>CM055838.1:40497898-41097898 GCA_029490765.1 Euthynnus affinis | reverse complement strand
AGATACCCTAACAGTCTGCTAATCAAATGTCCAAACCTTAACCATACTGTAGTGGCCACATTGGCCCAAAAACTTTGGAGCTGGCTGAGTTGGATCTTGCTTGCTGTGAAATGCCACATTGACTAACTTTAAGGAAATCGATCTACATTTTTAAAGCATAATAGGTCATTTTCAGTCCATGGCCCATTTCCCCATCATGAATACTGATGCATACTCAGTTCTCATCAGCACTTTTAAAGGCTTAGAGGGTCAAAAGAAATTAACAAACCAACCTCAAATCACCCCAAACAGGTCTAGCTTTATTGTATCCTCTTGCAGGCAACAGCCAATTGGCTTGTAGTGTTACTTTCATAGACTGCTTACTGCTCTTCCATTATTAGTAAAAAAAAAAAAAAAAAAAAAAGATCTTGGCAGTGACATGTTCCAAGGAAACTTCAATAATGCACCAAACCTCTCCACTTTATTCTTTTCAATCTAATGCCATGTTAAGATCTGGATATAATTGGGACTCTGCTTTAATTAGGTTTAGTGCAGTTTGCCTCAATTTAGCCTCAATTTGACAAAGGAATTTAGAACATTATATATTTGTCAGCAGCCAAAAACTAAAGCACAGTAAAGCTGGTAATTATAAAATTTCCAAATGCTGGTAAGTACGGAGTTTATTGCATCCACTCCCCTCCTGTTTTATCTTCAAATACTACCACAGATACATTCGACTATGTCTGACATTTGTTGGCCCAAACAAACGAGCCAAGCGGGACTCATATTGTGGGGAATCAAGCCAAGTTCAAGTCACAGTGGGGGTCGTATGAGGAGAATCAGATTGCTGTCCTCGGCTCAGTGGGGTTGACAAGAGGAAAACCAGCTACTACTCAACTCCTCACCAGGGCTCAAAGAAAGCCCTATCAGCCCTGATTTACCCTGAGAATGGAGCTTTGAATGACAGGAAGGGGAAGGATGGGATGCGACAAAATCTAGAGCTTCATTTTATTGAGCTCTCTCTGATTTTGACAGAAACAAATCGAGCGTAATTAATTTATTATGTGAACTGCATTTGACACACTTGAGATTCAACAATCTCCACTGGTGTCACAGAGTCTTTAGCCACCGAAGGAAGAGACTGAGAGGAGAGGAGAGACACTGCTAGAATTAGAAACAAAAAACAGTGTCGGTCATTTGTTCAAATGTCTAAATGCAACCTCTGTTTGACTTTAACTGATTAGAACCTGCACTGGCTGTGTGAATTAGGACTCTTGTCTGTCAGGACAAAAGGTGAGGGTAGTATAACCTTGTTATGTCACAAAAGCTCATTTTGAGGAGGTCAGGGTGGATGGATTAATCAACAAGGTGTGTGATTTTTGACACAGGAGATTACTGTTTTACCCGTTCCCTACCATCAGTCAACCTCAATCTTTCCCTAACCTTTCAAAGAGAATTATTTACAAATGCACTTAAAAATAGCCACAGATACATATCCGTGCACATCATGCAGAGGCTGAAGGGAATTATGTTACCGTTATGTAATCTGTGGCGTTAACTGCCCACAGGAGAATTGAATGGAGCCTTTAAGGCAGCGCGTCATTCCAGGCAACATAAATACCCCTGTAAACTGGTAGCAAACCTCAGGAGAAGCACTGTCTTCAGGACAAACACAGGTTGTACGTTGAGGGTCACTGTTAAAGTTTGGTTGATTTGGCGTTTACTCACTTGTTTCTGCAACGGTCACGACACAACAACAAATGTGTTGGTACATTTTTGATTTTTTCCTGGAGAAAAAGGCAGAATCAACACTGTAAAGATTGGCTAAGTGGTGGAGGAAAGACAAGATCCTTTCTATATGAAGTTTGTATGTTCTCCCTGTGTTTGCATGGGCACTGGGTGCTCTGATTTCCTCCCACCATCAAAAGATACGTATGTTGGGGGTTAATACTCATGTCAGTGCCCCTGACCCCTGGATCTAGCAAAAAGAACTGGAGGTGCACTGTGGCTGCCCACTGCTCTTAGAGTATAGGATGGGTCAAACGCATTCATTTCAATGTATGTGAGTGCTGAGAAATGAAATCTTAATCTTAATCATTATCTTAATCATTTCTGCCCTCCATACGGGTTGTTCAGCAACAGGGTTCCAGCATTTAAGCCTAAATGCGACTACTAGGGAGCTCTGTCGGCAAGTTACTATCACACATACACTCGCTATGCTTTCCTTTCTGTCTCAGTGTGTAACAAGTAGTCAATATTCATATTGCCATGAACCTAGAGTTTTGACAGTAGGTCACCATTCCTTAAACAAATTCAATGTTATTATATAAAGCAAGCACACATACTCCACCACATTGACATAGAACAATGAGTACAGAGTGAGTTCTCGAACTCTCTAACTCTAAAACAAATCCAAGACTTGTGTTCTCTATCAGATCAGCTTATTTACTGACTTCCTCCATCTCATTGTGAGTTTTTGAACTTTCCAGTAAAGTTAATATGGGTATTAATAGTGTTGGTCTCTGAGTCAGACATTGAAGTCCTACCTGTTTCCTGAGCTGTGACAGTCTTGCTGTAAGAACTGGTCATTTTCAGCGTTTGTCAGTTGAGGCTGCTAATTTTAGTCAACACTGTCCTCTTCTCATTGACTTCCCTGTCATAGCCATCAGTTAGACTGAGTTGTGTTATACATTGTTAATATTAGACTGAAAAAAACTCCCCGTATTATCAATAAGGCGCAGTACAGTGGCATATTTCCAGAGACAAGCAGATGAGGTGAGATGGAAACTCTGGATAGCCTGTTGTGAATGTAAGTGTGAATGTTGATATGTGTCAGATCTGTTCCAAGGTGAACCCTGCCTTTTACTCCATGCATCTTTACCCTTACTACAGAATAGTTTAGAGAATGGGTGTATGGGCCAATGGATTAGATGGGAGAGAAAGTGGCATTTGTAAAAATGATTTAATATGTCTGTGTAGCCCTTTTGTTGTTTTTACTAGACAAAACTGTACCCTGTTCACACCCTTTTACTCACATCAGATGGAAGTGGGATCAGAAAGTGAGTATTGTGCAGAAAAAAAAGATTATAATTGCTATTATCTGTTATTTTCATTCATGATTCTGGTCATGTGTATTTCTACATGACAGGTGACAGGCCACCTATCGTGATGGAGTGCAGGCAGGTGGACAACAGAAGTGACAGGAATGGTTCAGTGAGTTCACTGGCAAAAGAGAAGATTCAGAAGCTCACAGGCAGCCAAACAAAGGTTACAATATTGTAACCCTAGTTCTATTAGCACAGGCAGAGCCCTCCACTGGCCTCAGTTGTAAATTGGGTTGTAGGCTTATTGCCTTTCACTTGAGGAATAATATATGTGTTAGCAAGTGAAATACCTACAAATTTAGCATTGATCCGATAGATTTTTACTCACCTGACCCAGTAGGGATGAACTGTGCCTACACTATAGTATGGATATTTACAACTCTGTCTCCCATAAATCATGTCAATATCCAATGTTTTGCCAAATAAAGTCTGAGAGAAACATATCTGCTGCATAGTGAACATGTTCACTGGCAACTCTCTTTCAAGCCAAGGAAATGCAATGTTTTTGTGCCGCACACAAATCATGGAGAGGTGTTGGAGGGGTTTTGTGTGTACAAAGTCCCACTTGTGGCTACGTTTAGGCAAAAAAAAAGCATTTTAGGTTTAAGTTTTTCTTTTTTTTTTTTAATAAATGTTAATAATGTAAAAACATCCTGTCTTGTGATTCAAGTCACTTTTGACCTTTTTAATATTTAACTAAGACCACAATCTTCCCTTGACCTTATCCAAGTGATGTGAATGCCTAAACTGAACCATAAAAAATATTAATTGTTGTTGCTGCAAGCAGATATTGTAGGGAAAACTAATTATTGAAAAAAAAGTATGCTAGAATGAGTGAGGATGTCTCATTTTGTAATTACAATTCATCCATTCCCAAATGCCTCCCCTTGTTTTGTAAATGCTAAGAGATAAGAAGAAAGAAAGAGATGCAAGTGAGCCATCTCTCTCTCTCATTCTGCTCTCCCCGATTTAAGCAGAGATGACACCCCCTGCAATCTCAAAGAAAGAAAGGATGACAAAGAAAGTGAGAAAAATAATGCAGAGAGTGGTGGAGAGGGAGTTGGAAATAAGAGGGAATGAGTGATGAAGTCTGAAGAGGGAGTCAAGGGAGTGAAAGATGAAGCTGAGGAGTCAACAAGGGAAGGAAGGAAGGAGGACAGAGGGAGGGAAGGTCTGAATATTTGAGAAGGAAAAAGATTCATGAGGGCTTCAATAAAAAGCTTCAGTGAACACAGCACAAACAGACAGGCGTGATGGTCTCCCTCACACACACACACACACACACACACACATACATACATACATATGCACACTGTGGGGTGAGTTGAAATCAACCATGTTTATTCAAACTCTTCCTGCTCATCACAGAATCCCATCATGCATTTCACTCCAACAGTCTCACCCTGTCAGAGTATAACAAGCTCTCCTCACCACACGGCAAGCCACACACATACATGCAAACACAGACACACAGGCCATACACCATGCATACACAGTAGAATTTAAACAAATCGAAGAACTTTAACACGCAAACACACAAATCCCACAGATGCAGAGAAAAATAAATCCATAAATACCATCCCGAATATTCTGTATGTAGGTTGAAAGTTTCCAGAAGATTTACTTTTTGAGTTAAAAGAAAAAAGAAAAAAAAATACAGTAAAATTTAGGTTGTGTCATTGCAAAAATGTAAATATTGCAGTATAGTTGTAATTTCTGCACCATTAAACATGAATACAGTAACTAACAACAACGGGACATGTTAACTGAAAATATATAGTTTTTAAAAAATGTTAAACTGCTAAAGAATAGCAGTGGGTGCAGTTTTCAGAAAAAAAAGTACAGAAAATACACAGAAAATACAGTGTGAGTGTCAAATCTGAAACCATATAATTCTATTCCTTTTAAGTTTGTTTACTGAATCTGAATGTTACGCACTGAATCCCTGAATCTTTGTTGTAAAATGTTACAACATCATTATGGCAGGTAGGAAATTCTGAGCATTTATCCAGTGAGGGTACACCTTGGTTGGGGTTGTGTTGGATCATTTCATCGTCTATCAAACACATTTCAGCAAAAAGTCTAATCTGACATAACTAAATGATATATAGTTAATAGTTAGCATTGGGCAAACAAAGTTTCAACTTGAACTTGATCATCTTCTCTAAGGAAATGCAGGTTGTAGAACAACACGGAGCTCACAGGAACAGAACAGTGGCGATGAGCAGTAGAAAGTTTGACTGTTGCAGACATTGTCATGTGAGTGCTGAGTTGACTGATGGACAAACAGATCAGCTCACAGTTGCCTGAGATTTTGGACACCCTTCACACTTCATAAACAAGTCAGTATTCTACTGCTTCTCCTTCCTTTGGATGACCAGCCCGTTCCCACAAGAAAAACAACAGTATAGGCGTAAAATTCAGGCCAGCAAAAACAACCCATAGTTACGCCATAGTAATAATATAATGTGACTTGATAAAATGGCGCGTTGGGTGGATGACTAGATAGATATTGGACTTTGTGAATGTCATATTTCCAACCACTAGTGAGGCATTTAACGTAACTCTTTGGTGTTTATTGTTGCCATGACCATGAACGTTGTGTAACTTTAAGGAAGTAGAAACCATGTTTCAAGTGATCATTTTAACCCAAACCATGATTTTTCCCTAACCCTAAAAAAAGTGTTTTTGTGCTTAAACCTAACCAAACCTTAACCACAGTGTTCCATAAAACATCATTATTTTTTATCAGTGATTTGTAAGGATTTTGGAAAGCGCCATATTACCACCGGTCGTTCTGGAGTCCATTACTACAGCCACTAGATGGCGTTAATGTAACTATAGGTTTTTTTTGCCTGCTGAATTTTAGACCTATACTATCATTTCATTCTGAGGATGTGTTAGATCAAGGCGACATACAGTAGTAACTCTCTGCATTCCTACCTCTTCTCCGAACATTAAACAAAGAATTTTTTCTTCATCCAAACTATCCTACATTTTGATTGTACTCTGTCATTCTTTTCAGATGCTGTAAAAAAAAAAAAAAAAAAAACCTTAGCTACAGTTGTTTTCTGATTGTTACAGCAACACCATTTGCTATCACTGAACCATAAATACATTGGATGCAACATTATGTGCCAAGTGTCAGCAGACAGAAAAACTCAGTGAAATAGAAGAGCTTATACAAGTCAAATATTCTGATCATGGCCAAAGTCTGGAGTGCATTCTTCTAAGTTTAGTGTAAGGTTGAGTTTTCTGTAGCATGTGCAATTTAAACTGAATTCTTGGTGAATGTAATACAGATTGTATTCACTCCTGCTTATAATTAAGCGTTTACGAATGGGAGCATTGCACAGTGAGATACTGCTGGAAGCCTGAAGGCTGAGTGTGAGAACATCACAGCAGATTGGTAATGAATCTATAAAATCATGTACACTCCATGTTGTATGTCCTTTCGTTCGCATTCATTGATGTGTTGTGTATTAAAATAAAGAACAAACAAATTTCATAGTCTTTATTGGACATATAGTACATACAATATTACAGTACTGTATGGTATGAGCAAAGGTTTTCAAATCTTAAGCCTACAGTATGCCCACCTGTAGAACTTAACATTTTTTATATGAGAGTTTTTAAATGACTCTTCATAAATTTTAAAAATTAATAATATAATTTTCAGAAATATCACTATTACTCATTGTAATCTCTGTTTAACTAAGCTCCTAATATCAGCTCAAGACCACATTACTTCCTAAAAGTGCAGCTGGTGTGAATAATGTATTCCAGGAGAGCCGAGGGAAATCTTTCCTGGAAAAAAAAGAGAATGTATTAACCTTGTGTTTTTTTTTTCCCACCAAATACCATTTAAACTTTTATATAAACTTCCAGAGTTTTTCTAACAGATTTGATCTGCTGCTGTTCTGTCATCCATACAGTCTGTTGCAGTAATAGTCAACACGTTAATTTGACTAAGTGTCTCATTGCTATGGATTTATTCACAGTTCTGAGCTCAGCTGAAAGGCAGTGTTTTGTTGGCCAAAAGCGGTTTGTCTGTGTGTGTGTCTGTGTGTGTGTGTGTGTGTGTGTGTGTGTGTGAGAGAGAGAGAGAGAGAGGGAGAGAGAGAGCAGAGGGGAGTAATGCAAATGTTTGTTAAATCAGCTATCATTTCCTGACACGGTGTTCCAGGCATAATTAGGTAAAAGAGGTGATGTCAACTTTCAGTGTGTGTGTGTATTTGTGCCTATGTGTGGGTGTGTGAGTGAAACATAGACAATTCAAATGTTTGTTAAGCCACATATCATCTTCTGACACCTTGTCCTCTGTGTAATTAGATGATATGTACTCTACAAGCAGCAACCTCCAGGGCTGAAAAATGAAGCTGACGCGGAAGTGCCAAAAACTGCAGTTCCTTGAGTGGCCACTTGAGGCTGGCTCCAAAAGTGAGTCAATCCCCACAGACCTCCACGTTAAAATGCTTTACAGCAGAAATAATCATGTTAATAGCCTGGTACAAACAACGGTTTTGGTCTCTATAACTAATTCCCCCTTTTATGACAACTATACAGGGTTTTAATTTTTTATAACACACCCATTTATATTAATTTTTAAAGTTATGCATACTTAAGTGCATATCCACTTTGAGTGACAGGTGTCACAGGCAAGTTGCTACCACTGCAACAATGCTGGTTAGGTAACGTAACCATGATGTAATCCCAGATTCATACATGCATATTACATGCATAGCTGTAGCTGTCGCTATTTCAATGTGTTTTTGGTTCATAAAAGTTAATTGTAACATTTTGGTTGGCCTGTCTGGATGTTCAGTTTTATTTTTTTTAATTTTTTTTCTAATTTATTTGTTTTAATTTTAAGCATTAATAAATTTAACCGTAGACTTTAAAGGTTCTATGCTAACCAAGCTAGCTGCTAGCAGTTAGCATTAGTGTCAGTTCCACCCTCTCGTCCAAATATGGTCAAACTCGAGGTTTGACCATTGGGTGACATCACGATGACTATGTCCGCACACACACACACACACACACACACACACACACACACACACAGAACTATAGGCACAAGTCCATACACACAGTACATTATATACAAACACTGCATGGCATGTCCGCATTAATGCTGTGATATTGTGATATATAAAACTTCACACTCTTTGTTTTAATGTAGCACACACATGTAAAATCAGCACAGCAGCAGCAACAACAACAAAACCCATACTATACTACATGGTGATATAATTATAATAATATTACTTATTATAATGACAAAATGAACAGATTAATTTCACACTTGTAATTTGTTCATCTGGCTGCCTCCTGAGGGTTTGTGGAGCTCTAGGCGGCTTTGCTTATGCCTTAGGCCAGCTATGATAATGAGCAGTAACATGCATCAAACACAACAGAAGAACGTTTAAAGCAAAAGAGGCTATACTATAACTACACATCAACATCTTAACTGCAAATGTTTATCCACCAACATTCGGTCTGTCCCTACCGAAAACCCACTTGTTTGGAAAGTACACTGTACACACCCTCCAGAATGACATGGCTCTACTTTCAAATCTTTTTTTTTGTTGTTTTTTATGTTTTTTACAACTCTTTTGGATAAAGACCTTTTGAAGATACACTTTGAATAATCAAGGTGAGCAGATAAACTATATTTACAACAATTCAATATTAAATACAGTAAGTCATAAAAACTCAAAAACAACAAAATTGACAAAATGATGTCATTTAAAACAAATATAACCTGTATATGAAATAAAAATGACACCTTACTGTAAATGTATTGTACTTTACTGGTTTTTCTTATTGATCTTTCAGCTGAATCGCTGATCTAGAGACAGACATTCATTCTGTTTTTCTGTCACATACTCACACATACCGTCAAACTGGAGCTGATTGTTGGTGTCACCAAAATAATTTCTCCATTAGACTTTTTTGGCATGCAGTCTATTATTATGATATCATATTTCTTGGCCTTGTGACAGATGACTTCCTGATTCTCTGGTAAAGACATCAGGAAATGCTTTCTCTGAATTAGGACATACATAACATGAGCTGCTAGAAAGCAGTCAGATAGACTGGACTCACTGGACAGTTTCTGCATTTGCTACAGAAATTTAGAAAACTTTACAATATTACAGCTACAAACAACCTACAGTATAATACATCAGTCTCTCAATATAACATTCTCACTCAAAGAAGCAGGTATCTGGTCCATTGAAAGAGATCATCTGCTGTTGAGGACGTGCACAATGTCTAGTCCTTGAATAAAAGATGAGCTCCAGAGGAAATGTAATTTCAAGGACAAAATCAAACAACTGAACAACAAAACACTGTCTTATTTTTGGTCTGCTAAATAAAATGTACCCACGTAAAATACTAGTCGTTGCTACAGCTACTGTGTAATCCTTTACATTACAAGATTTTGGGATGAAATAATAATCGACACACATCATAAGCACAAACAATATATATTCACATTTATCATTTTCTTTTCATGCCGCGAAGGATGTGTGACAATTGCAAACACATTCAACCTCATTTGCATAGATCCTAACTTATGTATACAGACATTCATAACTTCTGTCAGAATCATCAGATTTTTTTTTTTAATTTTTTATAGTTTGTGTTCATAACAGTAAAATAAAAACACACAAAACATATTGTATATTTTAATTTTTTTTAAACATGCGTTTTAACATTTTTTCTTCCATAATATACACCTGAATACAGTGTATAAAACAGTGTAGACCTGCAGAGTTTTGCACGTAAATTTCCTAAATATTTTGAACAAGTCGGACTATCCTGGAATGACATATAATGAATTGAATAAATACCTTGAATCCTGACATGTGCAGTGAGATGTTCTCAGTGCTGCAGGTGTCTGTTCAGTTGCACAGCAGAGTAGAATGTCTCCACAAGTCCTGAATCCGCTGAGCACGTCCAACTCACATTTTGGGACTTTGTTTTTACCCTGATCTAAATGTCTGAGATCTTAAAACACATTAGAGCCAGCCATTTTTTATTATTATTATTATTCTGGTTACTAATTTTAAACCATGCTGTATGTGGATTTATCTATCATGGTTTCTCTCATTGAGGTCTCACAAATTGAAGAGAAAAAAAAATTATCAATAAGGCCCAATGTATGCTAAATTTTAATCTCAACTTCTCTGAACTTGTTTTTTTACTTGTTTTGTATTCTTTCATACAACAATAGATAGCTTTAAAGAAATGTGGAATCTCAATATTTGATCATTTCACATGAATCTGTGTCCAATATTCCGTGAGTCTTCTTTTTTTCACTTGTTTTATGTAGCTCAAAACAAGTAAAATAACTAAAGAAAAATAAAAAACATATTTTTTTGGAAGGAGGAGAGCGATTACACTGCTGTGAAAATTCATGCAACTTCCTTCTCCATCATATTACAAATTCTTTTACAGCACATTTTTCAAATACATACAACTGCTTACTGCTACTATTGCAATTTTTACATAAAACAAATAAAAATAAAATGGGTGCCATTCCATTTATTTATCACATCTTGGCATCTGTATATTATATTCCCTACACACAAAATGAAATATATTTGCAACACCATTTGTTTGTTAAGAATGAATGAATATATGATTGCATCATTAATAACAGCAGCAGAAGAATGGTTGTGTTGTGTCTTTGGTTTCTGGGCTTTATAAAAAAAAATGACACTTGTTCCTTGTTGGATTCTGTTAATTATAAAGCTGGATGAAAAGAGAAATAGCAATAAAATCATGAATAGGTTAAAATAATGCAGAGGAAAAAAATAGATAGATAGAAAAATCAATTCCAAAATGCTTTTGTAAATTAAAAAAAGTGAAAAATACATGTTCTTAAGTTACTTTTGAAAAAAAAAAAAAAAGAAATAGCATGATGTGAGGATAAAATATAATAATCTAAATTGGCCACACAGCAAAACACAATAGGTTTCTTCTAGGCTGTGAAAGTCTCTGTCAGAAGATTCACAAAGGTTGTTGGTATATAAATAACACACACGCACGCACACACGCACACACACACACACACACACACACAGACACACATGCACACACACACACTAAATAAGGCTGCCCAACCAGAACTAACAAAGGCCCACTACGGACAGTCCTGTCAGCACAGCGAGGGAGAGATATTATGGTGTGTGTGTTCTGAGAGAGAGTGTGCAAGTGTGTGTGCGGTAGTCCATTCGTGTGTATGCGCACGTGTATATGTGTGTGCATGTGTTTTTGTGTGACTGTGTGGCTTCTTTTACACACTAAGGAATGGTAATTGTCTCCAGTGAATGTCTCTTCTTCTTGTCATAAGCTACGCTCATTTACACTCAAAATATTGGTCTGTGTGTGTGTGTGTGTGTGTTTGTGTGTGAGAGAGCGAGAGACACAATGTGTGTGTCATAAGCTATGCTCATTTACTCTCAAAATATTGACCTGTGAATATGCGAGTGTGTGTCTGTATGTCACATCTCCATGCTGTGTGAGTGCATGAAAGTGAGAAGGAGGGAGTGTGTGCGTCAAAAGCTCACACTTTCACACTCAAAACATCAGTGTGTGTGTGTGTGTGGGTGCGCACGTGCACATGCTGTATGCCATACTCATTTAGCCTCACTAGCAGCAGAATGGGGAATTCCAATAATAATCATAAAACCTACTTTATTTTCTCTGTTTGAGGTGAGATGGCTGCCTCTCCCCCTTGCCGCCACTTTCCAACCCGCTCAGCCAATCAACTCATACACACACACACACACGCACACGCTCGCACACACACACACACACAAACCCTCTTGTGTGCAGTTCTGCAAGCCGAGGCGATCGTCACAGTTATTACATGGAGTGTTGTCTGCCTTGTTACATTTTCACTTTATGAGCTGAGAGCCTTCCCCAGTCCCTCAATACTTAGCATAGACAGCAACTTAGACAGTATGCATGTGTGTATGTGCGTGTGTGTGTGTGTGTGTGTGTGTGTGGCTGCTGTTTTCTTTTTATCAGCAGATAGGCCACTGGGTCCTGCACTACTTAGCAAACTCAACTATTTAATAGGCACAGCGGGCGGACGTGTGTGTGTGTGTGTGTAGAGAGAGAGAGAGAGAAATGAAAAAAGAAAAGAAAAAAGCGACAGAACAACTGTGTCTTCATGATCATAATCATTGAGAAGTTATATATGGAGGTTATCTATTTTTTTTTTTTTTATTGAGACAGAATATCATGTGAACACAGTCATGAGTGAGTCATCAATAGGAGTTCTCCCTTGAAAAACCAAACATCATTCTTTATTGGTTTTGTGTATATCTTTTGTTTTTTTCATCAATACCCATTTTGTTTAACATTTGAAATTGTAAGTTTCTTTATATTTAATAGTTCTGAAATTAGAGTTATTAAACACTAACAAGTCTGTAAAAGGCTGAAAAGGAATCTGAATCAATAATAAAGATTCAATTAATTCCAACAAATAACAAGGGTTTTTAATAACACAATTTATATATCTTTCATTTTATATATAAAAATGATACACAGTGTGAGCTCTGATCTCACTGCTTTCCTCTCAGACTGGATTCTCCCAGATCATAGAAGATTGCCCTGACAACTGAGCTAAAACGTAGTGCATCAGCTTGGTGCAGACAGACCTCTACTTATTTATACACCCATAACAGAGACAGCACAGTGTCTAATGTGTAGAGAAGAACTTCGAAGGCGATTATTGCTTTGCACTTTTCATTTATTGCCTATTTTCTACAACTTAACTTTGTGGAAAGGAGAAGGGGAACAGCGGGTTATGGAAAGTCTCTTGGGAGCACTTCACATGTGTCGGTAGCTCAGCTTTACCTCTGAGGAACACTCCCATGTCCAAATTAGGAAATGTGCATCATGTAGCAGGTGGATGTGACTCCCCTCGTTCAGTGCTGCTGATAGACGCAACAGAAGAGCAGAGGAGAGATTCTGAGATAGCAATGTAACCGACCTGTGTGCTGGTATTTGACTTTATTTGTTTTTTTTCTTCCCGAAAACATAATTTTACAAATATTTGTATGAAATAAATATTTGTAAAAAAGAAAAACTATTTGTGCTTTCCCGAATAATGCATTTGGATTTGGGCACACCACTACTATCCATCCTGTTTTGCACTGTGGCCAGCACCTCGGTGCAGCAGCAGCAATCCCAGAAAAAGAGATCTGACAAGAAAGATATAAAAAGGGCAAAACAGGATCCCTGAGCTGCCAGACAGTCGCCTCGCCTCGAAAATAACTGACAGCTGCTTTCCGTTAATTGATCTCCAGCAGGAGGACACAGTAAAGAAAAGAGCAAGTGAGAGAGTCGGTCTGTTGTACTAATTCTTGTCTCATTTGTGGTGTGATGAACAGTAAATTCAGGGCGTGTCTTGCCAAGAAAAGCAGTCCTTGTGAGCATGTTAGCATGCTGATGTTAGCATTTACAGTACAGCCTTACAGAGCCTCTAGCAGTGCTGCACACTCTTACTATTTTTGTTTGCATACATTAAATTCCACAGGGTGGAATTAAATATTATTAATCAACACTCAACTAAAATCTGGTACACCATATGTGTTATTTTACAGGTTTTAGTGTTGCCTTGACCAGAGAAATACTTTTCACCATGTAATGGTCATAAAACACAGTTTAATACTCATTGGTACTCTAAGATACAGTTTAACCATAGTGTCCATCCTGCCAGAAGAATAGGCAACATATCTCACAAAAATGACCCACGCCTTTCAGAAGTGCATGCACAACATTGTTACTGACATTACAGATGACCAATGAGAGTGGAGCTGTTGGCGTTTGAACAGCTAAATGGAGTGCATTTAGCCCAATTTAGACCATTATGGGCCACAAAAGGCCTACTCTCCACTGAAAACAAGCACTGTCTTGCTCTGGTGGGTTTTAATGCGGGTTTACTGACTGTTGTATTAAATTTTCCCACACCAGCCTGAGGTGATTTCTCAGGTCCGATATCATGCAATAATCATAATAGTGATAAAACCATATTGACTGTCTGCAGTCCATTCCACTGAAGATGGAACACAGTGACTGGACCACATTGTTTTTTGTTCTTTTTTTCAAGTCACAGACCAATATAAAAGGAATGGATTTATTCATTTTGGTAATACATTGCTGTATTTTTGTCCGCTCAGTGTGTATATGACTTCATGTGTGTCGTTCCCTATCTGTGTCCGTTTGTGCAATAACCTAATGAGTATAATAGGGCTGTTATATTTTTAATAAACACAGCAGGCAGCTGTAGTCTGCTGAGGCTCATAGCTAAATGGATGGAGAGACTGTCAATGACTCACCATGGTACACTTACTGCTGATTACAGAAACGCAGCACTTGCTGTGCATATGGACTCTGCCTGTGTGTGCACATTTGCACGCATCTGTGTGTGTCTGCAAACACAAGACCTTTTCTGCAAGAAAACTAAGACGTGCATGTCTACTTATGAGTTACAGTTTTTCATTAGCACAGAATTATATGTGTGTGTGTGTCTATGTGAGTATACATAGATACTTTCTTATCCAAAACTTCAACATCGTGTGCACAGTTGCATGTGTATGTGTGTGCATCCCATTACTTTCACTCTCTGTTGACTAAATGAAAACCCGCCTTGGCAATTTCTACTCCTCAGCACCCATTCACTCTCCCTGTGCTACCCACACAATATTAAAAATCTCCCTCACTCCCAGCTCACCGGCAAGGCTTGCCAGCTCAAATGTCTCAAAACATGCTTTTTCCTGTCTGCATGATGTCTTATGTCTGTCAAACAATATCAGGTAGAATCTCAGGTGTAAAATATGACCAACGCATTGAAGTTGGGGAGTGTTTTCGTCCAGGAGAACATGTTATGAAGATGAACAAGGGAGGCATAAAGGATTTTATTTTTTTCTTTTCAATGATCATAAGGGTTTCCATCCTTAATCAAGTTATATTAAATCTCCATAATTTCATATTGCATGTATTCCAATTACTGAATAACAACTAATTACACTGACTGCAGAACATTTATCTAATGTTCATATTAATGCACTTTACATGCTACTATTTTTACCGCTAATATTAATTTGATTAGCTGTAGTGGCAGTAAGATTTCACCAGCTTTAAGGCAAACTCAGATATGTGCTGTATAAAAATGTATCTACTGTATAATGTATTCCTCAAAATTCAACTGATAATTTATGGTTTACACACCTTTTCATCTATCTCCATGCTCACATTATTTTACAAATAAACCCTGTATTGTCTAACTATGTAAGCATATTTAGGATTATATATGGATAAGTTCTACATTTGAAATGATTCCTTCATTCTGGTAAAAATTGAAAAATTAAGCCAAAATCATTGTATTATAATAATCCTTAATATTATTATTCTCAGAGAGGATGCAGAGATAAAGAATAGGCACAAGAAAAGAAAAGACACAAAATCAGAAAACAGATGTTCAGTTAAATACAACAAAATTGTCCATTTGTTTTTACAAAATAATCTGAACTCAGTGTGCATGTACTGTCCATCAGTTACACTCTGCTACTATCTACTGACCGCAATACATGCTATAAACTCATCCCTTGAATTGAAATTGTTTTAATTTGCAAAGATAAAAGTTGATACCAAACTGAAATTAATAAATAAGTGTGACTATTGCAGTACACAAACAGAATGACCAATATAAAAAGGTTTAAATTACCAGTAAATTTGTGTTGTTAACTAGCAATGCCTAATCACTTTATCTGATTAATGTAATTGTAACATACAAGACTATCAAGCATTCTAGATTGAAAACATGTATCTAACTGTCTATACTGTATCTATAATATGATAAGAGAACGTCAAATTATACATATGTTTTTCTTTTAAATGAAAAAAGCACAGGTTTGTCACGAATACATTGTTAATTCATGATTTATGCTCGTCAAGCTTATTAACACATATTTGTTTCCTCACCCTGCAAACCCTTTATGGGCCCCAAACCATTCTTCCATAGTGTCAGATTCAAACAAATGATTAATTTCAGGCTCCATGTTTTATAAACCCGCTGCTTGATTTATTTAATTTACAGTGTCACGATAAGCTCATCATCCTCACTTTGAATGATGATGAACAAATTGCTTTTGACTTTGTGTTATTCGAGTGAATTAAACCAGGCGCACCTCTCAACACGTATTCCATATTTCATTGGAGTAAACAGCACACACACACACACACACACACACACACAGTCACTCCCCAGTATGATTATCAGGTTATTCATTATGGTCTGTGTTTGAATCTCCTTTCATTGCCTGAGGCGACACACACACAAAAAAAATACTTAACACCTCTTCAGATATAAATATATCTCAGATTTATAATGCATATGTGAGTCAGTGGACAAATGAATGAAGGTCACATCAAGTTACAATTTGTAAGGTCTGAACATTTTATTTTCTACTTTGAGAAATATGAATACATCACATTACTGCCATTATTAAGAACACATTTTTATCTTATTTTATTGATTCATGTGTCATATTGCTCTGGTATTTCAGCTATTACATTACATTAATATATAATTTATTCAAATCCTTGTTAACCATACAACCCAGATAGTGTACAGAAGTGGGCCACTTCAGGCAATGATGTGGCCCTGGTGGTCTTCTTCTGGCCCGGACAAAATGGATGTGAGCCTGGAATGGCCCACATGCAAAATGACAAATATGGCCCAAATATCCCAAATCAACTGTGGCACTTTTTTTGGGTAAAGATGCAGTGCTATCAGGTACGTGTATTCTGGATGTGGGCTGGTTCTGGTTTATCTGGTTTGTTTTTGGTTGACATACGGCTCGCTTGTGGCCCAGATCTGGGAAACAGGAATGGACCACCCATCATTCCACGTGGTATGTGGGCCAGATGAAAGTGACGAAAAGTGTCGGGTGTGGGCCAGATCTGGGCCACATTAATTTTGCTATCAGGGAACATTAGTTTCAATGTGATGTAATTTTGTGTCTATTAAGTATATCTTTCCTGGAGAGGTTACATACAATTTCATGTGCTTTGAGTGCAGAGTCTGTATTGATTTCACTCCCATCACAAACTGGTCATTGATGCTACAGGGTTAGGGAAAGTCCATGAATCCCATCAGATATACATCACATTGAATATTTAGTATACGGCTTCAGTGTATTTACGTTTACAATGAATGTCAAAAGAAGGGTGTGATGCAAAGAAAACATCATCACATCTGTGGAAGTTTGGAAGGTTGTTAATATGTAAGTACACATTAGCAAAAATCCATCTGCAACTCAAGATGTGAAAGCAGGCAGAAATAAATGCCCGGAGAGGAAGTCTACACTCACAGCTTTCTTCATCCACCTGTTAATCTTTTTTACCTCCTTGTCTGTGGATGAATAAGAAAGCAGGTCAACAGGAAATAGACTGCTGTTGTTTAGAAAATGAAACACACACAGGATTTTACTAGAATCTACTCAGTCAAATTTCACATCAAATGAAGTTCTCCAGCTCCCACACTTCCCTTTTCAGGTTAACACATTGCATAGGTTCACAGTTTTGTCCTTGCATGCTAATGCATGTGTTCCTACACTTCCTTTCACCAGAAAAAAAAAGAGTTTCAGCTTCCAAACCATGTTTAAAGCAATAAAATCATTTACCCTCAGAAAAGCTAGATTTGAACCCACATGAAATGATGACAGAGCTCCACATGAGCCCAAACTCTACTCTGGTGAATAAAAGCATTTCCAGGTCAAATATCCTCAGGTTGGTCAACAGGTAGAAAATGTTTTAATGATATAGAGTCCCAGTTTAGGATGATGCTCAGTTTCAGACTCCTAAATTAATGAGTATATTTTTGACTGTGCATGGTGTTACAGCTCAGAGCTTGAATATAGTGACAATATATTGAAAACATTATTAAAAGAAAGGCCGAAAGTGCTGAAGCCATGCGCAAAGCTCATCAAAAACATTACAAAAAAAAACAACTTCTCTTCATTTGACATGCTGCAACATCACTTTTTTTCTGGCGTTTGCACCATGTTAAATCAATTGTTTAATCCTTTTCTGAGGCTCAACACCCCAATCAGATGGTTTGTGTGCTCCTTTTCAATTCTCCTGTAAATATTCTCATTCAAAACTAAAGGAGGCTTTTTTGTCTCTGACAAAGCTTATCATGTCATTTTCAAAACTGAATCCCCAACTGGTTTTATGCTGGCTTCTTTTACTTTTGAAGAGTGTTTTCAGTTGTGCTGGATGCCTGTTAATCACTGATGCCTCAGTGTCAGCATAATAAAATCATCAACATCACAACTGATAAAAAAAAAAAAGCAAAGATTAAAAGAAATCTCAGTGCAGTGTAAAATACATTTTGACCAGTGGAGACGGTGAGTTTGCAGGATGACCAACCCAACTTCCAACATGTAACACTCTACACCTGTGCACACATCCAGGTGTGTGTATTTGCTTTCATTGCATTTATTGCAACTTTGCAAATCACTGAAAATGTTTTATTGCACTAGGCATTAATATTTTCGACGTTTTAATGTTTAACACATCATAAAGAAAATATTGGCATTAAACGATCATCAGGGTGAAAGTGCCCTGGTAGCCCGAAGGTTACAGCACATAACCACCATGGTCCCTTGTTTTCTGTCTGCTTATCTACTATCAGCTGCCAAATAAAGGCAAAAAACCCAAAAACATATATATATAAAAAAAGCATTTTTTTTAATCAAAAGTAATTTAATTATTCTAAAAAAATAAGTGGAGTAAAGACAATTCAAGACATCCTTACAAATAACACACTATATAACACAGAGTCCTTAATTCAGTGCATTGAGGAAAAAAAAGCTCCATAATTTATTATCATAGTTAATCATTCTTTTGAGGAGAAGAACATGAACATGGAAGATATCTTTACAGAATGATACAGTATATGTGTGTGTGTGTGTGTGTGTGATGGAGACTAGTTTCCTCTGAGCATGCTCACTAGATCAAACAGTGGTCCAACACTTTAACAGTCTTTAAGAGATCTTTCTTAAAACGCAATAAAACAGTGGATGGAAACCAAAGTTCACAGAGAGAAAGAAATGTACAGAAGTAGTTGAAGCACAATATGAAATGAACAGAACAAAGAAAGACAATGAGAAAACACGCATGAATTATGTAAAGAGCGCAGGAAGAGAAGGAAGAAATGAAGAAAGGAAGGAATCAGCAAAGATCATTAGTAAAGGTGATTCCATTTGAAATGAAAAGGCCAGAGTAGATTTAGTGTGTTTCAGACTCACACTTCACTCAGACATGTGTGAGTCCAGACTGTAAACTGCAGTCATAAATAATGAAGTCTCAGCAGCGGCTCCTGGTCAGTTGCGTCTCATCTTCGGTTCAACAAGGGTTAAAGAGAGAGAGAGAGAGAGAGCAGTCCTCATAACGACCATACCCTCCCTCTCCCTTATCCTCCAGACTACATCCAGCTACCGACCGGCTCGCGCTCCTCGCGGTAACAAACACACACACACACACCCTCTGCCTCTCCCTCTCTTTCTTTTACACACACACACAAATACACACACACACACACCTGCTGGCTGAGGAGGAGAAGAACAGAGCGCGGCGGATCACGGGGCGCAGCAGAGCATCTGGTCTCCCGTTCAAGCGGGAGAATCGGCGGAGAGAGCAACCGGCGCTCCGCTGCTCAAGGTAAGGACATTTATGGAGATAAACGGCCCCAGCTGGCTGCTCTCAAGGCTTGTGAAGAAGATGTTTTGTTTGTGTGTGTGTGTGTGTGTGTGCATGTGTGAGTATATGTGTGTGTGTGTGTGTGAGAGAGAGGGAGAGAAGTTGTCCTTTGAGTCTGGATGTGGAAGCATCATTGGTTTAATTGCAGTAAATGGGAAGGTGGATGTTCACTGCTATTGGCTGCTGTTAATTGGGAAACTCAGATTGAAGCAGGTCAGAGGTTGTCAGCAAAGTCAGCTGCTGCAGACTGATGCAACTTGCTTTGAGGTTTGCGTGTTTGTTCAAGGGCACTTCAGCAGGGCAGGTGTTCGCTGAAGAAGGTGGAGATGCATGTTGTTGAATAGCTACCACTCTTCCTCAAAGTTTCTTTTGTGTTGTGGATGTGAAGGCAGTGAGAGGTGGAAGTTACATGAGAAGAAAAACAATCGATTCAATTATACAAGAGCTGAAACTTTTCAGTTGAATCTAAAAAAAAAGTGTATTTGGATTTTTTAAATTTGCTCTGAAATTGCAACTTGGCTTGAATTTTTTTAAATATTTTTTTTTTCTAATAAACTATTTGTCAGTCAACATTTGCACTGGCTGGACTATTTATCATTTAACATGTTCACTTTCAATCACAGCCAACTTCTACAAGCCCTCAGCAGCGTTTTGATGCCTGGCTTTGGTTCGTTAGCCAGCACGTTTTCCACAAATGTAAAAAGTCAGAGCTAGTGAACTTATAAGGACTCACTTCTCTTTCTGTGCACACTGCAGAGCCACTTAAGTAAGTACACTAAGTAAGTTAGCAACAGGTGTGCTAACTAACAGACATTCATTAAGCTGTGATGAGTGTCACTGGGTGTGGCGTATGGTTGACATCTTTTTTTTTATTTTTATTTTATTTTTTTGGAGGAGGGGGGGGGTGACTTGAAAAGATGCTGTGATACATCATGTTCATCCCGTCGACTCCCCAAAACAGTGCACATATTCCATATCTACTGCAGTAGATTTAACCCATTTAATTAAATAGTTGTTAATCGAATCATCTATAATTCATGTTTTCATTAAAGAAGTTAAACAATGTTAAAGAAAAATGATGAGTTTATTGTATTTTATTTGCCTGTGGGCACTCTGGCAGGGTGACTGTTCCCCAGGGCCACACGGTGTGTGAAGCAGAACACTTTTTGCAGGCTGCTCGATGCATTTTCTCTTAAAAATGTGCTTTTTTTTTTTTTTTGATGGTTGTTTTTTTTTTTTATTTTACATTTTGATACCGCTACTTACCTACACTCAGGGTTCTTCAGGGTTCAGTTTATTGCTCAAGAGCACATCGGCAGTGCCAACAGCATGAATAAAGCCAGGCTGACTGTTTGAAGGATGTTAGAACGTGTTCATGAATGAGCGTTTGAGTTGCAGTTTTGATGATGTAGAAAACTGTTGAACAAAGGTGAATTCAGTTGGATACATTTGTCTAAATACACACATTAGAGGAATATTGTGTTTTGTAAGTGGGAGAAGTGGCAGCTGGTGATTTCACTATTGTATTGTTCACTGAATTACCACTATTACCACTAACTGTACCACTGTACATTTTAATGGAATCAGTGGCTTTATTTCGATCTAAATAAATATAACCACACTATATAACAATAAATAAACAAACAATAAATCCAACAAACAAAAGTCAGCTTTTACTTTCAGAGAAGCATTGTGTTTGAGGATTTCATGATTTCAATCTTTCTCAAATAATGATTATATAAAAATGAATTTATATCAAGGTTTTAGCCAGCAATCATCATGTCCCATTCAACTCAGCCTATCAAGAAGTTTATTTACCTCCAAATTTGAATTTTGCCTGAGCGCGGGCGGTCTGTGATGGGCTGACAGAACTGTTTATGAGGTATATTCATACTGTATACCATCTGAAAAGACGAGAAATTCATATATATGATTGATTTGTGGAGGTATACAGTACCAGAGAAAGACAGTGGCAGTCACAGTTTACACTTCTTTCTATTTGAGACTGCATGTCTGCTCTTCATTCTTGTGTTTTGAGATCGCTCCATCATAACGGTTAATGCAGCTGGGAGGGGGCCTAACCCCTGGAAGACATGAAACACACGCTATTGAAAGCGTTCCACCTTGGAAGGTATCAATAATGTTTTGAAATGAATTGGTGGTAAATATGAATTCGACACTGATGCGTAATTATTCAATTCTCAAATTATTTTTTTTTACAGTTACTGGTAGAAGTTTGGACTCTGACTGAATGAGTGAATCAGTTTCATGTCATGTATCCGCCAGTGTTGCTGTCTAATAGAGTTACAGGTAATTATAATCTGAATCGAGGCAGGAGGAGGAAACAACAGTGATGGAACCTTCGAGCTCAGTGGCAGTTTTAAGCGAAGCAGTTATTTTCATCAAATTTATTTTTTCAATAACACGACAAGGTTTTTTTTTCATGATTTCCTTTTGAGTTTGGAAATGATTTTTTGTGCATGTTTTTTTTTTTAAATCAAGATTTTAGCAACAGTATTATTTTAGAAAAAAAATGTATATAGTTTTAATTTTCTGTTATGTAAGTGAATAGTTTCTGCTGAGTGATGTCATGTGATAAAGCTCACTTTAAATTCTAGATTTTGAGCAATTGTTAAGTAGATCAAAGGTCACAGGTCACAGCAAGACAGACATCCTAGAATGCACAGAAGAGCAGAGGTGTTTAGAAAAGAAGAAAGGATGCTGTTTCCTGTAACACTTTGCTGTTGATCAAAGTCTACACTCAACCACAGTGATCAGCTGTTAGACTGACAGAATGGAAAATGTCACAGGATGCTGCCGCTGTAAATTAGCATTGTACAGCAACACCCGGCTGCTCGTCTCAAAACCTGATGTGAGTCCTGATTAATTTGGGTTTTGGCCTTGAGAAGGATTATACAGACAATCCCAGCCTGAAACAAGCCCAGCAGCTTGATCAGGCTAGGATATGTTCACAGGGTGATTACAGCCCACATTATCACATACTGGAATTAACAATAAAGAGTGTTTAGAGTTCATTTGTTTCTCTGTGATCCACTTTCTTTTTTCAAAAAGAGATGCGCTTGTACATTAAAGAATCACCAAAAAGTGTCCAGTAAACAACCAGCACTGCTTTCAATCAAGCCTTTTCCTTAAATTCTTCTTAAATGAAATTTATTAACAGTCTATATTACAGATGTCTCTTCATTCAGAGCAGCCGAAAGAGGTAATTATGATAAACTGGATTGACATTCTTCTGTTTTGTTTCCCCACACACAATTTGGTGTGGAAGATGCAGTGATTCAAAAGAAGTCACATAGACTCAGCGTTACTGCCATCAAGTGTGCAGGAAAGCCTTTTCAGTCACAGAGCTGCCCTGCATGTGTGTGTACGTGCAGCCAGTATACATACACATGCACACAAGATGAAAACTTGCTAAATGTAGAGCCACTTTTTGTAAACTTAAAACTGAAGCTTTTGTGGATATTTTTGCTTCGGACCATTTAAAATGCAGGGAAATGATATTTCTCTCCGCACTGCTTGCTATGACAAGTTTAGTCTTTTCTGTACTACTCCCTTAAACTTTAAACCGAGGTGATGACCTGACAGTCCCGTCACATCACAATGTCATACATATGCATTTTTATACCTTTTTTTACTACCTTTTTTCATACTTGAACCGCAACAGGATGACGCGTCCACAAAGAAAGAAAGTGATTTGTTTTGAAATGTTATCCTGCCTTCCGGGTAACTATTGGTTTCCATTCATTTGAATACCGAAATTTAACTTGCAGAGGTTTGAAATTTGCTTGAGACAGGTTCACAGTGCAACCCAGTGTGCTTCCAACATTCATTCATATGCAACTCTTCTGCATTAGTGATGTTAATATGGTGCAGGGGAAAAGCAAAGGTGTGGAGGCTGAGATGTTAGATGGACATAAACTGCTTGACTTCACCAGCTGTGGAGCATGTTTGTTTCCGATCTCATTAGTAGTCTGCGTTTTCAACCGTTTTAAATCATGTTTTTTTTTTGTGTCTTCAACACTGCCAAGAGCGAACACATTTTGCAGATAGATTATTGACAAATTACCCGAGCTTTCAACTGCTTCTCACTGCCTTCCTCACTAGATGAAAGTTCCAAAAAGAAGCAATTTTCAGCTAACTTTTTGTTTTTCTCAAACTGCTATTTAAAAGGTAAAGAACGATCTATCACGTTCAATTTTGCAGATACATTTGAATTAGCTGATTTCTCAGCCGACTATCTGAAAACTGATTGACACAAATATTGCAAATCAATGTGGTTCAAAGGCAATATTTTCTGGTTTCAGGTTCTCCAGTGTGAGGACTTGTAGGTTTGCTCTTAATCACTTAACACTGTAAATGAAGTATCTTCCAGATCTTATTGGACAAAATGTGCTTTTCTTCTTCTTTATTTGTTTTTCAGCTCAGGCTGCTATCTTAAGCTTGGAAGAATGGAAAGTACAACTTTTTTTCTGACATCTTAGTAACTAAATAATTTATCTAAAAATGAAAATAACTGTTAATCTCAATTAGCAGCCCATTTTGTCTCATGTACAGATAAAAATCATAATCACTGTGGCTTTACGTCTGTCCCAAAATCTAATGTTTGAATGTAAATGCAGTTTGTGGGTGATAGGTCGCACTGCTGACAGTTTTGTTTGTTTGTGTGCTCATGTTGCATGCAGGCTTTTCCATTTAATCTGCTATAAACAACAACACAAGCACACAAAATAATGGAATTTTAACAATAGTAAAAGCAGGGATTACAAATGTAACGGATCAAGCAAGTTTCAAGACACATCATCCTGCTTGTATTTCTCTGCTTATGCCAGAGACCGTGGAGCAATAGAAAGTGATTCGTTTGCCGTATAACATTCGCCATGTTCATGAACGTTCTACGGGCTCTTGAACTTGGCATTTGTAGGAAACAGCATGGTTTCTAAGTAGCTGAGTTTGGCATCAATTGCTGTTGTGATATCCACAGTAACTCATCTCTCAGAGACACCTGAAGGTCTTTCGGCCACACTGCTTACTTATATTCTATATCCCCCTAAAAGCACTTTCAAGTTCCTGAGGAAAAAAAAACAGGTTTGCTAATCAATGACTATATGATTTAGAAAATACAGCAGGTGTGAATGGATCCTGGGGGTGGAAGTGCTCTACACAAAGGCCTGATGTACAGTGTCCAAGGTCAAATAAGTACATTAAAAAAGAAAGCATGATATTGTCAACAATGACTGAACTCATTTTTTTTTGTTTGTTTGTTTGTGTGTGTGTGTGTGTGTGTGTGTGTGTGTGTGTGCTCTAAAATGACTTAAAATGAATACAAACAAAGAAAAATGAATAAAAACAAAAGTAAATTGGAAAAAAAAAACAAAAAAAAAACCCCAGAAAAATCCTTGAATGCCGAGTGCTTCCAGAGCTTTCTCTCAAGGACGTCGGCATCCAGCAGCACACATCCATGATGCAAATGACACATTTTTTAAATGAATGAGAGATGGATGCTGTGATTTGTGAATACTGATAAAGTTATTAATATAAATGTAGGAGCGCCATCCTATTCATTTCCTGTTGTAGAAGGGATCCAGGCTGTTAACCCTAGAGTCATAAGGCTCTGACACCGCAGATGAAGGCAGACGGATAGACAGAGGATGCAGGAGACAGGAAAAGAGAGACAGCTCATAGACTTCAATCAGTGGTCAGCTATCACAATTTACAAGGACTCCAACATGTCAAACTTTGGTTGGTGAAACTAGACTGAAAAGTTCATAGAAAACATAGTCTGACCTTCATTTGCAGCATTAAATTCATTTAGAAAGGTTTTTTTTTTTTTTCTGGCATGATTGTATTCAGATTTGTCTCCTTAATCTTGACTTTTGCAGATGGCACAGCGTAATGGACTAACTGTCAGTTCTGAAAAATGCATAGTGATGAGATGCTGTGATTTCCCTCTCCTCCTCCTCACAGTATTATTTTTGAAAAAAAAAAAAAAATAGACAGATAATATTAGAAAATGATACTTTACATTATGCTGCAGAGTTAAGAGTATTACACCCTCTCACATTGGACTAAATGTTAGTCATTACTGATCGCTGCATATTTAAAGAGACTTAAAAAAAAAAGTGAAATGAAATAGCATGTGTTCTCTGTGCTGCAGAGGTGCTCTGTTAATATGTCCCATGGTGTTTTTAAGGGGATAAAAAAAAAAACACTATGCAAAAAGAAATTTGATTCTTTTCTTTCTTTTGGTCTCAGAACTGTGCTCCCTGTCTGTGTAGGGGGACAGCGCCCCCTGTCCATACATAAACCAGATTGCATGCTTACAGCTGAAACTATAGACTGAATATTAATCGATAACCAATACGTTATCAAAATGTCATTTGTCAGTTAAAAATCTTTTCAAATCTGTTACAAATGTGCAGATATCCTTCTTGTCCGTGTTTTACGAGACGAGTACGTTTGGACAGTGAACACTTTGGACTTTGTGGTGGTAAGACGATCAAACAATTAGCATTCTACCTGCAGCGGCTCCTTTTTCATCACATATCTTGTCTGGCACCATCAAACAATCATCAGCTAGGTAGCTAATTAGCGGCTCAGCTGTAGCATCTAAACGGACCTTCAAGCCTGTCCTTCCCTTTAATGATAAAACAACATTAGCGATGAAGTTGAAATCTACGTTATGTATCTGTTTGTTCGTTCTTTTTTCCCCTCACATAGCTCCCCACAGAGCAGCCTTCATCTAAGATCAAACCTTTAGAGCGACATGCTATATCTCGTACTGCAACGAAGCGATAAATGAGATGACAGGCAGGCGCCATAGGAAACAAAGTGACAGCTGTGCGGTGAATGGACTTAAGTCCTCTGTCTAAACTTAAAAAAGGTCTTGTTTAGTCTTGACTGTCTCCAGGTCTGTATCATTTACTTGGGACGACAGTTAATATCTCCTCTTGCCCTCTCTTTCTCTCTCTCCCTCTCTCTCTTTCTCCGTTCTAAACAAATAAAGTTGACCATGAGTGGAGCGGTTTGTGTTTGTAAAATCAATAATGTTTCAGAGCTTTGACCTGGATTCAGCGGCTCTCTGTTCCACAGATAGAGCAGATGGCACCGCATGAATACTAAATACTCACATGGAGAGTGCAGACAGGGAAGAAGTGAGGAGATAAGACCTCATGGCCAAACCTATACGTCTGTGTTGTATCGATACATATTTAGTGAACACTAAATTTTTCAGAGATAGCCATTTATACGCAGTGAAAGGCTCTGCCAACCGTGACATGTTATCTGATGATAGAGGAGACAATCCATCAATAACACATTCTTCAGCATATTGGCCATGCTATGCCTAAGGTCTTGTCCAGGTTAATCTGTTTAGATAAAGGATTGATACGCTTTAAGTGAGTCCTGTTGTTGCCATTAATAAAGCAGGGATAGCAGCTGCTCTCTAACAGTCAACCAAGATATCATAAGTGGATGATTGTCCTCCCTGGAGCCAAGACCTGGATGTTTGATGGCAACTGTGTTGTCAGGACAAACTGGACATCTGCTATACAACCAGACCAATATATGAAGAGAGCTCAAAGCTGAAGGCAGGCGAGGGTCAGGCCCAGCAGCTCCTGCAGCAAAGGAAAAGACCGTACAGTAAAAGCACAATGTCACCTGCTGTTAGTTATCATCACCTTATTTTGTTTCTAGATCTCAATCTATGGAGTAACTATTGTCTATATGTTTATGTAGAATATGTGTGTGTGTGTGTGTGTGTGTGTACTGTTTTTTTTTTTTTCCAAAATAAGGACATTTTTATTTAAAAAATGGCAAATCAGTGTTTTTTGGAACGTATCATTTTGGATATTTCAGCATAGAATTTTTTACATATATATTTACATATATATATATATAAAGGTTTGTTAACAAGTGGAATCAGATTGTCTATATTTAAGAAAAAAAGTATGTTGTTGCTCTCTAAAATAGGTAAGTCTAAGTATCATCTTCAAAAATCCAACACTGGTCAAACTATAGTCTGTAAAATTATAGCAGCATAAGATTCCTATTTAGTTGCATCATGGGAAGTGTAGGATCTGATGGTTTCTAGACTTGAACCCTGAACCGTTTTTATTTTAAACTTCTCCTCTCCAACTTTAGTCCACCAGTCAATGGCAGTGTGACACTACCTCTAGGTGCTTTTTCTGTCGTCATGCAGTAAATGTTTGCTGCGCATAGAATTTGCAGCAATTTACATTTTTTACAGAACAACTGTTAACAATTATACTAGAAAAAAAAAAAGACGACTGAATGCAAAAGAACGACGCTTTGCAAACATATTATAAAGCCATTACAGACAGTGTTTGGGAATATGTAAAGAGAAAAACCAATACTGCAGCAAATGAAGGGAAGTCATGGCGTGTCCACACATGGTGTCAATACACAGCATGTAATCATGAGAAAATGACATTGTAATATCTGCCATCAAGAATCTGCACCGACTGTTCTGGCTGTGTTTACCGTTATAGAATATCCTAACAGAGAGATGATGTGAGAGAGTATATAGGAGAAATAAGGAAACAGAATATATTGAGAGGGAGGGAGAGTGTGGGTGAATGAAGGAGAGAGAGAGAGGTCCTGGCAACCATGTCTTATTCATAGTGAGGTCACCAGCTCGGGGACTCACACTGTTAAATTATGAAGAACACAGCGATGGAATAGGACATGACGGATACACATGGCAGACACGCACACGCTGCGATGAATAACCGTCATAACAAGTAATCTGATCCAGTATTCACAACTGTTTCTTAGTGAGAATATCTGCCCGCGGGGTTCAGATCATTCCGCTTGTTTTAACTTTTATTTCATTTCCTAGTGTGTCACCCAGCCCGACGAGTGAAGTAATACCAGCCAAATCCACTGCGGACAAAAAACAATCTTCCCCCCTCTCAATGTGCGCCATGTAAACTCTCAGAAAGGTCAAACGCACTGAGACCTCAGTTTAACAGTCATTTCCATGGATCAGTGTGTGCTGAACATCTTTTTCACCGCTGAGTCCATCTTTTATTACAAGTGCGGCAGCCTGCTTTTACAGGACACTGACATTGTAATATAAGTGAAACTAACATCACAGGAAGGTGGAAGCATCTCCTTTCACAGAAAAACTAGACTAAAAATAAGAGTGCACACACACATACCCACAAACACTCCAATATACAAAATATTCCTCTCTCTCAGTGTGTTTGAACGCACACATGCATCTCCCGTGTCCAAAGTCGTGTTCAGCTCACAACACAACCTCCTCCTGGCCATTGATGTTCACCGGTGGCCTCACACACATGCAGACACCGACACAGGGAGTCTTGTCTTACCTCCCTTACAGATTTTTTTCAGTTGAGTCTGAAATTTTCGGGGTGAAAACAACTTTAACTTTGGAGAAAACGTTCGACATATCTGCCAAGCTTATTGACATGTAAGGATGATAACCGTCAAATCGGGTGCTGATACACATTTTCACTTTCAAGCTTAAAGGACCGATGTGTAAGATTTAGTGATATCTGAACTGAACGGACTCAGCACAAATGAAATATAATATTCATAAGTACGTTTTAATTAGTGTATAATCACCTGAGAATTGGATTGTTTTTTCATTACCTTAGAACCAGCCCTTTATATCTGCGTAGGGATCAGGTCTTCTTCCACGGAACCCAGCATGTTGCACCGCCATGTTTCTACGGTAGCCCAAAACAGACAAAGCGAACACTGACTCTAGAGAGGGCCTTTTGCGTTTTTTCATGGTTGCTTTAAGGTTCTCCTACACACTGGGAAGAGGAGACAGAGGGGTGTTCACCTGGTTGCCATCTGCGATGTCACCGCTAGATGCCACTAAATCCTACACACTGCTCCTTTAACAAGAGACTGGCTTTCACACACTGTACAGCTCCATTGCTTTAAGTGTAGCACTTCAGACAGCAGGCACAGCCAAAGCAGGATGACAAATGATCAAAAATGGATCAGACTTTGTATTGACCCACCAAAAGACATTGCTAGAAATTGCAGCTCTATTCCCATCCTGTTGACTGGCTCAGGGCACTGCTTACTTGTGTCTCGCAGGTGGACACAACAAAACCAACACCTGTACAAATCAATGAAATCCAATATCACAGAATTGAAATGTATCTTATTTCTGTGAAGATGAAATGTTTTTGAGGCTGTAGTATCTGTAGAACCTTTAAAACTGCATAGACATGAATATGGGATATTTTATCATAAACTGTATACTGTACATAATCCAACAATGTGTATTGAATTAGGATTATTTAACAAACTGGAAAGAAATGACTGAGTAGGGTCATTATATTCAGTACACCGACTAATCAGAGTCCAGATTCAAGTGCCATCAACTCATTCATCCTGCAAGCAATAACCAAATGTATTCAGATGTGATCCCATAGGACACATATTTAGAAGTGATACAACATGTTTCTTTAGTGAGATCTGTATGTGGGGAACTGCTGATTTGAAAAAAAAAGAGTCTCTTCTGATTGGTCATTGCATGTCTGGTCATCATCAGTGAAGCAATAGCTGTCTTTTTTTCTCCTGTGTGTAAGAATTGGTGTGATTGCTCTAACATATTTTTGTTGTTTTTTTGTTTTTTTTTATTATTATTCCTCTCCTTTTTGTTTGTTGGTTCTGTTGTAACTTTGCCTCCGTTTTTGGCTCAAGGTCTTTTTTTGAAGAGGAGTTTTCCACCTCAAGAGACCGGTCCTGGTTAAATAACAACATAAAACATGAAATTTACAACAAAATTTGTGTTGTGTACACCTGCAATATATTCGAGTGATTTTACAAGTTGGAAAGAAGTTTGAAACCATCTTTAAATTCAGATTTAGGACACAGATGTCTGAGTTTAAATCCTGTCTCGCTCACTCTCACTCTCTTTTACACTCTCTGCAAGTTCAGTTTTCAGCTGTGGCCAGATACACACGTTATAGTGTGTGCATCGTTATCGAAAGACATACGTATCCAGGGCTTCAGAGACAGAAAGGGATGACAGTGTGAAGTGTGTTTAGCTGAGAGAGTCACAGGGTTGAGACCTCTTCTTAAGGACGATTCCTATTGAATGCATTCATCATCAGAGTGTATTTACTCTAAGAGAGACGAGAAACAAGGTCGAAATTGCCTTAACATTATTGCTGTTAGCATTGCCCTACATTGATAAAAAAGAGCAGGTGTAAAAAGACTGAATGTTATAACTCCAACAGCTGGGCCATTTTTGTCCTAAAGCAGAATAATGGGTGGCATTTTAAGAAAATGAGAAGCATTTTGTGAATTTGCTGATTTGTGTTGTATGATTCAGATATACATTCTGTTCCCGCGGTGTTATCGTGGTCCGTTCAGCTGAAGCTGTTGAAAGGGCACGGTTAAGGTGTCTGAGCTCGGACTGATTCACTCTGTTGTTCCTGCAGCTCAGCATCATAAATGATGGAGCATAAGGCCATGTTCGGACTGACATCAGCACAGTGTGGGGAAAAATACAGCCCCCTCATTGATGTCAATGAGGCTGACACAGAGGGCTCCGGCAATAAAACACAGCACATTGTCCAGCAGAGAAGCTGGAGCTGGCTCAAATTTTGATGCAATGCGACATCTTCTGAAAACACATGTTCCTGGTCGATCACTTTGTTACATGAGCAGAGTCATTTGACTGTTTACCTCAGGATCATAAAGGATGAGGCTGCCGCAGCACCCCCTGCTAGCAGACGTGATATAAATCTGCAGTTCATAGGAATTTGTTTTGAAATATGTTGGGTTTTTTTTCCCCCATTTGTCGCTGTGGCATCTGTGTAATTTATGTGCTGATGTGTTTATGGAAAGATAGGACTTTTATTTTGGTTATTCCTTTATAATTAAAATGTGTATTTGACTATTATGTATGAAGAATAAAGAGCACAAGAGACTGCTACGACTTTGAAAGTCTGAGAGTTTGAAAGAAACTGCTTATGTTCCAGCCCTGGGCGTCCGATCAGCCAGAGAGCCAGTTCAGTACAGCCAGATACAGGAGCTAATTTGTGTCAGTATATTTGATGAAGGCATTTTGATGTGGTTATAGTTCTTTGTTATACCACAGATCCAGATGTGACAGTGTGGAGGGTGCTCTAATGTTGGATTCATGGATGATGCAGTCTCACCAGTGCCTGAAACAACATACCCACACCAACACAGCCCCTTGTATTTTTTCTATCTGAATGCATGGTGAACAATAAGCCTTTTATATATTTTTTGTGTTATGTTTTCAAACCTTTGGTGTCTTTTACCTTTATGAAAAAAAAAATATATATATATATATATATATATATATATATTAATGCAGGGATAAAAATGAATGTCAGTCTTTTTTAACAAGCTGGCATAAAGAAGATCACTGAAGTAAAAATCCAGAGAAGATACGCTCAATTTTAATTAAATAGAAGTAAATTTAAGTCATTAGCAGACATTTTATTGCTTGTGAAATAAAGTATGACTTTCTCTAATTAACTGTTAACTGTATAATTTTACATTTCAAGAAAACAAATATATTTCTGTTCATTTTAGGCAAGCTGTTTTCACATTTACTGTAAATTGAATGCCCAACTATGCTGCTTTGGAGACATTTTTTGTTCATTTTTATTTTATCTTGGCAATGCTTAAGAAATACAGATGGACAGTGGGGAATGTGTCTTGTCTTGCAGGATCTGCCAAAAACGGAATTTAATTTAATTAGAGCAACTTCGGCACAAGTAGCTGGAAGCTGGCTGTCAACAGCCAGACTGCAGCCCTGGCTTTGTTGATTAAGCAGTAACACTATGGTCTTTGTTGGTGAAAGACAGTCTGTTCTTGTGGAAGAGTGGAAGCATACATGTAACTGACTGCACAGGTCTGACCAGATAAATCCAAGAATAGTTAGATTTAGACACCACCATTAAAAGAGTGTGTCCTTTGGCATGGGACCTAAGAAATTTCACATATTGTCTCTTTAATGTATTGAAATGAAAAGTTGACAGAGCCCAGTGTTTCATTCTGCTCAGTCTTAGTTCTACAGCTCTGTTAGTTACCTCACAGACATACCAACACAGACAAAAATCTTCACACAAACATGCTTAAAAAAAAAACCCTTAATTATTTTACAAAGAATTGTTGGAGGAATGTTTTCACAAAGACATCTTTCCTTTTCTTTCATATAATTTTTTTTTTTTTTTTAACTGGATGGGTCAATTCAGAACAAAACTCATTTTTTTGACAGCTTGTCGCAGAGAGCAGAGAGAGTTCAAGGCATGAAAATGAAAAAAAAAACACACATGCGCACACACACACATACTGCACAGCTCTCAGTGGAGATGTGAAAGATTAAAGCGTTATTGATTGTTAATGTGAAATAACCTTTAGGATGGGAGCTTTGAAAGGGACTTTAATTGTGTGTGTGTGTGTGTGACCTTTGGGCAGTGTGGTGATTGTAGAGGTTTCTCTATCTTTAATCAGACTTTGTCTCTTTAGAATCTCCAGAGACAAGGATAGAATAAAAGAGAAATAGAAAACATATCTTTAAGTGGTTTAATTAATAACTTGAATAAACGTGATTTGACAATAATAAAAAAGAAGTTACTTTATCTGAGTATTATGTATTTTAAATTGGCACAATCTATCTATCTATATCTGTATATATATATATATATATATATATATATATAACTAGATGATAGTAAAAACATTTAGAATAAGTAAGAATAGTGAAATTGCATCTGAACTTAAAGTTGCACTACATGACATTGAAACACAACACAAACTTGTGTGTCATTTACTCAAAAAAGTTATAAAAAAAAAATAACAAGGACACCTTGTGAAACTCAGATCGGAAACATATTTTTGTGTACTGTTTAGTTGTAAATTGAGAAAGTTTGTGACGTGGCCATCATCTTGGTGGTGTCTTGTTGATGTTGACACAGTGTGACTTCATTCACTGCTCGGGTCGCCATTCCTAGTTGTAGTAGTTTGCTGACACCCAGTGAGGTTCAGTGTCATTTATCGCACCTTCAAAGCTGCATTCATTGATTTTTTTTTTTTTTTTTGACCACTTGAGTCCAGCAGAACAAGCTGGAAACTCTATATTGATATATAACCACATTAGAAATTGATATAAAGTAGCAAACGGTTGCTTATTTACACATCCAGCAGAGACACAGCAACATGAGTATCATATATGTGTCAACCTGATGGATTTAAGTCCAACATTTACTCTCCTTTTAGCAGTGAGATCGAAGCAAAACAGTAAAGCTTCAGGCTGTAAAACCAAAATAATGAGCTAAAAGATGCTAAAACAGTCTGCAGAGCTGAGGGGAGTACTTCCTATTTTTACATTTTACATTACACATTATTATTATAATTTATGTAAAAATATTGATACGCAGCTTTAAAAAAGACTCCCATTAAAGGCAATGAGTGTGTATGTGTAATGATATTCTGCTTCAGTTTTTATATTTGATTTAATCACCTTTGATTTTATCAATGTTCTAATTCACATGTAGTTTTTCAAACACTCTTTGTCTTCATCACCATGTTTTTTATCAGCAGCATCAGTCCAAAGGCATCACCACCTTTCAGTCTTGTGTTTATGCTGCAAATGAGTGTTTTAGGGTACTCATATGTGTTCTTACTTACTCAAAGTGAAAGCACACGTTATTTAGTTCTACCGGTGAACTTCATTTACGCCCTTCAAAAGACAAAATAAGTGATTGATGAGGGAGAAAATATATAAATATATATATATCAATCAATTGTTAGTTCACTCACACATAGTGGACAGAAGTTAGACGGATGTCCCTCATCCCTTTGCTATTCCCTCTGTCAGTCTGTCCATGCTCCTTCTATGCTTTCTACTGCTTCCTGTCACTCTTGTGTGACGGGAGTGTGTGGTTTACTTTATTTAAAACTGCTCACAAAAAATCACATTGTTTTAGTCTTATGACCCGCAACTTTACTGTTCTGGTTTAGTCTCACTGCATTATCAACCTCATTTCCTGTAGCAGGCAGCTGTCTTTATTGGAAAAAAAAAAACCCTGATAAACCCAACCTGTCCAGCACCAAACATCAGACAAACACAGGGTGCAGACACAGATTCTTGATTCCTGGTGTTTGGTTTCTGCGGGTGTGATCAGCACATTTTTTTACAATTTTCCCGACCATCAGCACTGGTGCACTCCAAGCTCAGCAAGGCGCAACAAAGAGGAGAGACTGAATATATTGTTAGAGGGAGGAATACATTACGTGTAGGTGGAGTCGAGGTGGGCTTCAATAACACAGCAACAGGTGAAACGGGAGAGTGAAGTTGAATGAGAGAGAGAGAGAGAGAGGGAGATGAGTTCACCTTCTGTGAAGCACCTGAAATTCGAAAATATACATTCAGGACACAATATTACACAGATATAATATAATATACATCACTCCAAATATGCTGGCAATGTTAGAATGAAAATAAAGCTGATGTGTTCTCATGTATGCTGCAGCTGCTGGCATTCCGCTGCTGCTGCTTATTTGTGCAAACAATTAATACAAACAATTCATATAGGATAATTAATCAACTTAAACTCTGTAGGTCTATTCCTCCTCTGCATATTTGAAAGTCCTCATTTATGCTATTAAGAATATACAATATCCTGAAATAAACAGATGCAAAATCAGGTTTGAACATTTGAAAAGAGCACAAGTTCTATCACAGTTTTGTCCAAATACTTAAATGTTTAAATGATGAATGAAGGTATCCATGCAGTGCCAGCTGTGTGTAAAATAAACCTGTTTTAAAATTTATTTATATTTGTTCACGGCATATAGGATGTTGATGTGTGCCTACTCTGTGCACGGCACAGGATCTCCAGTTGTCAGAGGCCAATTTATACAATGATTATATTGATACACATGACTTCTCCAAACATTTTGAGACTTGACTGTAAGTGACATAACTGAAAACCGTCTGTGATGATCCTGGTGACAGAGAAACAGACAGATCTGTCATTTGATAAAAAAAAAAAGGTGCAGACAGGTTTGATGGAGCTCAGGATGCATCCTGAGGACAGCCACGTTACTTCAAACGATTTTACTGTTCAAACTTGGAATCTGTGAGAAACAGCTTTCAATGTTTAGAAAATGCAGAACATGAATTACTGTAGATCCTGAACAATCCGATCACCTTGTCAGAAGATTTAAATACTGAATGAAGATACCTTTGCTGTGCCATCCGTGTAAACTGATGTACAGTCCCTCTCAAGTCAGAGACTTGTAGATGAAACACACACGTCATCCCTGCTGCTCTGTGACGACTAAAGCTGATTAACAAACATGGAAAAGATCCGACATTCTACAAGTTGTTGTAGGAAACAGAATCCGACAGAACATATTTCTGAACTCCAGGTCACTGGATTATTATAGATGATATTGGTCAGAACCTTCCTTGAAAATAAAATTGCGTTTTGATTCTCATGTCAATCTGCAGAAAATGAAAAAAAAAAAAAAAAACCATGTAGCAAACTGAAAGAGGCAAAACTTTACATAACTGAAAGGTGTTTTGTGGATTTTTTGGTCTGTGTGCGTGCACCTCAACCAACTGAAGCTACGAAAATTGCACTGCGTCTGTGATAAGAGGTGTTCTGAGCCGGTTTTATCGCAAATACAATTTCATGCCAAAATGAGCACCAAAATTGCACTGCTAATCTGCATAAACACAGCCTCAGCTGTGCCTCTCCTCCCATGTCGGCACAAGCGCGCTCATTTGGTGCCCCGGAAATTACCAAACAGGCACAGACGCACAAAAAGTAGACTTGCGCCTGAGGATAATTGCATTAGACTATGTGGACCAGCGCTGGCTTTGCGCCTGCGAGTGCCCACGGTTAGCGACAAGCTGGTGAACATAGTTGAACGTAGTGGACCATTAGCAGCTAAAGAGCCAGATATTTCCCCTCAGGAGTTGGTGGAGACCAAACCAAGTTGCCTGGATGTCTGTGTCTGAATGTGTAAATCAACTGTTTGAAGAGAAGTTCACTATATCGTGTCACTGTTTTGCTGCCCCCAAGGAAATAAAAAAAAAATCAATTTGTGTAGGTCAAAGGATAATTATTAATGCTGGACTTTAACTTGCATGGAATTATATTTAAATTAAAGATAAACTATACAAATCTGCACATTTGCCATCAGATATGTTTTTGCTTACAGCTACCTCCTGGGGCTGGAGACATGAGGCTGAACCAAGCCGGCTGTAAACCAAAATAATGTGCTAAAAAAAAATGCTAAAACAATCTGCAGAGCTGCTATGAGTGGCCCATTTCACATTAGACGTAAATATTGATATGCAGGCTTTAAAAAGACCCTAAGATTGACCAAGAACTGGTCCCCAGAGGATAGATCCTGATCCTTTAAGTGATGCCCTAACCTTCACAGTATTGCCATTTCCATGTTAAAATTACTTATTGATCAATATTAATCCATACCTTCAAAAATAATTGTCATTATTTCATTGAATTTGCTGTGAGTATTCATTGTCTCCACATTAATCCTCATCCTCTTTTATTGGCCCCAGAAAGTACTTAATTATTCCACCATGAGGCCAAAACTTACCTTTTGAAACACATTTCAAAATCTAATATTTACTCATCATTTTCATGCAGTTTTTTTTTACATTCCACAAGTTTTCCTTTCATACTGAGAACAAACATGCATCAACCACTGGATTCAAGTCACTATACAAGAACAAGTGCAGTTACTTTTTTTTTTTTATTGATCTTTTTTTTTATTGATTTTTAAGGATAACAATTGTCCTCAAGATAAATAAAGGACTTTTTTATTTTGCAAATGAATCAGTTCACCTTTTGATTTGTTTTAAGTATGCAGAGGTGAAGACACGGGCATTCAAATTACATAAATAGTTTGACTGCAATATATTTTTAATATATTATTATAAAAACCACCAAAGATTTCAATAGTAGTCACATACAAAACATACAAACATAAAAATAAAGGTAACGAATAAAAGGAATACAATGTAAAAATTGTGGCCAAGAATGTACAGAAAGTTACAGATTTCAGTGTTCATGCTGCCCTCATCAATAAAAATGAAATACTCTGATGTATAAATATGGATAAAAATTAATAACAACTGATTTATGTCCTTGCAAATGAAGCTGTAACTATGGTTAAGTTAAGTGTTACATATTTTTCTTATTCACAGTAAAAGTTAAACAATGACAACTCTCAAAAGAGTTGAAAAGAAGACATTTAAGGTGAGTTCGGACTTTTCTGGCTGTGAAATGAGTGAAATAATGGCCCCTTAGAGAGAACCCTAAAATTATAAAGGTCACATATGGGGGAGACAAGTCCTGGTCAGCACAAATGAATGACATCGTTAGTGACTCATAGCATTAGTATTGTGGGTGTGCAGTCAGATATCGTGTCTTGTGCTGCTGTCTGCAACACGAGGTTTATTGCAACCGCTTTTTTCAGTTGACGTCTATATCAGCACCTATAAAAATGTAACCTTCAGACTCTGCTTTAGTAGAAAGACTATATTCGCACGAGGTTATGAAATGCAGAAAAACTGAAAATAACTTGAAAACATCTACAAAATCCTGCACAGGATTCACCTCTGAGTGAATAAGGCAACAGAAGTACCGATAATTGGTGGTTGAGGGGTCCAATTTTGTCTCTTGCAGTATGACCCTTCAATTAATCTTAGCCAGTGGTGTTTTTAGATGGGGAAAAATGGTGGGGCAACAACTACTTTAGATAGAGGCATGGCCAGAAATTGCATGATATTACAATTTGACATAATGCTTCATATCCCTCTTGAAATAATAATATTTTGACTCGTCTACAGCATAATTACAGGACTCTACAGGACTAGTTAAAATGGCAATGTGACTGTCAATACAAAAGCTGGGTTTAGTCTGAAGAATAGCAGGAGGAGGAGGAGGAGGGGAGTGGCATCTAGTGGGGAAGACATGTTATAAGTAAATGCAGGAAGGAGAGCAGGAGATTTTGGGGGGGGGGGCCAGGTGCAGTAGACACCTGCATGAGTAAAGGCAAACAAGTATCTCATTATTCAGAGGTTTAAACAGTTCAGCAGCAGTGAGTTTGCACCGAGCCTTTGTTTCACCATGAAATCCAGCTGCAACCATTAGAAAAAATGACCTGATGGAATCACATTACAAACACACCAGGCTTCAACAGCAAGAAGACTATCATTCCTCACTCACCAATTCAAAGCTCAGTGGAAGAGAAAGGAGGCACAGCGGTTCTTCCTCTGTGCAAATTCTTCAATGACCTGCACCTCACTATACTGATTGTGTATTAAGCTGTGAGCACTACCAAAATAAGCTTGGTGCACTGTGGACTGTGGCTTCACACACGTGGTGCAGACTCAGATGGAGAACTGATGCTGCTTTCATGATGCATCTATCGCTAGCCTTGCATTACACTTTTGCTTTTAGGTTGTTGTGTTCATATGTGCAGAGGTGTCACTTGCAACTTGTGTGGAAGGTGTGTGCACCGAGTCTTTTGCAGGCGCTAAATGAATAAGTTAATAAATGAGTGTCTGCAGACTACAATTACCCATAATGCCTTTCTCTGCGCAGACCTACAGAAACGTTCATGTGTATCTTTGCAGAATGCCAGCTGAACGCAGCTGAAGCCTGTCTGTTTTTTTTTTTTTTTTTCCAACAGCCTCTCCAACCACAACAGCATGTGATTGATCATAGGCCCGTATGAATTCCTACTGTCAATCTTTCACATGTCCTTCACACGTATTCTGTGAGGAATGTTCCTAAATCTTAATACATATATCCATCAAATCAAGTCCATTCCGATCACTATGTATGGTCCAAAATCACAAATGTGCCTCAAAGGTATGTTACTGACAGAAAATCAATTGGCAACAATTTTTATAATTGATAAGTTTAATTCAGAATTTGTAAAATTCAATCATCATGTTTGGATTTTTGACTGTTGGTCTGACAAAGTAAATCATTTGAATTTGTTAATTAATTATTTTTCACGATTTCCAGCATTTTACACACCGAACAAGGAATCGCTTATTAAAATAAAACAAGTCAGAATTATTTGATGAAAATGGTTGTTGTAACCATCTAACAGTACTCCTATGATTGAATAACACCACCTTGCCCCAGGTTTTTTTTTGTGTGCAGTTTGATAAAACACACTACACTACAAAAAATGAGCTCAATATAAACTAAAACAATTTAAGTCTTAATTTTGCCACAGAGACCCTCTGCAAGACCGGGACCTCAAGATGGATGATGTGACAGAGTCGTGCTGCGGTGGTGCAAACTTCTAACAAATGTGTGATTAATCAAATAATGTAGCAAGTAATCCAATACAGTGGATATAATGTATCTTGTCGAGTTACCTTATAGTTGCATGGTAATGTGGACATTAATTTGACCTAAACCACACATGCAGGTAGTGAAATGGAGAATGTAAATTTGTCCATTTGTATTCAAATGCTGCTGTTCAGCAGCCAGCTGTTATAGTGTTGATACACTTTATAGTGAGAACAGAGAGTGCAAAAATTAAATGTAAAAGAAAAAAAAAAGATACACTGTAAGATTACTGGAAAACATTTTTTTTCTGGTCTCAACAAATCCCACTACAAACAGTGCTGTTCCCTTGATTACACTGGGGCCAGAAGTAGGTTTAACCTTTTAAAGTGTTGCCTTTTAGTGTTGTATCTTTAAATCTGCTCCTCATCCCCTCTGAGGAGATTAAATGACTCTTGTTGTTGCTGTTAGGGCTGTCACAATAACAGCAATATGGCAATACCATGCTATAGACAAGCCAAACACGCCTGTATGAATTTTTGTCTCAGTTATATGTTTAAACTCTCCTGGGTCACTGTGTGGCCAAGCAGACTGCTATTTAACCTGTAAGGCAAAGTCGTTTTCTGACAATCATACAATCTAAAGCCAAAAATCTCAGGTTGAAGGGGACTCGGTTGTAGGCCGATGTCTCCTGCCACAGCATGATTTAAAGTGTTTTCTGTGTTCATCAGGTGCTGCTACTCCATTTGGCCAACACATATGAGCACATGTGACTGCATATAGCACCATTGAGCCACCCTAAATCACAGCAGGGGAAATTCCTTCACCACGACAGCTGTAGTTGTTGTGTGCACTCTATCTGGACGTCATCTGGAGAGCCGCTATGACAAGCTAGCCTCCCAAACAACAACAAGCAGAAATCAATAACCCTGTTGCCCTGCTCATCTCATTGCTGGCCAGCTAACTGTGTGTGTGTGTGTGTGTGTGTGTGTGTGTGTCCAGAATAGAACAGAACAGAATCTCTAAGAACAGACAACAACATCTTCGACCAGACAGGTCTTGTTGTCCTGCTTTATCACCAGAGTTTCTCTCCTCTGGCCTCAGTAGACTTATAAAAATCCTTCTATAGGAATCTGCTCAGTGCTGGATTTATAAAAGTGCCACAGACATGGAATTTTTTCTAACTCTTGTGGAAGTAGTTTTATTCTCTTTATGGTTGCCTAACCAGAGAGAAGCTGATTGTTTATACAGCAGTGGGGAGAGATATTTTTCACATACTCATAACATGATGGATTTGTCACAGGACTTTACATTTCAGCTTTCTTTTTTTTCCTCATTTCATAAAGCTGCGCTGGGCAACTTTTCATGTTGGCTGATCCAAATGGCTGCAGACTGCAGTGATGCTGTCACTACACTGCCACAGCCCCAGCTGGTGCGTGATGCTATGCAAGGTAGCGAGAAGATGCAAGAGGGATAAGCTTAAGGGTTGCACGTTGTAACCCTACTTTTGTAAGCAAAGGTAGACTTTAATGTGCTCTCCATACTTACTCTACTTACTTAGTCACTCAATACCCACCCAGTGCCATCTGTATAAATGGGCGTTGTGGTATATTGGGCATTCAGCTCTCGTGGAACAGAATCTTTCACACATGGTTGGTGGGTGGCAAAGCTCAACGCTCGCATCCCCTGTTGTGACACAATATTAGATATGAAGCCTGTCACTCAAAAGCCACCGGATCATCATCACTGACAGGAATCAGGGAACTATCCCTACACCCAAGCCATTTTGTTTTTAATTTACTTCAGCTTTAGTCTTCCTTATCCTCTTCCATTTCCCTCTTCTGCATTGTAGTCATCTTCTTCATCTTTTTCCTTGCTTTCCCATGTTTGGCTAGTTGTCATCTTTAGGTGTGTTATCACCACCTTCTGGCCTTCCCGGATTTTCATCTTTTTGTGGGAAAAACAGAGGACACATACAAACTGGGAACTGATGCCTTTTACTGGCAATCCACATAAGTGAAATGTGAGCAGCATGTAATCACTATAAAGCGTTATATCCATTCGATCCATGGCGACTCTGACCTGTGTTCTGATGCCTCTGTCCTCAGAACCAGCTGTCTGTCAGCAGCACCTCCTGATGCTGAGGGGACAACTGCCAGCCAAACTGCCACCAAGCTGACAGCAGCATTTGACTGAGTTTAAATGATTGTCATGCAGGCTCCACAGGAAGAAATCAACAGTGTTTTTTATTTATTGATTCTCTGATTTTACTGATTTAATCTGCCTGTTGTGAAACAAGCAGACTTGGAACCTTGATCAATCAATATGGATCCGGTGAATAAGTTCAAAACACATATTCAATGGGAAATTTGTGTAATTTAAACAGCTATCTGGGCAGATTACGCTTCATAAAATGTGGCAGAGGAGAAAAAAAATAGACTCAAAGCATAAAAATGTGTCTGAGTCAATGAGGACTGATACATTTGATAAAATGGAAGTGTATTTGTTCCGCTGTATAATGCTAGTGGCTGTTAGCGGCAGGGACAGGGGAATCTCGTTAATCCATTCAAGTGCGTCACTAATTGGCTGTGGATAGGCTGTCAGTCCTGACACTACACTGGGAGTGGCTGTTTTCCTCAATCATGACACCCTAACCACAAACATTAATAAATGAAACAATTATATCGGTAGAGTTTCTTGTGGTATAATGTGCAGCCATGGAGGAAGTGTTTGCCTGACAGCCACAGCGGAGTGCATGAAATTCCAAACACATCTGCTGATTCCACACATTTGCAGATCTTGTGCATGGCAGGAGTGTAGCAGCAGTCACACACACACACACACACACACACACACATAAAAGTCAATTGAGAAGCTTATTTTCAGTTGAACTGAAGAAGTCTCTTTTTTCCAGACGTTATTTACACATTTCACTCATTTACACACTGTTTACATTTTCAAATGTGACAGATTATTTACACCTTCACAAGTCTGAGTGCACATATACAGATTCAGTCCACAACCACACACACACACACACACATTTTTTTTTTTTACACATCAAAACCATGACACAAAGACACAGTTACCCAGATGCACTCTTTCTGTCTTTCACGCACAAAAAGACACACATGCATACAGTCATGAGGTGAATGAATCCGAGTGTCTCGAGTAGTTTCCTCCTTTCATTTGTGAGGATGAACAGAAAAGAGCAGTAGTTATTTTCCCAGCTACTTTTTTTTCTATATTTATACCATCATGGTGTGTGTGTGTGTGTGTGTGTGTGTGTGTGTGTATTGTAAAAAAAAATAAATTGCTATCCACTCCAAACACCCAGCCTCTATATCATCAGTTAGGACGGCTTTGTCAACACTATACAGTCAATGTAGCAACTTACAGACAGTAAGAGCATAAAACCCATGAAAAGACATTTGTTGACCCTGAAATTACTTTGGAGTCTGAAACATGAGAAAAATGATGATGATGTCTGATTACTGATTATAATCTGCAAATTGTGATGCATTACAGACATCCAGAGAAGGCATCTACAAAGCAGCATTAAGGGTGCTGTGTGAGCAGAGTAGCCTACCTGAGCACAGTGTCATTCAAAGTTGTTTTTTTTTTTTTCTCTTTTTTTTTGGTGTGCCAGTTCTGACGGTTCTCATTTACATGAGCAACAACAACAAAAAGATGTTTGAAATTCTTTTCAACCAAGCCAGCCCAGGCTCATTTGCCCCCACTCATTTCCACACAGAGCACAGAACAACTGGAGATATCTGATCTGCCGCTACAGAGGGGCTGCGATCTGTAATATCATGGCAAAAACTATGATATCATACATTTTTAAAGAGGTTTTTGCTCGATGTTGAAACAAAATGATAATCGTGAGGTGAGATCAACATGTAATTGTAAACAGAAAGCGACTTAACACTGCATTTCAGCCACTTTCTGTTTCCCCCCCCCTTCAAAATAAAACTTTAAGCTGCCTCCTGTCAGTCACAACCCTGTCAAGTGAACAGGCAAGCACAACTAAAGCTACATTTTATTGTTACAGCTTTAACAATACATGCAGAAGGAAAATAAAGTGTGCTTAACCATAGAGGAAAAACAACCAGAGTCAGAGTCCAAACACTGACCTAACTGAGACTGGACTTTTTAATTATCAGAAAGACATTTGACATTTGTGGTTCTGGCTGAATCCAAATGAATTTGGTGATCCCAACTTTGCTTTGCTGACCATATTTACACTTGATGAATCTAAATGCAAAAGAAGCAGAAGCAATGTTGTTTATGTTGAAGTATTTCTATATATCTCTGAATGTGCCTGAGACATCCAGCACCAAGTCTTGGACATACATGCCAAGTTTCATTCACAGTACACAGTTCATAGAATGACTTTTTCAAGTCATTAACACTACGGATGTAATCCCACCTTTGACCATAATGTGGGTTGGAGGTATATATTTATATATTTCTGGTGAGATATGTGAAGGACAAGCATACATATATACAGACAGGTTTTCTTGCAAATCAAAGAACTCATAGCACAGTATTTCAACACTTCCTGTAGCTCATTGTTTTATTGCTTCCCACGTAGTAAATCAGACCAACAGTGAAAATTAAGCAGTCACACAGCGATAATTGACTCCCGGTAAATCCGTATGTCTACATAGGTGTCTGTCCTATGTGATAATTGCCTCAAAGTCATATATAGCCTTCATTGCGCTTTGACATTGATTTATACAGGGTGGCTTTAAGTACACACTCCGACTCACTCCAACACACATATGTACATAGACAAGTAGCTGCTGTCCCCAGTGTGACGCCATGAAGAGAAGTGATAACAGTGTGTCTGACACTCATTTCTCTGACAATCTCCAGAGGTTACAGGGCACTCTTACCTCATTTCCTGCCGTTGCTTTTAGCTGAAGGTTTACTTTACGTTAGAAGTTGTCAGAGCAAGGTAACATTCTCAGAGCTGTGGGCTGTCTTCTTTATAAAAGGTGAGATGCATACTATTTCGACATTAACAGAACATTATCATATTGACTGACACCGTAGTGTTATTAAGAAAAAATAGTGATGGGGACAGTTGGAAGTTTATTCAGAAATGTGCAAATACTGGTCTCCTGCCCAGCTATCATATTTAATGAAACCAGTATCGAATCAGTTTCCTTACTCAGCTCTGTTCTCATCATGTTCACCCAAATCACAAAAAACATTTTCTCACTTACCGTGTTCCTAGTGGTATTGAAAAATGTCAATAGCTTTGGTTTTATTTACTTACTTTTGAAATGTCCAACTGCGAAAGTTTTGTACAGTACAAACGAGGGGAATAGAAATTCTTCTGTAGCGCTTAAAGTATTTGAATTAATCCACCGACCTTGGAGAGTTTCCATAGGAACTATTACTTTGGTGAAAAAGTGGTTCCAAAGAAAACTGTTCACAGCAGTTACTTTTTGTTTGTTGAAAGACACTGCTCCTGGGTTGTCATTTTTTAAGTCATTAACTGCCAATCAACAAAATTCAATTCACTTCTTGTGTTTTCGCAGCTGTAGAAATTTGAGGTGGAAAGGTCAGGACCTCCACAAATAAAAGCCGCTAACCCTATTTTACATGTCTAAATTCTGTGGTGAACTGACCTTTTAATAGCAGCCACTGGTCCATTTATTCTGAAGAGGCCACTGGGCCACACATAAAAAGTTCCATCAGCGCCATATGGGTCCCATGTGCATCTGCCCATGTGGGTCATTAAAGGGACCATGGTGGGCTAAAAGTGGCACCCATGTGAGCAACTACCCTCATGGGACTCTTACTGTGTCCACTTACACTATGTGGACTAATGATTGGTGACTGGGTGGGCTACAGGCTATCTTAGCATATTTGAGTATTTTGGCAGCCTCATACAGAAATTTAGCGAGGGTGATTCAATAGATCACACATATAAAGCCACATATATGACATATATGCATATAGCATTATGTATGTGTGTAGAGAAGAGAATATGTGTATGATACATACAGTACTGTATTCAGTCTGTTCTTTTCTTTAGATATTTTGTCTTTGTTCTATTATGCCATAATATATAAATATTAATACATTGTATAAAGTTATGGTGCACACATAAATAACATTTAATGGTTTCTATACTGTCCTGTACCAACCTGCAGTTTAAAAGGTATGATTTTCAGGCAATAAAGGACTGAATATTTAAAGGGGACCTATTATGCTCTTTTCCAGCTCTATGATTTTATTTATGGACTCCACTAGAGGAGCTTTGCATGATTCACAGCTCAAAAAACTCCTTATTTATCTTATTCTGGCTCTTTATGCGGCCCCTCACTTCAGTCTCTGTCAGGCAGTCTTAGCTGCTGTCTCTTTAAGGCCCCTCCTGATGAGCTCACTCTGCTCTGATTGGCTAGCTCTCCAGAAGCCTGCAGGGGAAGCCATATCACAGTTGTGTTAAATTACTACCAATGCAAACATTTCCTGATTTACTGCTTCATCAAAAAAAAAAAAGCTTTCAAATGACTAAATAATGGGAGAATTTTATTGTGAAGAGTTTACATGAATTGAATGTATTCCTCACTGAATTAGCAGAAAGCTGAAACAGCCACAGGGATGATGATGTTTGATGAAGAGCAGCAGATGACTAGCACACCTCCAACAGGTAAACAACTTATTTGCCCTCGTTTCATGGCTCAGTGTGACTCTCCCAAAAACAATGGAAAAACAATAATGTTAGTGAATGTTAGTGAAGCAGAACAGTGATCTCACACGTGTGTGTGGAGCAGATGACCATGTAAAGAAATCTGTCACAAGCTGACATCAGCTCAGGGTGAAAGCAGAAAAAACTATTGGAAACTGAGCACTCAGAGCAGTCTGAAGTTGGTAGTTTTTGCTTACAAGTCTTCTTCTACATACATTTACCTCATTATTTGACACTTTGGCCACGTTTAATATGAACATCCAACACTGTAACATTATATATATATGACTGAAGTTAAGGAAAAGCATTACAGGTCTCCTGTTCATGTCAGAATAGATTCATCTTTATGAATAAAATATAGTGTCTAAAATATAAAATAAAATATCAAATGCAATACATTTTCACTTTTGCACACCATTTTGTTAAACAGACTTATTGCTCCATTTAAATGCACAATATGTAATTTCTGCCGGTATGGGGTCTGTAGAGCTAACGTTGGCTCAGCTTGTTTTTCTGATAACTTAAGATCCAGATGTCTGATGACTAAAATCAAAATGTAAAGAAGTTTATCATAAAATGTGGCTTCAGACTGAATAAAGTCAATTTATGACAGTTTTTGGCTGACAACTACAACACCAACATATACTCTTTGGTAGATGCCATTGTGCCGGATAACTACAACGCCAACATACATGCACAAGATGATGATCATCTTGTGTGCATATACTCTTTGGTAGAGGAGGTATGATGTTACCTTAATTAAAAGTACATATTTCTCTGGGTTTGAAAATTGTTGGAAACATCTGGGATAATATAAGAATACAACTGAACAAAATATATTCATAGATCATGGGAATAGTTACATATTATAACTTTAATATGATGGACTTGAATTACCATATTCTTGAACCGGAGCAGGCTCAGTATGGCCAGATGACACATTGGAGTGTACTTCTGCTCTTTCTAATGTACTCCAGATTTACCATCAGACAAATGATGACAATGAAATTGAATGGAAATGATCTTGAATGACATTGACAATGGTCACTGTTGCCTTGCACCATCAGTTGCAATAAGAAACACTATCAAAGAGTCTTTATGAAACAAATTCAGACAAGTCTTTGTGGTACAATCTAGACAATGAGATACAATCCAGGAGTTACTGTATTTCATTGAAGGTCTGAGGAATAGATCCTTGAGTCTGAAGGTTTATGAGATAGTAAAACACTACACGACATGATTTTTAATACTATGGGGCTTTTGGAGCACTGAGAAGCCATTCACATTACAAAGTAATCAACCAGAGATGTGTGTTTGCATTCTTTGATTGGCTGGATGATGTTGACCTACGATCCTGTGTTTTTTTTTGCCGAAGCTGCATCTGTTCCATTAGAGGAACAGCAGCTCTATGCACTAGAGCCACCACTGGCCTTACTGCTCAGCCACAGGACTTAATACTCAAGAAATTCAAGAGAACTATGGCAAATCCACATTAAGAACATTAAAAAGGTTATCCTGGGAAAAACACAGGTCTCCAAAATTTGCAGGTTCCCTCAGGCACTCGATGCATTGCAAGTCAAAAATGAAAGGTGTGTATTTCATGCTATAATGCATGTATGCATGTATGTATTACAGCACCTTAGGCTGCAGGACCTCTAAATGACATCTGCTGACTTTAAATCTGTTGATTTTTTTTAAGATAGAGAGAGAATTATTCATTTCTGTTATCATCCCTGTCCAAATTGGCCACGAAGACACAACTACACTGAGGAGGACAAGTTGAAAATGGAAAGTTGCTGTATTTTGTATGGTACTGTCTCATATAAACTCAAGATGCAGGGCTGAAGCATTCCCTGCATGAAAGTAAAGCAAGGTGTTCCTGAAAAAGGCTGTGCATGCTTGGCAAACTTTCTCAGTGTGATAATATTACGGTGTCTCCAAGCCCCAGTGCTGGCCCCAGGGAGCACCGTCAGCATCAGACAGTAGCCAGTCTCCCATTGTAGGCCCCAAGGAATGATAACTGATGACATGTATTACCTCAATGATCTCCTGTGCATGTGGGAGTGCAGCCAAAAGTCTGGCTGCATCCTTTAATGTCCAATGTCCTGCTTTTAGCTCATATTATGCAAAAAGAACCAGAGGGGCCTCAGTGTGTTCCCAACAGGTTTGCACTACTTCTACCTCATGACACATGGGAGATGTGCAGAATTCTCCAAGTGGGTTTTATATTTAATGGTTGCAGTAAAGTTAACCTTGATCATGTGGTTACAAAATTTTAGACTTAGGGGAAAGATGTTCAAGAAACATGGCTAAATTAGCGATTGGTTTTGTAGCAATTCTAGTAGTTACCTTTATTGTATGTGTGTTGGTACTTGCAGCATTTCTAGATTTGGAGCATGTTTCCCTTAATGTATGTGCTTTCACTCTTATATGTTGTTTGTCCTTAGGAGCCACCATACAAAACATTTTGTTTTCCTATAGAGACAACTGCTCCAACATCTGCACACAAAACAAAAGAAATCAGTGTAAGGAAAAGTGACTTGAAAAGATTTCTTGAAACTAGTATAAAATCAGCCTACTACTAATACAGGCTACTCAAAAGAAACAAAAAAGTAACCCTGTTTCTAAGGAACTGCAATGACATAATACTGATTAGCTTTCCCAGTTAGGTTGCAAATGTGTGACTGCCTGTGGAATATTTTTACAGGTTATGTTTTTTTTTTTTTCGAGTGAAAGAAGTGTTACATTTATGTACTGCAAGCAAGTCATAGAGAGGAGGTGTGTACAACTCAAGACTTTCATACTAGAGACCAGGATTCAGGGTTGGCATTACATTTCCTTAACAACATGTTTGCAGTTGTTAAATAATAAATATTAGCAATGGCATATTTTCTAGGAGACAAGGTTGTTAAAATATTTGACATAGACAAATAAACTTCAAAAATCCAAGATAGAGGTTCTTAATAACTAGCCTACTTTATTTAGATTGTAATGTAGGATTACAGGACTTAAAACAGGACAACAAAGATAGATCCATAAATCTCTCCTTAAATCTGTTTAACTTGGTGTGGACCTCCATATCCTATATACAGGATATAGATTCTACTAAAAAGACTGGATTTGGCACATTCCTAGTTGCTACATTTTCAAATACTTCTGTATTATGAAGTGACAAGTCAGGTATCACTGCATTCGAAGTCTACAATGACTCCAATATGACATGAAGGAGGCATATGGAATGGATTTTGATACGGATCCAACTTCACAAAGATTCACAAAGATTTGTACAGTCTATATCTTTTGTTAAGATCCTTTAGAAATTAAGATTAAATCCTAGTAAGGACGGTCCTAGTAAACTGTTCTTCTTATCGCTCAGAAGTGCTCAGAAAATGAGAGGATGCTTAAGGAGATGAGACAATTGCTGCCAGTGGAGGCTGGAGCGTAATGTTGAGTAACAGAGACATCGTATAGGGACTGTGATGACTTTATCTCATTACAAATGACCAGGACACTGGTGTACACATACATATATCCCATGTGGTCTGCACAAACTCACTGCGTTTTCAATGTCTTACATCACCACAAAATATCATTAGTAGATGAACAGAGACAAGGACACAAGGACACAAGGACACAGGATCAAGCCTTCTCCCCAGTGTGACTTGAACTTTGCTGCGCAGTCTCAGTCAGGGTACTTTAAAATGTGTATGTGCCAATTAAACCAAACTCAGATGAGTCCTTAAAATACAACTCGAATCAACAGGGGGGCTAAGTATTAGAGTCGCACTTGAAGATACACACAACACTGCACACACACAACTTGGGCCTCAAAGAGGTGTGAAGCTCCTGTTTCAGTCTAGACACTGATAGATTAAAATGATTAAACGGGTCCTCACCTCACATTAGCAAGGGTTTAACGAAGGTCACCAACTGCCAAACCAAGAGCTACCATCTACCAACAACTGAGAGAGAAGAGGAGGAAGAAAAATGGTGCTGATTGGAATTGCTCTCTGATATGATTTGTCCTTGTAAATGGTTTCTGGATATGTCCAAAGAAAAGAGCAGAATACATATTTCTCTAGTGACAAAACATAGGTGTTTTGTTTGCTGTGATCAACAAAATCTTTACATCCTTTTGTTAGATGCATAATATTTGGGTTTATATTATATATACTATTTGGTTTATACAAATAAAATTGACTTGATAAGAAATAAAATTGGCATTGTATGTCTGTTCCTGTGGATCTTTGTACATTTTTCGAACTTTGTATTTAATTTATAATCTTTGATGGTGTCTATTAAATGTTGATTAATATATTGATTGGAGGATGGAAGATTCACTTGAGGTGCCAAACACCCCATACTGAACTGCATTTAGCTAATTGTGTTTGGTTCTCCAGTCTGTGTTTAATGTGTATGGTTGATTAGCTTTAGTATTAAAGCTGGTTTAGTTAGCAAACAGGACAATATCCTACCAGCTCAGTTTGAAAGGAAAGGTAGCAGAGGGGGAAAAAAACTGGCTAATTGAGCATTTAGAAAGTGAAAATTCAAGCTTTTTTCCCCTCAGGTTTTGGTGGTGACCTTTGACTGTATATAAATTTGGATTTCATCACAGCTCCCCAAAAGTGAAGCCAAAATATCTTGATTGCCCCTTGGTGGCTCGCTACAATTTAAGTCCTGCTTCCTCCATGTTAGCACATTGGACATGGATCCATTTTTTTCCCCCCAAAGATGGTGTCTGTCATTTTAGGTAATTTTTAATCACACTTTCAAGTGTTCATTTTATTCTGATAAGTTTGTTTTCAATTAGCTAAAAAGGGGATGTGATATCATGATTGACAGCTGGGACAGCTGCTCTCAAGCCTCCAGTCTGACAGCAGGATGGCTGAGGGGGCGTATCCTCCAGGCCGTCATCCTGCTGCCCAACTCTTCTATGCAGACTCTAGTTCCAAATGACATCACACAAGCAAGATGGCGTTCCATATTGTGGCTTCATTTTTGGAAGTGGAAACACATTGTCCATATTTATATCCAGACAAATCTGAGGAAAAACAGGTGTGAATACTAGAGTTAGAAACACAACTCTGAAAGGATGCCATGTTTGTTTGTTAAATGCATGCAGATTAAGTCAAACAGAAATGTATCTATCTATCTGATCTAATCTCATCTAGTCTAATATAATCTAATCTAATTTAATTTGATTTAATCTGGTCTAATCTAGTCTAGTGAATAAGGAGCCTAGTTCAATGTCTTAGCACATGGAGCTTCCCTTATCCTGAAGAGAATGGGCTCCCTGAATATCAACATAAAATGGTAGTTTCAATGGTGGATTTAAAGAAAAACAGCACACATCAGTCAAATCTTAAACTTCAAGATTGCTGTGATATCAAATGAATTACTTTCACTGCTCTGTATTTGTCTGATCCTTATCTGTAATTCTGTTCTCTAAACTACTAGCCAGTGTTCCCATGAGGATTATAAACTGTCCATCTAGTCTAATCACGCTGGCATTCTTGCTTCTAAAGTTTGTGATTTATGGCTCTAGCTGCATTTGCCATTTCAATATAGTTTTTGACATCTGACCTTAAAGATCTGATCTACGACACAAACTGATTTCTAAATCAGGGGCTTGTTCGGTATAGCTGTGTCCAGCTGTACGCAGTAACAAAGGTAATTAGACATTTGCACTCTAAAGCGATGATTATGAGATAATGAGATCAAGTTCCACTTCTAGCTGCCACAAGGTACTTCATTTAACAAGAGGGCAGTCTGGAACACTGCTGTACACACCCACTCAGAGGAGAAGGAAATACAGGGCAGGCAGAAAGCACAGAGAGGTGGAGAGCTCTGGAGACAAAGCTGCAGAGGGATTTTAGTGTTTTGTTTTTTTTTTTAATCCAGGCTGTATATCACCCCCAACAAGCTCTACCAACTAAATGACCTATAACCTATAATCTGTCAAACCAACAATTTGATTGATTGAGGCTGTTTGCACACAACAACACAGCCCGAGAGTAAGGAACTCTTGACAGGCTCAATTCAACACAAAGTTGCTACAAATCATTCAATTTCTCCAAAATCCCTAAACTAAGGTTGTAACCAATGCATATTTTTTATCATTACAGTTTCTGAGAGCCCAAGGTAGTATCTTCATATTTATTTTGTCTTTTGTCTATTTCGTATTCACCAGCCACTCTTGTAGAACAGTTAGCATACAATCGTTTATGTGCTAGTAGCAACTGCCAACAGTTTCATATTCCAAAGTTACTGAGCTGTTAGGATTGAACTCTACTGAGTGCCATACCAAAACAATCAGCTCAAAGCTGCTAAACACCTCCAGTTTAGTGTCAGTGGGATTATTTGCACTAGCAACCTTTAGCACAGTACACAGAGTAATTTGATTCATTGGAAATATCGCAAACAATGCTTGGCGAAGTTGATTTGAAGAACACTGTACAACATGACAGATACACTTCCAAACCTTCATCAGGTTAAAGTTGAATAAGAGCTGATGGAGCTTGCTTACCCAGACTTATCCTCCAAGGGGACACATCAGTGTTGCCTCAGGAAACAACACATAAGGCACGATTTATTAAAATGGCCGTAGTGGATCGCAACAGTGTATCGTCATGACATGGAAGAATGATAACCCAAGTCCCACCGCCAAGTGGTTCAAAGAAATAGTAAGAGAAGTCAATAGAAATGTGTAAATATATACATTATATTTAAATGTTTGTGGTCATATTATTCATATTTTTTAATTATATATCATTGTTTTTATTAATTGTTGTCTTCTTTTTGTTTTTCGATTTTCTTTCATTTATCTCTTGTGCTTAATGTATTAAATATTATTCAGGAGGTGAAGGGATGTTTTAGCTTAATTTGGAAGACATGCAAATTCAGAAAAAAAAACTCAACATGTGTTTGTTTCCTTCGTCATATTGCTTTTATTATACAGAGGGACATTATGCTGTTGAGATCTATCTTTACTGAGTGCTATACAACATGTTTTTTTACGTGGCAATGCATAATGTGCAGTCATTCTGCATTGCCTGTAGGTGAACCCACTGCATCTACATACAGTAAATGCTGTTCTAATGTTCATCCTGGTCAAACTCAATCAGTCAATAGCTTCACTCCCAATAAATCATCACTTATTTGACTCCTGCCCCTTTGGCCTTGAGCTGACGTTTGTGAGTTGTCGAACCAACATTAATGGTTTATCATTGGGCTGGTCCAGTTACAGCTGGCATCCCAGGCAACATCAGAGTGGTCTCTAGCGGACTAATCCAGTTCCTCTACTCTCCTCAGTTGCCATGCATCGACATCATTTGCTAAAATCACACAGTCACTTTATGCCAGCATAACAGCCTCAGATGATTGATTTTTCATTTTTAAGTAAATCAAATGACAAACGATCAGGCAGAGCAGCACTAAAAGTTGTTTCATATCTGATGTCTGTGGTTGGTCTGTCTCTGTTGCCCCGCTCAGCACGAAAAACATTCTGACAAGACTGTCAGAATTTCTCTTTGCTCTCACTCATAGCAATCACTTGTGGTGTTATGTTGTTGTTGATATATGTTTTCCTCGCCTGCCAAGCCAGCCACAAGCTATCCATGTTACTTTTTTTACATTTACATTTGACATTTCAGGCATTTAGCTCCTTATCCACAACAGCTTACACTGAGCCTGTAGCAGGTTTAGTGTCTGCTCAGCAATACTTCAGAAGGACACATGGCTGCAGGGGGATTGAGCATATGCCGCTACAGGCCATTCTGCTGTAATTATCACCATGTTTACTGCTCACAGACTAATGTCTGAGTCAGTGACAATGGCGAGGAATGTCTGTCAGTCCTTTCAAAGCTTTGGTCCAAAACATGACAAGCGCGACAACTACAGGCCAGATTGCCATGACATGGTGCATGGATACACAGCAATTGTCAGATATGATAGACACTAGAACGTGTGTTTTATTTCACACACCAATACCTATGTCAGTCAGCATTCAAAAAGAATTTTGATAAAGTATGCTGATGCTAAATGATGAGGAAGCAAGACATGGTCCTGCGCTGGGAGAGCACACAGAGTCCATTTAATCCACAACATCTGGACATTGTGAATCCTCTCTTGGAACAGTGGTGTAGATGTTTCCTGGAAAAACTCAACAACACTTTGAAAAATAATGAGCCCTAAACAAGACATCCTTTATGACATCCATGCCTCTCTCAAAAATGGAAAACATTGAAAACATATTACTTCAGCCATTGTTCAGTCCGCTTCAGGCCCTTCCATCAGGACTATGACTTTGGGAAGTTCATGACACATGTAGTATAGCACTGTGGGCAGCAGGGGCACATGCAACTTTGCACATGTAAATCTGAGCACTTTTATTCGCACCACAGGTGGGTCTGTATAGTATTGTGTACTATCTACTGCTTGAAAATGTTTCTGAAAATGTTTTTAGAGTTTAAATCTGTCTGATTTGACTGTTTTACATGCAAAAAATGGAGGCGAGTAGGAGATGGGCAGATGGAGTGGGGTGCACTCATTCTTGGTACCGAGATTCCAGTGTTCTGCTGGATGGGCATTGCCACACCCTCAACCAGCAAGATACCAAACCAACGCAGTTTGAGGAAATAAGCTCAGTGCACTCAGTGTCGGCGTGAAAATACGACCCTCAGTCTTGTTTTATTTCATTTTAGTTAATAGTCGCCAAAAGATGGACATCTGAGCCACATCCATCTCATGTTCATGGCAACAATAACTGCTAGGAGTGCTAAAGTCCAGACACTCCATGTACAATGGCTGCCAAAGTTTGATTATATTGTAGAAAAGAGCACTGTTTGGTTCATCAGTCATAGAGAGATGAGGCGACAAGGAAATATCATTTCACTGAAGTTTTTAGTAACTGTTGTGCTGAACTAAACAAACACGCCCAGCTATGGAGCAATGGGAATACCACACGGAATTAGTAACATTGTTACCATCTATATCTGTTGAGGTAATGGCTTTTTAGTATTCTGTTATGTAGATGTCCTTGTATCTTTTCGGTTTATTAGAACATGACAGATAGAGCTGCAACGCGTGTGCAACATCTGACACCTGGTGTGCAAGAGGGAGTGGATCACTACTGGAGAACAGAGATGAGTTAGAAAAACAATGACATCATGCACCTGATTTTAAAACGTACTATGCGTTTGAATGACCTTCCAGGTCCCTTAATATATTTTCTCACTAAGATCATCATTTATTATGTAGACGTTTGGATTCAACTGTCTATTTAATACAGTCCGACAGCAACCAAGCATATTAAAATATTACAAGATATTAGTTTGGAACTCATTGTTACCCCCTGTGTTTGTGTAAAGCTTTCGATTGCACATTTACGCTGCAAATGTTGTTGTAAGTTTTAATCAGATAACAAACTTTTTTCCAGCACTTTTAAGAAGGCGGGAAAAAAATGCACATTTCATATCTCTGTTTACATAACATCGTGTTGCCTTCACGTTAATGTGGCAACATCCAGTTCAGAATTGATCCATGGGGTGTGCCAACTTGGTCCGAGGAGGACAGCTAAAGTATTACTGTGACTCCCCCGGCAGGGTTTTTCCCCCCCTGTGTGCTCTGTCTCCACTTGGTTCCACCGCGTCATCTCACATAGCGAGCGACGCCTGCAGATCTGTGTGATGGCCGGAAAAAAAAATGGTTTGGAAAAGCACTGTAAACTTAATCACCAATATATCATAGATCACAACTAATAGTGTTATTTTCATAACAGCGAAGCACTTAGCAGCATGCATGTGCACACACGCACACTCACAGAAACGTGCATGTGCCAGCAATCCACATAATAATGAGTGTCGTGGAGAAGGCATTTGTCTTAGATAAGACTTGTATTGTCAGTTTTTAATTCACATGGCTCTCATCAGAAAAGCCCTGAAGGTTCTCATCATCACCTTCCACCCGAATATATTATTCACTGGCTCTAACCTCGAAACACACACACACACACACACACACAAACACACACACACACACACACACCATACATGCATAAACATGCACTTTCGCACACTCATACATCACACAATCGTGCATCACATACCAACAGATACACAGAACAGACACACACGCACAGTAGGACACACACCTGCGCACACAAACCACACTAACTGTCATATTAAGTAATAATAAACATACGCACACACACAAACACACACGCACATTAAGCAAGAACTGGATACGCGTGCAAATGTGTACACACACAAATGTGGACATGCATTGCCACACACACACACACACACATATTTAAACACACACATTCACACACACACACTCTCCCTCTTTGTGTTATTATTGCCTGGCTCCATCTGACTGTGACTAAGTGAAGAGCTGTCTTCATTTGTTTCAATCTGAACCACTAATGTTCCCAGTGCCGTAAGCTAGCACCATAGGTCACACACATTAGTCTGACTGCCTGTGTGTTTGTGTGTGTGTGTGTGGGGAAGTGATGTTTAATGCAGAGCACAAGCTTTGCCGTTTTATATTATTTTATTGTGGTACACATCACCGTATTGTCGAGACTGTTTAAATGATGCCACAGTTGTATCAGAAAACTGTGTTTACGCCTTTTTTTTTCATTTGAGGAGCAGAGATGTATTAAGACTTACTGTCGAGACCGATTTAAAATACAGGTATGAAAATGGATTTTAAGTGTGGTTATCAGCTGCAGAAACAGCATCTGATACACAGCAGCAGTATCAGTAAAGTCATTTGTAGAATTAAAGGATCACTCCACCAATGGGGATATTACTTGCTACAGTTGTGTAATGTCTTCATTGTCTCCGCAGGAGATTTGTTAAGTCCTAAAAAATACTAAAGTAGCATCAATAGTAATCATCAGTTGGGGAGTGAGGGCTAGTAAATTATTAGTTCAAAAGATGGAGACAAGCTTGGAGGATCTAATAAAGGGAATTACCTATTTGTATTGGATGTGTGATAATCAATGTTTTTTTTTTTGTTTTTTTAGCTTTTTGTTTTAAACAAAGGGTAGAAACTGGCCTGACTGGTTCATGAAAAAAAGGATTAATTAGCCGTTGTTACTCATAGAGCCGGTACATTGCACTTGTGTTTCAGTTGGATGTTGTCACTGAAGAACCTCAATAGTCTGCTGGTTCAGTTTTGGTGTTCGGGACAAGAACTCTGAGGAAAAACACTATTACTAAGTATTTTTGTGCTGGCCTAAAGGTTAAAGGTTAAAGAAGCGGACTCGCCGGTTTGATCTCCGGATCAGCCAGGATGAATCTCGGTGGACAAAGTGAAAGAACGGTGTTGTGCCCTCTCTCATTGCTGACCCTGAGTTGCCCTCCAGTCGAGCCGCTCAGTGGCCGACAGGTCAGACGGTGATGATCTGTTATGTGTATGATATTAAAAAAAGATCTTTATAGTAGCCCGGCTTTTATTGCAGTTTATTTCAGCCTGGTCATCATGTCTAGATTTTTTTTTTAAAGGAAGGTGAAGAGATTTTTTCTGCAGCTGGCTGACTAAGGTGTGAATGCGCTAGTCCATCTTAAGTACTGTCAGCAGAACATTCATAACACGCCACAAAAAAAACATCATAACACACTAATGGAAGATTCCATTACTGTATGAGTGATCACGTTGCACTTGGCCATTAATGGCTGATTCTGCTAGTTTACCATTGCTGAACTAGAGGTTTAATGTGTAAATAAGACCCCCTTCCTACGCCCTGCTGCCACTGGGACCTAAAGGTAAATAAAAATACACCAGCACATTTCCAGTGATATTCCATTAGTAAAGTATTTAACTCTTTTGTAAAATCTTGCTCTAGGCAAAGCCTCCTAATCCTGATTCAAATGGTTTGAGGAATTAAAATGAGAACAGGTATAAGATGGTATGTTTTTGATCTTTTCAATAATTCAAAAGGAACAAACAAGGAGATAAATACTAAAAGAAGACAGTGTGAAGTTTTGCTCATCCCCCGCCGGAAACTGCAAAACAGATAAACAGCGCTTAAGCCACCAGAGGATCTCAAATCTCCTTCCAATAAGCAAATCCATAATGTAAACTTTCAAAACAGAGAATCTCTTCTTCCTAGCTTGTGTCTGAAGCTCGTGAGTAGGTGTGGGAGTATGTTTTGCTCATAAATAAACAACTCGAGATGATTTTTCTGTTTTATGAACATCGGGGGGTAAAGAACGCGGGGTCTTTAGAGGGAACAAAGCCCACACCCCATTTGTCTGTTCTGTTTTCTTCTCAAAGTTAAATTCCCACATACCAGCAGAGTTTCTGACTTATAAAGAGGAGGAGTAACAAAGGGGCTGAAAACATTGTAGAACAAATGCGAACCTTTTAAGCAAGGTAGCACCGCTTATTGTGGAAGAAATACCCGCACATTCCTGCACCTATCTTTTCTTCCTCTTAGCTGCAAAGTATCTCCATATAAGGCCACGGACAATGACTTTATTGTCTCCTCATTTTCAGTGAAAACAGACCCTAAAACCTTCCTGTCTGTGTCCACAAATGTTATAATAAGCATTTTGACAGTACTATCACCACTGCTGACCCTTATTAAGTTTTATAGGTGATATTGTTTTAGATGGTTTTTATTCTAGCTAACACTTTACATTAAGTAACGTGTCCATGCAACCTGTATTCGGTATATGGTAACATACTTATTCTTCAGGTGTTTATGCACCAGCAATTTAGTTTTAGTCTAACACCATTTAAGAAATGCATGGACAGCATTTTATAAATTTGGGTGAAATGGAAAAAAAAAATCACCACAGTATCTTGCAATACAGTTAAATGTGTGACAATAATAACTGTCTGTTGCATATGTGTTCATTTGATTAGCCAAAACGATGCCTCATATTACTCATTATCTTTCTGAGAACAGCAGCAGATGTGTCATATGATTCAGCAGGCTATTAAAATCTTTGTATTTTACTCCACTCTATTTTTCAAAAGGTTCATTTTATTTGTGTGAAACTATCTAATACATTTATTAAACGGATTAATGAGTGCGAGTTGAATAATAGAAGTTTGGCTGAAATGAAAACAAGAAGAAAAAAAAGTGGAGCAGGAGATAAATTTGCTGCTAGTGGACAAGGTTCATTAGTAAAATCATAATATAGAAACTGTAGTAGCAAACAAGCCCGACGCCGGCTTCGTCCTTGTTGTTTGCACCCCTGACAAAAGAAAAAGAACAAAAAAAAAGAAAAGCACTCTGACAATGTCTCTTTCTCTGCAGTCAGCTAGGATCTACTCTTTACCGACTTAAGCGCCCTCTGGAGCTCTCTTAAATTTAAGAACATGTTTAAGTTGGAAGACATTTAATGAAAAGCTTTCACTTTGCAAGTTTTTTTTTCTTTCACATAAGTCCAAGCGCCAATTCAAGAGAAAAAAAAAAACATTATTTGCTGAGTGTAAACAATAAGACACATTTATCAAATGACTTCCAGGAAGGTTTATGTCTCTTGTAAGAGCAAGTTATCACATATGTATGTATATATGTATGCATATGTGTTTGTGTGTGTACACATACACATATATAATGATGATCATTTAGAACTTAAAATCATAGGTAAGAGTAAAAGTAAGAATTTTTACTTTTATTTTTTCAGACTTGACCATATTAGTATTATCCATCCAGGATGTAAACAGGAAGTTTTTACACAATAAAATAAGAGTTTAGGGTGTTCTGTTTATATGCTATAGGCACAAATAATGCTTGACAATTACTGTAGCATAAAAAATAAATAAATAAAAGTTAGGAACACTAACTTCACTTACTTTCACTTTAATTTCAGGCTCTGTATAACATCCCTGGGGAAAAAAACACAGGATTGGGGCATTATTAGCTGATCGTGCCGCTTTACTGTCGACAAATCAGCAGTAAACAGTCCAATATCAAATCCGATCTTCTGACTCATAACTTGTAAATGAATATGAGGAAATACTGTGCTCAACACACACACACCTGCACTCAGAGTGATGACACTGATGAGGAAGCTCTAAGCTTCACTTTACTATTCCTGTCAACAACTCCAACAAATCCACGCAATATATCGCAGACACACAGGTTGAACACAGGAAAAGTAAACAAGTTCACACACACACACACACACACATGCACGCACACACAAAGCTCTAAAAATATGCACTGCTGCAGCACCACAGCTCTAATGGAATCCCCATCCAATCTCATTATGGGCGATATTGAGAGTTTTTGTAGTTCTTCTCTCTCTGCCTCATTCTGATGACACACTGCTTCTGTTTGTTCTGTCTTATACCTGAACAAATAACTCACCTGCCAATGCTTTTAGAGGGAACAGGTCAGCAGGAAGTTAAAATTTTTTGATCGATCATTTCTTTCTGTCTCCAACCTCGCCTCCACACCCAGCACATGCTTTCATAGCTCATTTTCAATTCTCGCTCTTTCTGAGTGCTTTTTCCTCTTTTTTTTTTTTTTCCACTGCCTATTTTTTATCGCTCCCTCTCTTTCTTTCTTTCTTTCTTTCCACTGTTGGAAAGCCTAGTTCCTCTCTGTGATAGATAGTTAATCCATGGCTGCTTCTGAATATTTCATGTTTGTCTCTCTTTTTTCTTACTTGCAGAATCTTCTCGTCTGTTTTGTACAACTAAATCAATACATCTTGGTATTCCTGTGTCACTCTGTCTGTGTGTCAGATTATGTTCAATCAAAGTTAATATAGCACAGGTAGATCATAAGAGCTTCCTCAAACACCACACTTGCTCTGGACATGTTGATGCTTGCTGCTATGGATACCGTTCAACACCACATCGATGATATTTGTCTGCTTCTTCACATGGATTCAGTTTATTGAATAATATCAGGGCAACCGAAGATAACCTCTTCACTTGAATCCATATTGGATTCAGTTGCACTTGTAGGTGGCTGGCAAACCAGTAATTCAACAGAGAAAATGTGTATCATCAATGAAAGAAAAAAAAATACCATATATAGATAGATACCATATATGTGTATCTATATACATGGCCTGTTTTTTTTTTTTAAAGATTAATGTCCATAAGAACAAATAGGCTTCAGGCTGACTGCCACAGAGAGGATAGGAAAGTCACAAACATACACATTTTTGGATGATATTTTCATGGGTTTGTTGACAATAAGAAACACATAGAACAAAGCTAGCCATATCCTCGAGTTGACAAATGATCTTTGTTAAGGCCAGTGTTTTGTTCTTCAAACAAATCCACAGAAGGGAACTGCGCGGTTCAACTGCAGTCCTGTACTGGTGGCTACCAAGCAGCTCATCTGGTGCAGAGAGGAGCTAAGAGCTGTGGGTAATAATAGAGGACATACTATATTAAAGTGTACTGATTAGTGACCTTTGGCAGCTTCACTTTCAGCCTGAGTTCATAACTGCTAGGCTTCTCTAAGCCCCCGGAGTCTGCTACTGCCATAGTGATTTCCAATGAATGAACAACATTTTTTTTATAAATAGTTTTTAATAATTTTTTTTTGCTTTTGAGTTGGATGATATATGATGAATATGTCATGGACATAGAAATGTTAAAAGTAATGTCAGACTGTTTCTACTGCCAGAGCAGAGAGGAGAAGAAAAGTGTTTAATGACTGATGAGTTCTATTTGAATGAAATGTTGCATTTATAATCACAGGCGCTAATTAACAGTATGTGGGTAATTTTTCAAATACAAAATAACAGAGGGTTTAGTTTTTATTTCCAATTATCATCACACAGTTGCCTCGTGTTATTCTTAGTCACAGTGATGGAATAAGAGTGTAAAAGCTGCCAGCTATCCCTTTAGGAATGAAAGAAACTTTGGACAATTAAAACGCAGCTTTAATCATCATTATGTGTTTTGTGTTGTTAGCTATCTCTCTGCTTGTTAGAAGCTCTGTTTTAAAAATGACACATAAAAGTCTGGACGAGCAAAGTAAGTCTCCTGACCTACTATATATATATGTATATATTGCTCTCTTATATATATTTTATTATATAATTTGTCACTTTATTTCAAACTCAGGACATTTATCAGGATCTTCCGGGATTCTGTTTTTTTTCCAGTGATATGACTGGTCAGTGGTAGGGCTGGCTGTTGTCAGGTTTTTTTCTTATCCTTTGAAGTTAGCTGTTCAATTTAGGTTACCATGGTGATATACCCAGGTTAAAAAGAAGCCAGCTTTGTGATACCAGAAAACCTGAGTTAAACAGATAGCAAACAGATTTACCTTCACTGTGATTTCAACTATTGTTCCTAAGTCAGTATGAGAAAGTAGCAGTACCATGAGTTCTGTGTAAATTAGGTGAAATAAAAAATGTAAGAAAGCCAAACAGAAAGCTTATGTTGAAGTCTTCAGGGCAAATATAACTCACTCTTCAGTCTTTCATACAGACATATAAATGTTAGCATTTTAAGAAAAGATTGCAGAAAAGAGTCTTTTTTTTGGAAAACAATTTTGTATAGTTTTAAAGTTTTGAGTTAAGGCACACTTAAAAAAAATCAAACATTAACAATGACAACACAAGAGAGGATGAAGTTGTCAATTTTATGGTAGAGAATATATTCTTTTTTGTGTAATTTTTGTTACCTGACAAACAACATGACTGTAAGCTATTTTTATTGAGTTGCCTCTTAGCTAAAGGATTTGAGTGAGTTAAACAATAAACAGTGGTTGTCTTGGTTCAGACGACGGAGTCTCCATGTTGTTATTTTACAACCTGCATGAATATAGGCACAGCTCTTGGTTGCATTGGTGGGATTCAAACCCATGCCCCAGAGGAGACTGGAGATTCAGTTGCTGGAGAGACAAATGGAAAGCTTCTCACCTCATGTATGTAGGTCAGTGTCAGTTTCTTCTGATGAACAGGGCGGTCAGTTCAGTTGAATGGGTCGAATACAGCCATGCAGCGAATGGGGAGCAAAGGAAGGTCCCAGAGAAAAACAGGATTACCGAGTGCCCTGCAACAACCAAGACTGCTCTCCAAATTGGTGAGGCCCTAGACCTGCCAACCAGTTAGGAAAAGAGATGTAGTTGATATTGTGGCCCAAACACCAGCTACAGCGCCTATGGGCCCTTAGGAGGGAGAAATGTTTTTTCCCCTCAATAAGTAACACACTAATACAAGATACGGCAGCATACCTCATATGTGAAGAGAAGCATTGAAGGGACTGAAATCTGCAGACTCATTTATCATGCCTATCATGTCGGTCCCAACATTGTGCAAACAGCCTCTAAATGCAGACTGCTGCATGTGCAGTGAATGGCCAGGTGCTTGACACAATGGGCACCATAACCACCACTCTACATCTAGGGGAATGACTTCTGGCAGCATGTTGTCTACATGCTTAAGGGGTCTACACAAGCAGCACTGCAGGCCCGGGACTTTCTAGTCTCTAACCATGCCCTCTTGGATTATGCCCATGGCAGACTGCAATTATGGGACACTGTTACTAAACTTTTGAGTGGCAAAGACTTGATTCCTGAGTGTTGCAATGTTTCCATCACATCTAGCATGACACTGCTGGATTTCTCTAATGGCTACTGGCAGATGGAGGTTGTTGAGGAAGACAGATGGAAAACAGCCTTTGCGACAGCCAGGGGCCTTTACCAGTTGCAGTCAATGCCTATGGGCTTCACTAACTCACCTGTGATGTTTCAGCAAATGATAGAGATGGTGCTCAATGGGCTTCCATGGCAGATGTACATGGTGTACCTCTGTGATCTTCTAATATACAGCTCCACATACAAGGACCATTTCTCCATTCTGCATGAAGTTTTCTCCTGGATTCAGACGGCAGACCTCGGACTAAACCCTAAGAGGTGCCATCTGGCTCAAGACCATGTGGTGTTCCTTGGGTATGTTGTTTCTCACCACAGCCTGCAGTTGGACCTTCGAAACACCAACAAAGTCAAGATCTGGCCCAGAATCCAATCAGGCCCAACAGAAGCTTATTATCAGTTATGATGGTGAAGGCAGCTGACCCGATGTAACGTCTGAATTTCGGTGGGAGCGATTGACTGACTAGCACACACCACCACTCACTCTAATCCCTCCTTGTCTTGAGCCAACACAGCCCCCATTGCTTCCATGGAGGCATTCGTATACGTCTTAAAGGGGATTGACGAGTCAAAGCACTCATTGTCCTTCATCATGTACTTTTACATGATGGGACTGGAATGAAAGAGTTGACCACCTTGGGGGCAGATGAGAGGGAATATTTATTTAAGGACAGTGGTTGACCATGCTGATGCTTGCTGGTTCGAGTGGCCTCCCAGCTTCTCCTATTCATGCTCTCTCACTGCAGGATGAGGGGTTGCCAGATGAGCATTGGGAGACTGAGGAGCCACTGGTCACTGGTGGCACAGGGACTGTTCATGTCACCAGTGAGCCACAAAAGGTTGTGTCTGATTCTGGAAGGACAATGAGACTGTCAATGTGTTTCAATGACTTTGTCACTTGTAGTTAGATGATTTTTCCAACTTATGTATGGTGTGTGTCTAAAGCTATGGTTTGTCAGCGCTATCTAGTGTATGATCTAGTGTGGCATACACGTTATTCACTGTCGAAATGTTTGTGTTATGATGGCATATGACTGTTGGTGTTCACAAATTAGATCATTGTTTTCATACTGTTGCTTTAGAAACAAGGATGTTTCTTTTTGGGCGGCTGTGGCTCAGGAGGTAGAGCGGGTCGTCCTCTAATCGGAAGATTGTTGGTTTGATTCCTGGCTCTTCCGGTCCGCATGTTGATGTGTCCTTGGGCAAGACACTTAACCCCAAATTGCTCCTGATGGCTGTGCCATCAGAGTGTGAATGTGTATGAATGGTTAGTTTCCTCTGATGGGCAGTTTGGGGCCTTGCATGGTAGCCCCTGTACCCATTCAGTGTATGAATGTGTGTGAATGGGTGAATGTGATTTGTAATGTAAAAAGTGCTTTGAGTGGTCAGAAGACTAGAAAAGTGCTATACAAGTACGGTCCATTTACCATTTTTGGACAAGGTGAGGTATGTAAGCTGTTTTTTAATGAGTTTCCTCTTAGCTAAAGGCTAAGTATGTTAAGCTCTCCCCGGTAAAGCAGTGATGCACTGTGTAGACTTCAGGCTTTTATGTTGAAGGGTAGGACCGAAGGAGTGAATGTGTAATGGGTTGTGATTGACTTGTGGGTTTAAAGCAATAAACAGTCACCATCTTGGTTCAGAGAGAGGTTTTATAACCTTAATAAGTATAGTTTCAATTGTTCACTCTCAGTTACACTTCGTTAAGGCTAGTTAAAATCCTGAACGGAAAAAATTAAAACATTTTGAAATCTCATTAAATAAAGGGGGAAAAAAACACTAATGGAAGTGACACACCTCCACCTTCTGGGGACCTTCTACCATGCCTAGGGACCGTACTTTCTTCCTGTTGGTTCACAGATCTGGGTTCCACAAGTGAGAGAGCTTCAGTGGACCATCTTAAACAGTGAGAATAAAAGTCTGAAAACAGCAGATAAACTGGACCAATTTTACGTGTATTGTTTTGTTGTTCTAAAAATTAAAAAAATGCTATTAGATCACCCTGAAAGATGTTATAAAGTTAGTTAAATTCTACCTGTTGGGGCTTTAAAACAAAGTGTACACAACAAGGACTTTAAGGTGCATAAAATTCTTACTGACTTGTTATTTGTAATATTTCCATATTCAGTCTCATGTACACCGTGCCTTTAGTTTTTGACCATGTTTTTTATAAAAACTGAAATGTAATTTCTCCATTACATTTCTCTGCTTCATATTGTCCCCATGTGCTTCGAGAATCTCTCTATTTTATGTTTATTTCTATTCCATTTGGACATTTTTTGTCCATTGATGTTGCTTAATATCCTGTTTTAGTGTGTAGCACCTAAAGCACTGTTTTCAACAATCCACATGTTCCTAATAAAGTTGCTATCGGAACAGATAGTGTATACTAACAACCATATGTGGAGATTTCTAGTGGTAGGACTGAAGCTTCTTTTTTTTTTTCTCGTCATGTTCCCTGCTTGAACTCTGATGTTGGTGTTGTTCTCTTGGAGCTGGAAGTCTTCCTGGCTTCTGGAAGTGTGAGAAGGCCTAATGGCTCCAATGGGAGTGACACCAAACTGTCTTTGATAAATTGTTTTTAAATTACAACATAATTTCATTTAGGCAGCAATTTCCACAAGACTCCTACAGAGAAGTGATTCAGGCTACATTGGGATTGGCTTACAAATACACATGCGCGCACGCCTGCACTCGCACACACTCATGCAAATGTGCACACGCACATAAACCCTGAATCATCTGCTTTGGCGGGGATAGTGTTACATGACCTGCAGCCCGGAGGCTAACCAAATTACCGCCTCCAAACTACTAAAGTGGTCATTAAGGACACTCTCTCTCTCTCTGTCTCTCGCTCTCTCACTCTCTCTTTTTCATCATGTTCTCCAAACCTTTTCCATCATTTTTCTTAATTATTTCTCTTAATCTGTTTGTTCTCCCTTTCATGTTTTTCGCCCACTCTCTTCTCTCTCTCTCTTTCTCTCTTTGTTTTTCTTTGATCTCTTTCTTTCTATCGCTCACTCTGATCTCTCTTCATCCATCCATCTGTTTCTTTTCTTTTTTTATCTCTTTCCGTCTTTGCTGGTAAAAGCTTTATGAGTGTTGCTCGTCTCAGTACGACTGTTCAGACTGTCAGCTGTGCATTGTTTCACACACACACATACACACACATGGAAGAGGAGGAAGGTGTGATGCTACTTCACATACAAGTTAGAGTGAATGTTTTAATTTTGAAATGAAGTAAAAGTAATCTAACTGTTTTATTAAAATACAAAAAAATGAAAAAGATGATACACTCAGTCAGGGTAACATTTTATTTTCAGCAATAGTCTGGTGTAAAATCCTTAGAAACACCTTCATTACAGTTAACCCCATTCTGAACATCATGTGAAATCACAGTCTTATTTTTCTTAGTTGTGAAACACGACTTTCATCAAAGGAAAGGTAGAACTAACCAAGAAAAAAAGAGACACAAATCACGTATTACACCAGTTTCTGGATTATTATCAAATCAAAATGAAACTTTTGATTTACAAGGCAGTATGTGACCATGCCCTTCTGCTCTCCAGGTCTGTTGTCCTCTCTGACCACTTGGAGGAGCCTCTGGTCCTCCAAGTAATCTCTTAGCCAAGCCGAATGAGTGCACACTTTTGTTTTCACTGACACCCTGCCAGGTAAAGGTATTGTTATTTCTGTCTCTATAGGATTTCTACTCATATGATATAGAGGTGATATTTTTCTTTGTTACATTTTATGATGTTAGCAGTATGTTTAATTGGTCATAGTTTTAAATTTTATACAATCAATCACAATATATCTGTGGTTGTTGAGACTTAAAATCAAATTCTAATATTGATAATAAACAGTATAATAATAATGATAAAATATGAATCACTCAGTAGACTTTAAATGTGAATCAGATGTTCTAAGTGAAGACAGCCTTGTACATGCACTTGTTTTGAACCAAGTTGCACCTTCACTATTAAATGTGTGTTCTTTTTGCACTGTTTAAAGTAAAGCATGTACTAAAAGAATGGGTTGCCTGAAAAAAAAAAGGTGTGAGACTACTAATACAGGGCTTTTACACCTGGGAAGAAAAAAATAAATTCTTGGACAACACTTTGAAAATTTTTGTCATCTTCAGTAGATTATTGGTTGTATCACAGGTCACTTCATTTTGCAAAATGCATTCCAGCAATTTAGTATTGTACTTGGAAGGCTTGAGACCCACGTTTTAAAAAATAGTTCAAATCAGTGCAGCAGAGACCAATACATCTGAACTTTAAGTCTATAGAAAGCATGAAAGCAAATGAAAGCATTGTTCATCAAGACCAGGATTGTCTGGTAATAGCCCAGTTCTGCCCTGAAGAAGCCTATTGGATAAGTTGGGGAATGCAATTCTAGATGACTGAGAATCTTCACAGACTAACATGCTGGTGTTTAGCAGGTATGGTGTTCAGTACATTAGCACCCTTGCCAATCAGCACTAAATACAGCTGATGGGAATGTCATTAGTTTTGCAGCTATCTGCTAATAAACTATGTATTGGACAGATTCAAATTTAAACCTCATGGTGACACTTGATGAAAAGTCAGTAGGATCCATGCTCTGGTGACCTTAACATCTGTACAAAATTGCAAGGCAATCCGTTGAGTCGTTGTTGAGATATTTCTCTCTGGACTAAAGTGATGGACGGACCAACTGACATTGTCATCCTTACAACACAACCTGGATTCAGTTGCCTTCATGTGGCGTGATGCATTCAATACATGCACATTCAAATCAGTGTCAGGCAGCACTGACCATCTGAACTCTTTATTCAATAATCCCACCAGATTAGTTTTACCAGTCCAGGGATATTACTTCACACCTTTCAGAGACATCTCATAATTTTCAAGGAATACCTCCACAACATACACACGTACAGTAAGAAACACACACACACACAGAGAGAGAGAGAGAGAGAGAGAGCATACGCAAATGTACTATTACACAGGGAAATGGGAGAAAAAAGCAAGCATGGCTAAATATGTATAGACACACTCACACACACACACACACACACACACACAATGGACTACAAGTGGAGCGCTTGGCTTAATGGTAATCAGCGGATTTCCACTGGCAATTCTAATGATATTATATGTAAATAAGATAGGTTTGGAGCGGTAAAATCCCACATATGCAGCAAACAGCCGTGGGCCACACTTAACTAATGAAATGCACTGTAAACACATTTAACAGCAATGAGTGTAAAAAGAAATTGACTGTAGGAGGTTTGCTCTGACCCGACTTAGCAGCATCCAGTTTCACTCCTAGCAGGGTGAAAATCAGCCTTTAACAACACCTATCAATTGAAGTTAGTCACCATATTGTTCACAAGGAAATCGTAATCAGCAACTCCCTAACCGGATATACCATACGTTTACTTATTATAATTTCAGTGTGTATTTCCACAGCACTGATTCCCAGTTCTCAAAAGAAAAAGTGACGGCGTAGGTCAACAATTCAGCCGGGAAAAAACTAAATATAGTGAGTGACAGACGCCATCTAGCAGCTGTAGTAATTATGACACGAGTGATGCAGTTCAGGTGGTGACATCAGGTGAAAAAAATGTCAATATTCGGAGAAGGCGGGTTGGGTGGATAAGTGTGAATAAGTGGACTTTGCTGCAGCAGACTACTGTGGATGTGTTGACAAGGCAGATGGGTCATGTCATGCTGCACCAAAGTAGAGGAGACTGGGATTATTATAAGGTAAATGCATTTATAGTACAAGTAATTCCACCCCACCTCAGTGTTTTTTTTTTTTTTTATTTCTTTGTGCCAGCCATTATTCTAATAGCAGCCTGTGAGAATCTGTTGTATCAGCATTCAGCATTTTTTGCAGCAGCTATATTTTATTGGAAAACATATGTTTTGTTGACACTACATGAGCTAAGTCAGGAGGGAAAGAGAGGGAGTACCAGAGAGAAAAAATGATATAAAACACCTTTAAAAAAAGAAAGAGAAATTAGGAATATTTGTTGCTTTCCTCTCTTGGCATTCAATATTTTCTCTCTCTTAGTCTTGTTCTCTTTTTCTCGCTGTGTCTTCTTCCCCTTTGCTCAATCTAAGGGCCACCTCTAAGGTTGACTCCCGCTGGGTGTGTGTGTGTGTGTGTGTGTGTGTGTGTATGCACGCGCGCAGATGGCACTTTTATGACAAGTCATAAAACAAAGACAGCAGCCATCGCCCCAGGAGAGGTCATTTGGCTGGACATGGCTACCAGTCACACACACACTCACACACACACACACAGTGCACAGCATGACTCCTTAGTGGCCTTTACATTGTGAAAGATATATTGTATACGTGTTCATGTGTATGTGTGTGTGTGTGTGTGTGTGTGTCCAAACTGAGGCTTTTTGTTTCCTCTGGGTGTTTGAACAGTTTAAACTGAAACGCACTCTGACCAGCAGCAGGCCACAAAATGACTTCACAGACACATATGACTTGTTCACCAACCATAAGATCAGCTTTATATATTTTTCAGAAACAGCAGCAGAGGTGATACATTCTGTGAAATAGTCAGCACTTCTAAAGAGGAGCAGCAAAAATATATCTTGAGGCAACAATATCACATCATAGCGTGTATTGATGTTTGTCTCTAACTATTTGTGTTTGTTTTTGCCACCGCATGACTCAGACCACTGTATCATGCTCTTCTATGGACCAGTGGACTCCCTGAAGGGAGTCGTAAGACGAATGTGAAGAGTTGCGAGATGAACTGATGCAAATTAGCTTCAAGCTAACTCTGGTGCAGTGCATCATTTATGCTTAATACTGCACACTGTCCCGTTCAATAAATCAAAGCAAATCCAATCAAAAGTAAGGACAGAAGAAGAAAAAAAAAAACACATTTTTGCCGCCACCTGGGACGTTTTTTTTTTTTTTTTTTTACTTTTATCCAACACAAGAGGTTTTTTTTTTACTCCTCCAGCCTCTAAAAACGTTCAAATGAAACATCTCTGAATGGTTTAACTCAGATATAGCATATATAACCTGTGATGTGTAATGAAAATGACACATAGGATGTAATCAAACCTTCCTCAAATGTCCAACAGTTGATGGTTGTCATCCTCACAGCAAGGAATCGATTTAAAAAGTATTAGTGCTCGATGATTCGGGATTTCAGGATTGAGATGTTTCAGAATGATGACCTCATATAGAATGTATAAGCATAAATTCATCTCTATATAGACGTATGCAGTATTATTTGCTGTGTCTTCTCTTTCTGTCTCCAACTGTCATTTTAATGAATAACAATGAGAGTAATATAATCCATCAGAAATAAACACACACACACGCGCACACACACACACACACACACACACAGTAGACACAAAGCCAGACTGACAATCACTGTTCCCTCTAATTAAGACACCACACTGACGGACTGACGGATCTGTTCTATACAGATTAACAGAAAGAGAAGGATGGAGTGGATGAGGACAATAAAGAGGGTAGGAGGAAAGATTTAAAAAAAAAAGGTGAGAGAAGCAGAGAAGATTGAGAAAGACAAGGTTTATACAGAGGACACACGGAAGAGATGCAAAGTCTGAAATCAGGGGACAGAAAGGGAAGAAGGGAGGTACGAAACTGGTAGAGAGAATGGGATGGAAAGAAAGAGAGGAGATGATGGTAGGAAGGAAAAAAAGAGGAGGAAAGAAAGGATACAGAGAAAAGGAGAAAGAAGAGAAAGAAGGAATAGGAGAAGGCAGGGATGTAATGAAGTAAAGGAAGGGTGAAAGAGAGAATGTGGGACTAGACCAATGAAAAGAAGGAGAAGACCTGAAGTAGAACAGAGGAAAATACAAGAAATGATAAGATAAAGAGTAAGGAAGGGTAAGAGTGATCTAAAGACGGTATAAGGAAGGAGAGAGAGAGAGAGCTGGACAGATGAAGAAAAATGCACAATGGAGAGAGAGAGATTGAAACAGAAAGAAGGAGGGAGTTGTCTGTGTAAATGATATTTCTGGCATTTTCTCAGACTTTGAACATCACCTGTTTTGATGGATTGTGCACCTGTTGGAACACTTTCATGTGGCATTGGCTTTTTAACATGAGCTTTATTATTGATGAAGCACTTTAGAGCATTTCTGTCTCTGTGTCACACATGCACACATGGCCACATGCATGCACACACACAGACACACACACACACACAGTGACATGGTAGAAACACTAATAGAAAGCCATTATGAGTACAAGAAAGAACAGAGCTCGGGGAAATGAGAACCTGGACTCACAGTCGATTTTCTCCTCCAGTGTTGTCCCCAATGTGGCCTATTGATTTGAGAGACAGATGAAAGAGTGGAGATGCTGAGCAATACGGCCGCTGAGAGCTTAAGTGAATGATAGAGAAAGAGAGAGGAAAATAGTTAAAAAATACAGAAGTAAATAAAGCAACAGAATGTTCAGGTCCATTAGCAAGGAACTGAATTTTACACCTTCAACATCCTCCACATTTGATACATTCTAGAAAACATTCTAGAAACATTCATTCCTAATGATTCAGTCTAACGATTGCTTTAATCATTTACTGGCATGGACTAAATAGGAGCTTTAAAAAGCTAGATGAAGATTCTATGAAAGATCCCCTCCAGACATGTATTAAGTGAAAGTGAAAGTTAAATTCTTTGCTTGGAACAATGATGATTTTTTTCTGCAAAATAGGTTGCCTCATTAAAATCCTTAAAAAAAAAAACATCTACTTCTTCTACATCATTAAACATCCCAGAATCTGAATCTGAATATGCAAATATATTTTATTTCAAAAGTTTAACTGCCGGACACAAGAGCTTTGTTCAGATTCAGGCAAATCAGATTTCTTTCTCAAATCAGATCTTTAAAGGAGCAGTGTGTAGGATTCAGTCGCAGCTAGAAAGCTTCAAAGCACGTAATGTCGCATTTCCATTACATGGTACCGGCTCAACTCAACTCACCTCGTCTCGTCTTTTTTGGTTTTCCGTTACAAAAAAGGACTTTTTTGGTATCACCTCCGTCGAGGTTCCAAAAAAGCAGAGCGGGTACCAAAATGTGATGTCAGAACACTGCACACCACTGATTGGTCAGAGAGGATCGTCACTGCGTCATCAATGTGCAGCAAAACCAAACCCGCCATTTTTAAATAACCAAGCTGCGGCCGCAATTGTTTAGCAGGCAGCTACACTTTTCTACGTTTTCTATTTATCAGTTTAGCGTTGTCAGGCTAGGCTAACCCATTGTTGCTAACTTTGGAGCTGAAGATGACGTCATGGCAGAGTCATGCGCCGTTGCTAATGACGACCAGGTACCCTGATGGGATACTACCTTGTAATGGAAAACGACACTCAGAGAAGTACCTGGTACCAGAGGAGAGGCGAGGCGAGTTGAGTTGAGCCGGTAATGGAAAGGCGACATAAGAGAACCTACAGTGGCTGTGAAACTCTCTGGAGTCAGTGTTTGGTTTGTCTGCTCTGGGCTACTGTAGAAACACGGCGGTGCAACATGGCAGCCTCGGTGGAAGAGCGAAAAAAGCTCATTCGGAGGTAACGAAACACAAAAATTCTCATTTTCAGGTGATTATGCATGAATTAAAACATGCTTATGGATATTCTATTTCTGCCAAGTCCATTCCACTAGATGCCACTGAATTCTACACACTGTACCTTTAAGAGAAACCATCCGCACTAATATTTGATAGTGATCAGATTGGATTTGTGCGACCAGACATCATAAACCCATCTGTTGCTTTGGTAAAGATGCAGTCTTCAGTAACTACATACAGTGCATGAGAAATGGAGATCCATCATCCCTCCAAAGTGCCAGCAGACAATTTATTTCAGTGTCTGTCCACGGACTATCGCTCTCTGTGTTGTCCTCCATAATACCCTGCTAGTGGCAGCGCGGGTTCTGTTCAGCCAATCTGATGCACGTCTGTCACTCTGGATTTGATGTGTCATTGTGTGTTGCGGTGCAAGTGACGCAAAAGACACTTTGAAATTCTATTTGAGTGGGCCAGAGTGTCTGGACTGACACACATCTGTAGAAATCCAATTGGAATCGCATTTCAAACCACCTCTAAATGTGGCGCAGATCCGATTTGCAGAAATCACATTTTGTGTGGTTTTTTTTGCAGTCTAGACTTTCTAAAATCAATCTGGATACAATCTGGATATGCTAAAAAAAATGGATTTGGTCTGGCAGTCTGATCAAGGCCAAGATGTCTCCTGCATCACTGTAAAGTCCAATCTCAATGCACATCAATTGCATACTGGACCACAACTTTTTTCAAATTGTTATTTTCAAAAGTAAGACAAATAGTGAAACGTTGAGTAGTTAACATTGGCTGCACAGATACAAAAACAAAAAAGAAATGAGAGAGTGAGAGATCAAAACAGACAAGTGAAGTGTGGAAAGATCACTGTAATGAACACTTATCACCACAGATCGTTAAAAGAAAGAGTTCCCACCAGAGAGACAAAGCTCAGTGTTGGTGTGTTCTCTGTTGTTAAAGCAGCCAGTGTGAGTGGTGTGGTCTGTTCTTGGTCAACTGAGGTAAATTAACCTCCATTAATTATTAATAGCGCAGACTGCTGTTTTAAAGCCTGTAATTATTCTCTGGGTGAAGGAGTAAACTATAGATTTGCTGAGCAGAGAGGAAATAATAGAGGAGTGTGTAGAGGACAGAGAGGAGTAAGGACAGGCAATGATTATTAAATTAGCTATTTTACTGTAAGGATTAGCGTTGTTAATTAAGATGGCATCTGGAGTGATGGTGACATTTACAGCCACAAATCTCTTTACAGTAGCGTTTTAATTTATCCTTGTTTTAAACAAACTGGCATCCAACATCACAACCTTATCTGAACTTTTTTTTTTTTTTTTTGAAGAAAGAGGTGAAAGGGAAAAAAGTGCATGCAAGATGAACATTATCAGAAAAAACTGTCCTGAAGACAATAACAACTGCTACTACATTTTACACTGCAAAAGCTAAATAAGTCTAACAACTAGTTTTATTACAGGATGTTTATAGGATGTTAGTTTACCGAAAACTTATTGTACCTAAAAATAAAATACCAACATACATAGTGTCTATCACAAAATGCATTTCCATTCTCATAAAACACTTGCAAAGATGATTTCTTGAATATTTTCAAGCTTTAGTCACAAGGTACCTTTAATTACCCAAAATAAGGTCCTTGGATAAGAGGATTTGTCTCATGTCTATTTGGGAAATGGCTTTTTCACCCTTTACTTTGTTTAAAAATGTTTTTTAATATGTTGCCAATATTTTTAAGGAATATATTTTAAGCAAAATGTCCCAAGTGGTTTGTTGGTCATGTTATTTTTATAGGGAAAAAAGATACATGGGACATATCATACACGTCATGTATATGTATACATGTTTACATATCACATATCATTCATAGCCAAAGCTAATTTGCAGTTTTTGTGCGCCAGGATGTTTGAAGCTTTGACTGCTTCCCCTTTTAATTTGCCCCATCTGCTGTGGCCAAAACAATGTCATTTGGACCCAGGTGGCACCGGTATTAGCAATCAGAAGTCAGTCGCAGCTTGGCAGCAATTAGAACAAAATGCAAACCAAGTACAGAAAAAACAAAACTGCATGGGTTCATGGGTATTATGCAACAGAAAAATATGCAAACGTTTTGACAGCTGGACATAGCAATATGATGCTCATATTGAGCTGTTTTCTCATGTGAAGAAGAAGAAACAGGGAAATCACATGGAGGAGTGGTACTTTTGTCCAAGCTTCTTCACTTTGTGACTACACAGTATGATCCAATAAATCAATACTAAAATTCAGCAAACCTTTCCTTTGGGATTCAGAACATATATGTGAAGAAATAATCACACTTTGTTTGACTCCTTAGTGGAATGTGGAGATTTTTTTGTAGTGTAGATGGGAATAAATTTAAATCAAGCTCTTCCATGGCATTATGGAAACTTTTAACCATTGTACTGCTACCACAAAAATGAAAACAGGAGCAGTATGACACAGTATAATGAAGCAAAACCAGGTTAGTAGTGAGCAGAGATGCTTGATGTCCATCATGGCATGGAGACAGCTGGCAGACCCATATGTCAGCTCCCAGCAGCAACCTGAAAAGAGAAACCATACCTCTGTGCTGCTGCACCGAGACACCGGGAGACAGTTTACTTCTGAACGCGTCTCTTTCCCCCCACTTTTACATCTCCACCTGTCTCTCGCTGTCCTATTTTCCCCTGCCTGTTCTCTGCTTGCATCATAACAGTAGATACTTGCAGTAAGTTTGCAAGCTGCACAAAAATGTCAACAGTTTATTGTCTTTGTTGATGTCCCATGATGCGAACACTAGTTTGCATTCTCAGCTTTTAAAAGCTGCCAGAGAAGTTTGACTTTCCTGTTAAAAGTTTCCCAGGAGTGGAGGGATTCCCTAGCTCTCTTCCCCTGTCCTACCTGCTTTTGATAAAAGAACTGAATTCAACCGTTTAGTTTTAATAACTGTGTGATTTGGCACTAAATAAAAAGGTCGTAGAGTTATTCAGATCTAAAGGATTGAGAGAATAAATATGCTCAGCAAATTCCTGGCATGGAATTTTGAGATATTTTATGTCCACAACTGGCCTTGTTTGTGAGTGGGAAGCCAGTGAGGGATCGCATCTATATCATTGCACTAGGGACTCTCAATGATTAGTTGGGGCACCTTCAAAGTAGGGATGGAAGGAAGTGGCTACCCTGAGTCTCCTTTGCATTGAGGCATTCCAAACTGGAGAGACCCATTCCGCTGGGTACCTAATATTCTTTGTTAAAGTTGAAAGTTCATATTTCTTTTAACTACCTTGGAAAACTGGTTATTAGAGGTTATGTGAAGACTTGAAGCAGCCAAAGTGCCCAATAGGAATGGACTGACTATCAAATCTTTTCTTCATCGTGACCATTTTCACATGAGTACAAGAGCTCCATCTACAGACAGATTTCCCTCAAAAGTGAATTATTCATTCCATCATAGTCAGTCATAGTCAAGGCTATGGTTAAAGAACTGAACTGATAAGGACTATTGATAAGAGTTGTGATTGTCAGTGTGCAGTCGGAAAAAGATACAGTATCCAGTGACATGTTAATGTGAAAGTGACAGCAATTTTAACTTTTTTTCTTTTACTGACTGATGTAGATTCTGGTTGCCTTTAAAGTTGATAAAGATAATAAGTAAAGATATTTGTCTTATTTTTATTCTAAAATATAGAAAAAATTGCAGTTCAGTCAAGTTCAGTGAAACATTTTTTCTCATCAGCACCCCTGTTTTTATATTTTGGAAAACTGACGTATCAGTCACCCTCTAACCTACACACACACACACATGTTCCAAGGTGCCCTGGGTGAGAAGACAGTCTTGTCTTCTTTTGCTGATGCTTATTTCACAGCAAAGTAGGGTTGTGTTGATGCAGTCAACAGCTGTAAAGTGTGATTCAGTTTTGAAACTTTGAAGGAAGCCAAGAGTGAGATGAGTCAGCAGCAAGGATACACGTGTAGCAGCTAAGCTGGGGAGGGATGATTCAGGTGGGGAAACAACATAAGAAAAAGTTTGACTTTTGTTGACTTTTCAGCAATTTTACTCTCAATCATCACCTTTACCTCCTATGGAAGTGTGTTTATGGTGCTTCATGTTGGGTCATGTTTGTGTACATATTATACATTTGTACACCAGAGGTGTGCAAGGAAAACAAATACATCATTTGGTTGTTGTTGTTTTTTTTTTTTATTATTTGTTTCATACAAATAGAAAAAAAAAAAACATGTCAAATACCAGTGTGCAGGTTGGTTACATCGCTATCTCAATCTCAGTCTCTGTCTTTTGCTCCATTGTTACACCTATCAGCAGGTCTCAACGAGGGGAGTCACATCCACCTGCTACATGACGCACATTTCCTTATTTGGACTTTTTCACTCCTGGAGCTGAGCTACCTTTCCAAAAAGTTACATTGTAAAAATAGTGCAAAGCAATAACTGCCTCTGAAATTCTTCCCTACACATTACACAGTGTTGTCTCTGTGTTATGGGTGTATAAATAAGCAGAGGTCTATCTGCATTGAGACAATGAGTAAAGTTTTAGTTCAGTATACAGTACGTCTATGTCATCTATGATCTGGGAGACTCCAGTTTGAGACACAGTGTGGGGACCTCCATAAGGTAGTATATTCATGAACACACTAAGACTTTTACGCTTTTATTAAAGTATTACAATAAGTCTTATAAAAACAATATTAGGATTTTTAAGCTTTTTTCCACCTTTGCTCAAATACAAATAATTTTTCTGCCTACACAAATGCAGATAAAAATACAAATACTGGCATCTCTGCACATCCCTAGCACACACTAACAGGTGTTAGAGAGGGGAGAGGATGATAAATAATGCAAACCAGGGAAGAGAAAAAAGGAAACCTCAGTGTCATCGGGGGCTGCTTCACTTCACATCGCTGCCACCAATCTTTTTTACTAACAAGAGATGCGAGGTGGAGAAAGGTCTTCACACACACACACACACACACACACACAAACAGGTTTTTATGACTAGATTTTTAAGGGTTTTCCCACCAATTTATATTAATTTGTTCTTCACAGGGATATGTACAGTATCAGTGGCTGGCTGTGTATTGATTTAGCCCCATCCACACTCACTCATGCACATGCTCTGTATAATTATACCATATGTGTCGATCAGTCATGCACATATACACTTATATATAGCTGCACTGCGTGATAGTTGTCTATACACAGACAGTTTGTTTCTGTTTGAGCTGTTTGTTTTCCAGCATATAATGCACGCAGGATGAAGCTCTCCAGGTCCAATCAGCAGAGAGTCATCAGAATGGACACTTCAATCACTGATCAACACTGTTTGGACAAATCTCTGTTCTGTTTCTCCCCTTTAACTACATACATCTCTCTGTGTATCTCCCGTCCTTCCCTGTCTCCACCTGTCAGACAAATCTTAAATGCTTCAGCTTCCTGGAATAGTTTCATACATTTCATTTCATACATTTAAAAGTAACTGCAATTAGGTTTCAATTGCATTTTTTTTTTAATTCAGTCAAATTGCTGCAAATATCAGTGACAACATTTGTTTAGCATGCAAGTCCTTGACATCCTTATTTTCTACTTTGCTACAGTACATAAAGGGCAATGGCACTTAATGTTAGCATTGAATCATCTAATATGAACATGGGGTACCTCCCTACTAGACCCCACTGTAAAGCAGTGCTTACTGGTGTCACCATGTCCTCATATTCCAGCAGTAAAATAAAATCAGAAGTGCTTTAAAAATGATGGCCGCAGCTAGGAGCAGCCAGGTGGTAAAACAAAGATGAAAAGGGAATTTTCACTTTTAGTAAATCAGGAAAAACAGATTCTGCATATTAACAATAACACATTATCTGCTACTGTCTTTGCAGTCTTACTGTGTTCATTTGGCTGAAATAGTTCATTTCTCTGCCTGGCTGGTACAAACTCAAGTTAGTACATGTTGCTCCAGCTAAATAACTGTCAGAGGAGTGTCAGGTCATAAGGCAGCTGGATTGTGGCAGTAGTGGCAGCAGGCCTGCGGCCATGTTTTATCAGACTTTCAGGGGGGGAAATCATTCTCTGTTACCATGCTACAGGGCTAAAGCTAGCAAAAAAAAAAAAACAATCGTGCCTGGAGCCAAAAGCTGGAGCTAAGTGAGTGATGAAAATGACTTATGATGAAATGAACAGATTGGCAAGCTGTCGACTCCATATGCACCTCCATCTGAGGTGGGTTAATCTAAGTAATGGTGAATACACCTGACAGCTTGACCCCACCAGGCACAGCTGCATCGTGTCCTGCGCTCTGCTATGTTAAAAATACACACCTGGTCTATTTTTGACAGAAGCTGCATCAAGCTGCACAGAGCACATCGAGCCAGGCAGGAAGTCAGGAACAGAAACAGCATGGAGCATCCGGTCAGTCCTCAAAATACAACACGCTGCGCTTCTGAAACGCTCTCGGTGGGGGGTACGATGCTGTAAAGAGGACGAAAAAAAATCACGTCACATGGAATCATGGAATGCCAGCGGAACCTCCACATGGGGGTTAAATACTCTCTGCAGGTTACTGGCCTGACCAACAAGATGACAGTCTTTTCCTGCCTTATCTGTCAATGATGCTCACTAGAGTTTTAAGAGAATATAAAAATGACACGTTGTCACCTGTAAATGAAAATATACATTACTATTTTTTATTTCGCCGTCAGTTTAGCTGTGGGTATCGTGTGCAGAGCTCACTCTCAGGATGCATATGGCCTGAACAAGTGTGTCCAATCAGAGGGTTTTGACAGCCTGTGTGTAACCTTAGAGGCAAAAGCCAGGGCAAAAAGAGCCTAACAAGCATTTTATGGTGCTCCTAAGGCTGTGAGAGCATAGTATTATGTGAAGGTGACCTAGATAACCAGGTTATGTCATTTCATCTAGATGATGACAGCAGGACGGTAAAATGATACATACAAATGTAATTATCATTTTGAAAGGAGGAGAATTACACCTTATGCCCAAGGAATGTTGATCACCGAAGCCCTTATTAAAATAATCAATGAATTAATCAATTAATCATAAACAGAATCAGTTTTATCAGACAAGTGTGCAAGTACACAAAGAATCCCGATAAAGATATAACAAGAGTAAGGCAGTAATAATAAATAATAAAGCAACATAGTGCTCAAATGAAATGAAAGATTAAATTAGGATGTAAAACTTGAAATGAAATATTGACTGTACAAAGGAAATATGGACTGTGCCATGGACAAAGAAAAGATTATGTGTGTGAAGTGTATGAAATGAAGAGCAAGAATTAAATGTGACATGTGTATAAATAAATAAATGATGTGACAGTGGAGGTAAAAGAAAAGGAAATGCAGTCTGAATACAGTTTGATGGGATTAGCAGTAAACAATATATAAAGACTCTTTTGGAAATGCCAACTCGCCTCCTATTATAATATTACTCTGCTAGTTCCTATGATCCAGTCATCATTTCATGAGTCGTCAGGACAAGCAACATTTTACAGGAAGAGAAAGACATGGTTCTATAAATAGATACTCAAAAACCCCACTTAAAAAAATAATAGTATTATATGTAATAATGATAATAATATAATAGTGTAAAATAGTGGAGCAAAAGGTACATTTAAAGTAGAGGTAAATTTAAGTAAAATTATTATTCTCACTTGTCACTTTTAATAATTCAGTAGTTTGTGTGTGTGTGTGTGTGTGTGTGTGTGTGTGTGCAGTTCAGTGAACATTGAGTTACCTGTACTGTATGTGAGTAGTGTGTATGTGTGTTTGCACAGGTGAGTGTGTGGTGTGTGTGTGTTGCCGTGAGGATACAGCAGCCTTGTTGGACTCAACTGTCATGTTTCTTCATTTCACACAACACTGACCAAGAGAGAGAGAGAGAGAGAGAGAGAGAGAGAGAGAGAGAGAGAGAAAGAGAGAGAGAGTCAGTGTTAAGTGTGAGAGGGAAGCAGATTGGTCTGAGAGGCAGAAAGAACCTAGAAATGGACTCTTGCTGCAGGTCATTTTATGTCTGCCTGAGTGAGTGTGTGTGTGTGTGTGTGTGTGTGTGTGTGTGTTGGTCAGTTCATTCTAGTTATATGTGTGTACCTTTGTTTATTTTTTGCGTGTGTGTTCCATATGTGTTTACATGTGTAGGTTTGACCTTGTTACACAGAATGTAATGTTTTGTGTGAGTTCCTAGCATGCATGTTTGTGCACATTTGCAAGTGTGTGTGTGTGTGCGCGTGTATGTGTATATGCATGTGTGTGCGTATGTGTGTGAATGTGGTTGTTCCATCAGAACAGGTAATGAATGTGGCACAAGGACCAGACGGAAAAACATTGGCAATTTCTTCTGGATGAAAGTAGCTTCACACCCACACACACACACACACACACACACACACACACACACACACACACACACACACACACACCTGGCCAGCTACATCAGCTGCTTGTTACTCCCATGTACCCAGAGAGAGAGACAGAGAGACCTGTAGGCGATACCTTGTGTCCAGGATATCACACTCAGAATGACTGCAGGCATCAGTGATACCAGGAAGCCGTATGTGTGTGTGTGTGTGTGTGTGTGTGTGTGTGCACGCTCCACTGCCTCCTCTATCAGGCTGTTATGTGGCTATTTCTCATGGATGTGATTAGCTCCAGACAGGAGCCCTCCAGTCTGACACTGTAATGTAGAAGAACAGCATGAGATCCACACTCCACGCTCCGGCCAATGGACACAGCCAAACCAACTTCCATCCAACTCCATTTATTTTAAAAATCATATTGCATTTTGGCATTTGGAGTTAAAGAAAAAAAGAAGAAAAGCAATATACAGTCAGAGGCTCACGCTACTTGTCTAATCAGTAGAGAGGACAACAGCGTGTCATGTCGCTCACGTCCATTCTACCGAACTGAGAACATGCTGTAATGACATACTGAAAGTTTAGATAGAGTTTCTATCTTCAACTCTATCATATCTACCTGTTATCATGGAAGAGTGCACTCTGCAGTCTGAAGATTGTGTAAAGGGAAACAGATTTTTTTTTTTTTTTTTACATCAAAATGAAACTGTTAATGGACCTGATTAATGCCAAATCAATCTTCTTTACTTCTCCTTTTTTTATTTTACACACACCAAAAGAAAATGAACTATAACCAATGAGATGTAATACAAAAACTAAGCATTCAAAAATACAAAAACAGACAAATATAAAAATAGATCAAAACAATGAAAATGTTGACTCTATATAAAGGGTAAGACCAAGTAACCCGTTGTGTGCGGCCCACTGAATATGAGCAGCGGTGTTGGCCCCGCCCGTGAGCTCATCACAGATTTTTAAATCGCTTTTCTCGGCTTGAAGGGAAGTTTTACAAAAATAAAAGTTCAAAGGATCAAAAGTTCATAATAGAAAGAGTGGACGTTGCTTGCAGTTCATGGTGTCCTGTCAACAGTTTTACAGGCATCACAATGGTGGTCTATGGTGAAAATCCTTTTTGGGCCGCTGGGGGATTTCACTTTCATTCATTTGAACTCCCCTTTATGCTACATGTGTCGGTGTATCTTTAGTGTATGAGTGAAAAATTCCAGATGCTTCTGTCTGAAGCAAACGGACAAGCTGATGCTCCTGTCAACACACAAACACAGGCGCCCGTCACGCTGTCTCTCCTGGATGGGCAGACTGAGAGGATCATATTCATCCAAGGAACGGTTGCTGGACGTCCTGCGGCTTCTACTTCAATCCTGCATCAAGTTTCACTCTCTTCAGGCATCCCCATGTAAAGTGTAGACCCTATTAATGGACAGACGTACAACACAAGATGTTCCAAAGCTTAAATATTACATATTTTATGTAGACAGGGCAGTAACTGTTCAGGAGTATATATGTTCTAATATGGAGTGGGTCTTGAGTATTGGTCAGTTATATCACTGGTTATCAACAGTAAGTGTCAAATCACAATCAAACAAACGTTAACCACTGAAGTGGTTTCAGAATAAGAGCAGCAGCGAGACACTCTACCTTTTATGCTGCGTGAGGCACATGTAATTGGTAGGCATGTCCTGTCTGACCAACAACTTTCATGCAAATGTCAGTGGGGTGATTGTGTGCATGTGACTGGAGAGGAGCATTACTGAGAGTCCAGTAGAGGGCTCCACCTGTGCCTATTAAAGTAGGGTTACAATATCTTAACCTTTGTTTGGTCAGATCGAGGTTGGATCACGGTCACCGCAAACTAACCGCTCCGCAGTAGTTTTGGTCTGATTACTGTGTTTCGATCTGCCCGAACAAATCACACCAAGCTCGAAAAGGAGTCAGATTCCCCAAGCTCGACAATGTGGGTTTGAAAACACCCTGAATGTGTTCTTAGTATAAGGTACAACACTGGCTTTATCTCAGCCTGAGAAACTCTCCCTCTGCCGTTGCTGTCATTATCGGTCTTTCAAGCTACACTTGAAGCTAAGAGCCGAATGCAACAGGTTCAGGCTCCTTCTCTGTGGAGACAGTTGAAAGTCATTCTGGGAAATGATGAGGAGAATTAGATAGGGCCAACTGAGAGAAAGTGGGCCACGGCAGTAATTTAAGAAAAAGGTAAATCTCCACACTCTATCAAACAATAAGTGCCTGAAAGCACTGAGGATCACAAATCAATGAGATCTAACAGAATAAAAGTGTCCACAGGGGGATTTTTGTCCTTTCATAACTTGAAATGATTTAGCTGACACTTCACTCTACAGCTCAGTCTACTCTCTTGACACTTCCACAGGACACACTCCATGGGACACGAGCTGAGAAATGAGGGGTTGCTTAGCAAGGCTCCACTGCCTTAAAACTGAAGAAAAATTGTCATGTTGTTGGAGTCAAGTCATCCAATGCTCTCATAAACTGTATCATAGATTTTTTTTTTTTTTTTTTTTTTTTTGCTTCAATGCCTGATTCTCTTCCGCATCAGCCTGGCTGACTTCCAGTAATTTCAGTTGCAGTTTTAGTTTCCAGCTTTTCCCTGATAAAAACAAGAAAAAATGACTAAACTTAAAAGGCTTCATGATTTTAAAATGATAATTTGGCTGAATACTAAAAGTGCATCACAATTATACTCCTATCATGGCTTTATACTGCATTCACTTTTGAATTTAAATGTGAAAACGTATAAATAGAACTAGACTAATGTACAAAAAAAAATGTACATAAAATAATGATAAATTATTATTGCATACATTCACTTAGGGCATTTGAAATACATATAAAACACATTTTATCACATGTAGGCTGACATTTCACCTCTGATAAATCCACATGATATTGCCACATGTACTAAACTAAGCTTATTTACAAGAAATGGTGGATTTATATGTTTATAGGGGACAATGCACAATAATCAACATTGCCAACCAATGTGCCAGTTATCTCAACAAAAGTGTAAAAAGGACATTTGCTATATGAAATGTATTTCCATACAGTACATTTACTAGCACTTTTATCCAAAGTTCTTGACAATTCACCTCCCCTTCACCCGTTCACCCACACACACAGTCACACACCAATAGCATGCCGCCGGACTAACCATTTTGGAAAAATCAGGGTTCATCGTCTTGCTTTCAACCCGTATTAGATGAAAGATCCTCTCTGCCTGCTGAGCCACAGCCGCCCACTGACCAAATGCACATATGAAAGCAAGAATTTCACATCTGCTTTTTTTTTTTTTTTTTTTTTTTTTTACTGTGTAACACACTTTTCTTCAATTTATCTCAGTCTTTAATTGACTAGAGCTTGTTCCAAACTCAAACTTCTGTCAATCAACATCCTAACATACTGAAACTCTCTTGACACATTTGCTGCATTTCACTGGCTTCCAGTTCAATTTAGACTTGATTTTAAATGTATTGGACATTACATCGCAAAGCCCCAGTAAATTGCTCCTACATTATAAAACTGTAGTATCCCTCACAATGACTGCAGTCATCAGAACAATGCCTTAATTATCCTGCAAGCTAAACTCTAACCTAAGGTGGGACAGGCATTTAGTGCACACGTTAGTGCAAACTCTGAAAAGCTATTTTCATGTTAGAATTTTCCTTATATTTGAAAATCTTGTTTAAAAACTCATTTCTATAATATAGCTTGGCCTCTTTGTCATCATCTGTTTTATTGCCGCATTCTTTTTGTGTGCTGTGGTGCTTTATCTTTTTTTTTATATATATATATATATATATACTTTATTGAGTTTTTGTGCATGAAAGTTACAAAGTACATAAAAAATAGAACACAATACAGAAATACATTTTCAGCAGCAATACATCCAACATGACAAAAACACAGAGCATACACTTACAAAGTTCAAAAAGTGCCAAGGTCTGAGTCTGTTTTGTCTGATGACTGTTGTTCTGTTGTTCAGTGTGCCTAATCAATAAGCGACGAGCCAGGTACCTGCCTTTCTGGTAGAAGTTCATGTTGTTGTGGTTTTTCCATTCGTTGGTGTTTTTTATGATTTGCCATTGTGTTTTATGTGTTTATGTGTGTGTGTTTTATTGTTTTGTTTTGTCTTTACTGTCTCTACCTATCAGCATTATTTTTATTCTGTTCATTAAGCACATTGTAAACCTCTGGTTTGAAGAGTGTTATACATTATTATTAGTATTTGATATCAATTATGGTCACACCAAACACCATGTCATTGGTCAGACAATTTACCTGAAAATGAAGCACTTGATTTTCTGCACCAGGGCCTAAAGCCAAAATGAATGATCACAACTTCTACATGATTAATTGTGCCACCTCATTGATGCAGCATTTGACAGCAACAACAATAATGGTGGCAAAGGTCGTCTGATAAATTACCTCAGATTTCCAAATTTCACTTGAGCTGCCAAATTGGATCTAGAGAAGTAAATAATTTCCAGACAATTTGTGGCTTTCTGCCACGATGGCTAATAGCCAAGCACAGCGGTAACATTTGGCTGGTGGCTGGGACTCATTTCACTTCACTGTTTTTTTCTGAGCTGATGATCCAAAACCACATAGTCATAGTGTCCAGCACACAGAGCAACACTAACAAGCCCGGACTCATGCTATCCTCGGCTTTGCCATCTTCTCTCTTTGACATGTGTCATGGCAATTTTGCAATTCCACCCTGAGAGAGGAGGAACAGTATTACAGTATTGTCACACTTGATTAAAGTCCAGATGAAACAGCAATTCGAGAGCATCAAACTTCTGTGTCATGACGTATTTCCAAGTGAAACAGGATGGACAGGTGGGACACGTTGGGAGGAACTTGATTGGGATGTTGAAAGGTGGGCATGTCATAATGAATCTTGGCTCTGTGCAGCTAAAAGTTAAAGATTGATTGATGAGTGGATGTCATGATAATATTGGTTGAAATTGGTTGGTAAAAGCCTACATATGCACACATCATGTTCCACTTTACAGGAAGAAATATGACTGCTCAGTGCATGGTATACACAGCTTAACAGTTAGTCTGTTGTATGCACACAGATGAAAAACTGTTCACACCTCTACTTTGAAGCTCTTGTCAAGGCTGCCTCTTCCAGTAAAAAACACTTATCTGGTTTTGCTCCCATCTATCATCATCCCATCATCCCATTTTAGCCATGACCTCTCTGAACAGTCAACAGTTCGAAAATTCTCTGCTCACACTCCCAAAGACCAAGATATCTTTGGTCATACACATTCCATGAACCCTTCTGTTACATTGATAGTGTCTTATTATTTAATCAGGCTAAAGTTCTCTCAGTTAAAAGTTACTTCATAAGATTCAGAATAATCAAACATAGTGGGAATTAAACATGATTACATGTGCAGTAGCTGTATGCAAATGTGCAATAAAGATATTCAAACTTGATTATTCGTGTAGTGTGTGTAATTTCCCTCTCACATCCCCCCGTCTCTCTCCTCAGCTGCCCTCTTTCACATCTCCTCTACCTCTTTTGTTCGTCTCGCTCTCATCATAGTAATTATCAACCTTCTACTGTTTCCTCTTTGATTTCCTGCAACAACCTGTGCACAGATGGGATAATAACACTGTTGCCCGAGAGCCACTTAGGAGATGCAGTATGTGTCTGTGTGTGTGCATGCTTGCTGCTAATTGACAGTTAATTGTGCAGAGCCACGGAGCAGTGACCAGGGCAGTAACTGGAGATGAATGGACAGCTGTTGACTTCAGGTCAGGTCACAAAAACGATTGTTTATGGGCACTTTGTGTGTGTGAGTTTGTGTGTGTGTGTGTGTGTGTGTGTGTGTGGCCAGTGGTCAGTCAGTACCTGGGATATGGGATGTTTGATATATGACAAAGATTTAAAGCAAAACACATTCTTTCTTTTACGATGACAAGTTTAATTGAATTCATTTAAATGAAGCAATAAAACACACACAACCTGACTTGGTCTGATATGACCACGAGCTTATGCGGCTAATGTTAGTGAACTTTAGGGACATATTGCTGTGTAATGGACATCACTGAGTGAGTTTATTGACTGTATAATTGTTCGTCACTCATCCTTCTGTAGGTTTAGTATTTAGGATTATCCCATCATTTTTTGTGTCTGCTGTTTAGCAAAGAGTCCATAGTCTTGCTTTAAGATGACAAAGAGATGAAGGTAAAGCAAATGTTTTGATTTAACTCAAAACTTCCAATCCAGCTGTCATTGGGCTTTTTACACTCCAGAAATGATCTATAACTCATCATCTCATTTTCACTCAGGATTTAAACACGCCTCAGTTGAAATCTGATTGAAATCAGATTTCATTTCCTTTCATCCACAAAACAGACGGCTTCACAGCACATATTCTCACTCATCTCACATCAAAACCATCTAGAACACCCATAAATACCTTGGACTGCTATTTGCCAGTTGTCTGTGTTGCATAGTCACTTTGTTTATCATGTGGTCAAGTCCAGTGTTTCTCTGATCACCTCTAAAAATGTTTTTTAGCAACTGCGATGTCAGAACATTTATTTAACCCTGAAAATTGGCTCCTTAATTTTGCAATAATTGCCCTCAAGACTTCAGAGAGCCAATAATATATACAAAATTTTAAAAACTTACTTATGTCTAGCATTTTCTTAAAGCTTTCTTTGATAGGTACTAGGAAAATGTACCTGATGGTAGATTGTGGATAAAGAACAAGAGATGGAAACTACTACTGTGATTTAAATCTGTATGAATCATAGCAGAAGTGAGTATACCTCTGACCACTGAAACAAAAATGATTACACCTGTGCAAAAGTTGTGGGGGAGATGACATTTAAAGATGGCAGTATGAATGCAGGTTTGTATCACCAAATACTGAATGAATAGATGACTCCCAGCCTCAGTAAGCTTAGCAGGAGAGGAATTTTCCAACCTGACAAGGATCCAAAACACACTAAAAATCACACTAAAAGAAAAGTTTTTTTTTTTAAGAAAGTGAGAACTATGACCTGGCCAAGTATGTCCTCTGAACCTGAATCCACCAGAACACCTTTAGAGTGTTTTAAAGGAGAAGGTGAAGAAAAAAAAAACATCTATCCTAATATAATTCTAATCTTGTATTGAATATGTAGGCTGTTCACATTGTGAAAGTGAAAAACAGTCAACTAATACATGGGATGGATTGATACAGTAATGCAGAATATATACAGTATAAAGTTGATATTTTGAGTTCAGGTGTTGATGTTGTCACTACCTTCCAGGATAAATCTGGTTCAACCCAGCAGAGATTACGGAATTTAAGTGCTAACTTCAGAAATAAATCAGTGTTTCTTAGAGTGTTGTGAGGTAGAGCAGGTCGCCCTCTAATCGGAAGATCGGGGGTTCGGTTCCCGGCTTTTCCTGTCCGCATGTCGATGTGTCCTTGGGCAAGATCTTGCATGGTAGCCCCTGTACCCATTCAGTGTATGAATGTGTGTGAATGGGTGAATGTGATTTGTAATGTAAAAGCACTTTGAGTGGTCAGAAGACTAGAAAAGCGCTATACAAGTACTGTCCATTTACCATTTATTGTGGTGCTATTGGAATATTGGGTCTCAGGGCTGTTGCCTCAGTCTATCTGGCAGCAAGTCAAACACAGTGTCTCAGTGAATGTTGGGTTTCACCAAGGTTAAGACACTGATTCTGTTTGTGATTTTTCATGTCCAAAATCTCTAGATGGAAGCATTGTACCAGACCATCCCAGTGAAGAGGGAGCTGAGTGTGAGGGCAAAGCTTTCTATTTACCACTCCATTGATGTTCCAACCCTCAGAGATCAAGGATAGATTTGGACAAAATCACTTTCTTTCATGAGGTGCCTGGGATCACCCTTAGGGACGAGGTGAAGAAGCACAGATTAGAACCACTGCTCCTTCAATTTGAAGGAAGCAGTTTCAGCTGGTTCAAGCATGTCAGGATGTCTCCTGGATTCCTCCACACATTGAACTGGGGGGAGATCCCAGGGCAGACCCAACATGTTGAAGGAATCATTGACCCCATCTGGCCTAAAAACTCCTCTGGATCTCTGTGAATTCTAGATAGAGAATATTGAAAGGAGAAAGAATTTACAGAATTTTGGATGGTGTTTTCCAATGCCATTCAAAGCCTTCTACAGGTGATGTTAACCACTGCTAGTACATGTCACTCTTCCATTTCCACCTCCTTTCTGTGTGTTTCCAACGAACTCTTTCCATAATCTGCCATTAACATTACTGACAGCCCAAACTGAGAACATATTTCTACTGTCATTACAGCCTGCGAGGCCACTGCAGGTATTCAGAGCCCCTTAGTGACAACTTCCTGCAAGTGGATTTTGTAAAGTGACCATTTTGCCCCATGGATAGCATGGCATTCAAAGCTCAGCATGCTTGACCACTTCATAGGTAAATCAGACTATATTATATTGCGGAGCACACTGGTTTGAAAAGAATCATGAGTTCATCTCTGGTTTTGTTGCATGTCAAATCAAATCAAAACGGATATCATAACAGGTCATATCAAGAATGTTCAGTAATTCTTGATATGAATAATTAACTAAAACTAAAACTAAAACTTAACTAACTTAACTTTTTGATATTTGATATCAGTAAATAAAGTTTTTTTTTTCAACTGTTGTTGAATCTGCCCTGCATTAAAGGTTCGACTAAAACTATTTAAAACAAATCCTCTAATATGAAGAATCAACTACTTTATAGAGAACTATTGTATACAGTGTCTATTTCTAGCAGTCAACTATTTCTAGCAGTGTCTGTAGAGGGGAATAATCCTGTCTTCAGCGTGCCATTCAAAAAGAAACCAGTTGCAGAGAAGGGCGGCCACTTTCCTTGTAAGACACAGAAAAGAAAGAAGTTGTCGGGGGAAACTAACAAGATTGTTTGGTCACAGTTGGTGGAGTTGTTGTTGGCTTTAGAGGCCATGGAAATTGAGCAGACAGCCAAGGACAACATTTTGTACTTATTGGACACAGTCGTTTTGTTTTTTTTTGTTGGTTATTTTTTTCTTCTCTTTCCCTCTCCTCTTGAAGAAGCAGTGAGTGAGGGTTTGGCTTTTGTGTGATAAGAGTTAAGGTTGGCTTTAGGCAGACATTGAATGAATGGAATGGAATGTCCTCATTACAATGGGCTGTTGACTGTGTGAATGTACGCATATGTGTGTGTGTGTGTGTCAGTAACCTTGACTTTGTTCAACTGAATTTTACACCGCACGCTCTTCACTTTTCATTTGAGACAGCTGACCAACATCATCAACACAAGTACCAGTCTGGTTATACTCTACAGTATTTCTCTGCCACCTTTAGTTTTGTCCTGTTGGTGAAGATGGTTTGATATTGCATTCAAAGCAAAATAACACTGATATCTCCAACCAGGAGCTGATATCAGTGTCAACCTCTTAAAAATAGTATTTTGTACATCTTCTTGAATTGATTTGTATTTGGACTTTTCTTAAGTTCTATATCCAAACCATTCCACAAATTAAACTTTCCTCTTAAATTAAAAGAACTGTGTCACTCCTTGCAGACATTGTTCACACATATCTTGTATGAGGTTTCCAGAAGATTTTGTGGTCTAATATCACATCCAGAAAATCATTTTCATATACTCTTTCTTTATTAACATTGTCTATCATCAATTGTATATGTGTCTTTATTTTACAATTGCTGCCATTAGCAAACAACAGACCATACACAGATGATGCTAAGACACTCTAGTTCTTACATAGTGTTAGGGGAAGGGTCATGCTAGTGATGCCAATTCACTAGTACATAGTTCATAGTCTTTTCACATGCTTTCAACAATTATTTTCTAACATGTATGATGTGTTTGAAAATAAATCTCTGAGATTCCTTTACATAGACTTTTATGTAAAATTGCATTTGCCTCATATATGTTCACAATTCCAACTATTTATCGCTCCTAGCAATATTTATGTTATTTTGCTAAGATTTCTCCCTTTGCTATAACTTGGTCTTGCTTGGTATAAAGTGCATTCAGGCAAAAAAAAAAAAAAAAAAAAAAAAAATCACAGCAATATGCAATAAAATTCTAAGCATGCATGTTCTGCACTCTGTCAATCCATATCATCAATCAGTGTACAGCTCAGTGAAATAAATGTAATAATGTTCCTTCATTGGTGCACACTATCACAGATGCTCATGTGGCTGGCTCCCTCCTCTACTGATGCACTTATTGTACAGAGTGAACATTGATAGCTGAGATGTAAATGTCCTCTCAGTGTGATTTTAAGGTGCAGGGTGGATCGTGTTTGGGAATATTTTACCACAGTGTTGAGTTGGCGGTTACTGGGAGCACTCTGTATTTGCTCAAATCAATGCAGGGCTGTGAGGCACTGTGCTGTGCTATGAGCTTTCTGGAGATGACTCACACTCTCTCTCTCTCACACACACACATGCATCCTTCTTTTAGAAACGTGGTCACTCCATCCTCCTTGTTCCCTCGCCTGCTTCTCTATTTCTGCCTGTTCCCTGGACAACCATTCATCCTGGCCATACCAGAGCTGATTACTGCTGCTGTCAGGTGTATGTGTATGTGTGTGTGTGTGTGTGTGTGTGTGTGTGCTGTCATCATCAGTCAAAGGAAAATTGAAGGAACATCAATTCTCCAGTATTTTCTTCAGAAGACTCAAAGTTTTCATTTTCTGCAGTTTTATATAGTTTTCATTTTTACAGTATTGGTGATGCGGAGGTGGTCATGGTCAGGGTGAGACTCAAAGTTACATATGGCAATATTTTAAAAGGTGACATTCTGTTTCTGGTTTTATGAGATTGAAGGACTATTCATTACCATGTAATAACACTATGATAGATTGGACATTTGCGAAAGTAAACTACTTTTGCACTTATTGTTAATGTATGAGTTATGACCTTCATCAGCAGTTTGTAAAACACCTCTGAATTTTGTCCATACTATTGAGGAACACAGAGAAATTGAGTGAACCTGACAAGAAAAAAGTATTAAACCTTTTAATTTTATAACATCATATTAACCCATGTTAAAAATACAAACAGTCCTGTCAACAGTGCAAACAGATAATACATTATACTGGTGTTGCTGAACTCAGTAACCGAAATGGGACAATGTGATGCAGTGGTGTTTGTTCAGAAACATACTCAGCCTGTTAAGAAGTTCTGCAGACATAGTGTTGTATCTCACTCTATTCACTTATGTCTTAAAAAATCAATGAAGCATAAAACATGTCTAGACAGTGTGTAATCATGAAATACAATATTACAAATACATAAAAATGTTAGATTCAGTGATATGAATACAACCTGTTCTTCTTTTAGCAGTTTGATTGATGGGTCCCATACCCTTGGTGGTTTGGGGTAATCTGTGCCTTTAAAGAAGGCAGCAGCCATTAGGGAGAACTGATGAAGACCAAGTGAAGGCCATTCTGGGTCAGACCGCCTATCCTACAAACAACTTCAGTAAAACTGAACGAAGCAAGCCAAAAAGGCAAACGATAGTATTACACCCAACCTTCCTACCAGCCGATCAAATCGTGTATATCATGAAAATGCAGTTTGTACATTATTAATACGGGCATAATAATTTCTAATTCTTATCTTGGCTACCACTGTTATTTAAAAATGTTTTTTAAAAGATGATTTTAATGCACTAGTTCCTGGGCTGTCATATATGCATGTAAAAACTAAGGACATGAAATTCAGACAGAAAATATCTTATCATTTCAGTGAAGGGATATGATGTTCTGATGGATATCATCAGTCATGCTGTGGAATAATACTGCCAATTAAACTTAAAGTTTTTTCTGGCTCCTTATTTTCTTGGTGCAGGAAATTGTTGGACAGAAATCTCCACCAACAGCACACTCAAACATCTGCAGACTTAGTTAGCATACTGATGTATTTAATTACACTCACTTTTGTCACTTAGTATAGAGTATGTAGTGCTACACATACTGTATAGACAAATAACAAAAAAATGTAAATATATGTTAACACCATAATCTGCTGTGGGCACCATTTTTCTATGTAAGTCCATCTCCAAACCACAGTACAATTAAGGAATCAAATTATGTTCCACAAATCACCCCCACTTCATAACTTTCACCCCACAGAAGGAGGAGGAAGTCATTTTCGTCTATCGGGAGAAGTTTATTGCTGCACCAAAGATACCACAGATACAGCTGGTCTATCTATACTTCCTAGACAGATGTCTCATGTCCTTCAAGGTGCAATCTGAATTCTTATCGAGGCTTCTGACAAGCTTCCTTGTGTGATGGATGGAAGTGCAGTGCCTCCTAGGAAGAAACCAAAATTGTCAGCCTACCCTCCACCCCCAACTCCCACCCCTTACTCTCCCATTCAGTGCCTGTGATTTGGATATCGGCTGCCTGAAGCACATCTAGGCACTACTAGTGATGAGCTTCTAGAGGCCCTGGAGGATCTATCAGATTGGCACTAATAACGTACTTCACAACCATCGGAGCTCTTATGTTAGACTGAGATACACCCATACCAGAGGGTCAGCACACTGAGCCCATATCACTCAGAGAAAGTTGCGGCAGTGACTGTCAAAGTAAAACCCTTGGGACTATGTTCTTTAGCCCCATTATCTTAAGAAGAAGAAGAAAAAAACCCGGAATCATCTTTTAATCACAGGGTTGAAATATGTTCATAATTACCTAAGGGAAATGTATTCACACTAATGACTGGGAGGGCCAGCTAGCTATCACAGACTTCTTTATAATTAGGGAATTTCATCTTATTATTAATAGGTGTGTGTGTATGTGTGTGTGTGTGTATGTGTGTGTGTGTGTTTGAATCCATGTAGCCTTCCATCCATTTGTGGATGTGTGCTGTAGATGTGTTGGCTTTCGTGCCCATATGTGTGTGTGTGTGTTTTGTCTAATATAGCTAATAATTACCAGCTCCATTAGCATTTAAATGGGAATGTATGTAATAATAATTACATCATGAGTCCTGGGTTTTATTACCATGACCCCTGGCACCACTTTGATGGAAGGAGGGATAGATGGATGGATGGTTGATGGATGAATGTAAGGGGGTTTGGAAAAAGGAGGAGATAATATGAGTTGAGAAGAGATGGGATGGGATTAATGACACTGATGTGGAAAGTTGTCTTTGATGCCCAAGTGGTATTAAAAGTAGAAGAGTAATGATAGCAATAAGAATAAAAGCATATGATAAGGAGGGAGAAAATAATACAACAGCCAAAGTTCACTCCGACTTGTATGGACAACACATGCAGGACTTATCACCAGAGATCTGGTGTCATATTTATCAACCTTCTAAGTATAGGAAATCATTCCTAACTGGCCAAAAATTCTCAGAGGTATGCATGCATTTTGGTCCAATTTTTAGGAATAGGAGTAAGAACATCTTATCAGTTTTCTTGAATTTAATTAGGAATTCACTCCTAACTCAGTCAATATTTAGGAAAGCTTCAGAGGATCCCTAACCTGTTTCCAGGAGACTGTGTTCAGGCAGATATTCTGTGAGAGGAGAGTTGTTTTACGAAAGTTTGATCAGAATAAGCATATTGAGAGATCTTTTTTTCAGGAATTAATTGCTGTGAAGCTTTGAAACAGTGATGAATCAAACTTTGATTGTGCTTATCTGTATAAATACGTATATTGTGTAGACTAAAACTTACAGTATATCAACACAATCATGTCACCCTGGCTGGAAAGACTAATGAATATCAACTTCAATATTTTTTTCTCTCATGTCAGGAACAGAAGTTAGGTGGATGTGGTGTAGTTAAGGAGGTGTAGTTAAATGGGACATGGATAGTGGAAGAGATTCCATACAGTGGTGTGCCACAGTACATGGTTAATAACATGTCTAACTGTATAACATATAATGCCTGTGCAATATATACAAGATGCCATAATATTATGGGGAACTGTAAAATAATGTGGTTGAATGGGTCTGATTTCACACAGCTGAGTCAAATTAGGCTACATACTAATTTAGTTTGCTTAATAGGCTACATTTATTTTTGAAACCATGTCAGTAGTTTTGTTTGCAGTCTGTGAATGCTAAATGATGGGTATATATCTATGTAAGAGAACTACAACACGTCGTTATAGTTTCGACTTTGTGGCTCAGTGATGTCACATTCTCACCTAGGAGTAGTCGTCCTCCTATTTTAAAAATGATTTGTTTTCTGGGAGAAAAAAAAGTGTGGAGGTTGGTTACATCGCTATCTCAATCTCTGTCTTTTGTTATGTCTATCAGCAGGTCTCAATGAGGGGAGTCACATCCATCTGCTACATGACGCACATTTCCTTATTCGGACTTTATCGCTCCTTGAGTTGGGAATGTTCATTAGAGATACAGCTGAAAGTGATCCCAAGGGACTCTCCATTTCCTTTCTCCTTTCCAAAAAGTTAGGTTGTAAAAAATAGTAACTGCCTATGAAGTTCTTCCCTACACGTTACACAGTGCTGTGCTGTCTCTGTGTTATGAGTGTATAAATAGGTAGAGTTCTGTCTATATGAAGACAGTGACAAAAGTTTTAGCTCAGTAGTCAGCACAGTCGTCTATGATCTGGGAGACTCCAGTTTGAGACCCAGTGTGTGAACTTCTTTCCACTTTTATTCAAATACAAATACAAAAATTTTTGCTGCCTAAACAAATAGAGATTCAAATACAAATAAAAATACTGGCACCTCTGCACATCCCTAATACATAGTGATGATCATATTGAAAACAATCTTAATTATATTAAGCAGGTCTTTAGGAAGAAGATAAGCAGACCATGAAAACACTATTAAAAAAGGAACATTTAATATGTAGCTCCAGTGTGAAGCAAAACCTGCTTGTGGTCTCCAAGAAACGGCTAAGTTTTTAACAAGTATGAACTGAATGAAAACTCAGCGAAGGAAGAGCCGTCAGGATAAAAGACGGCTTTATTTGAGGGTTAAGCAGGGTTTCAGTCAGCAATGAACAAACAGTTAGTTCAAACAAACACGTCCAAAAGGGCAAATAAGGAATGAAACACTGAAGGCTGAAAACATAATGTCTAATAGGCTGTTTAAACAGAGTAATGGGCTTCCAGCACCTGCAGTGCCTGGACCTCTAATGATAAGCATAAAACATATCTTTCCTCCATCTGTCTCTCTAATTTTGAGCTACATAATAACTTAAATTACATGTGTGTATAAATGTAAGTATGTGAGTGTGGATGTGAGAAAGAAAGAGAGCCTGAGATACAGAAAAAAAGAGAGAAACACAGGAGGAACCTGGAGAAGTAAATCCTTGCCTTGCCCTCTAGTTTTGCTCTTTGCCTTATAATGGCTGCCTGTGGAGCCATACAAGACTCTAGTTGCCCTGCAGCCCATTTAAAGAGCATTAGAGGAGAGAAAAATGTCAGGGTCAGTCCACACTGGGTCACACAGTACAGTGTGTGTGTGTGTAAATGTGTGTGTGTGTGTGAGAGAGAGAGAGAGAGAGAGATAGCTTCAGCTTCAGCTCCTCCTTTAGGTTAAGTATTGTCAGTGACAATGGAGAGAAACAAGACAGAGAAAATGAGGGTTCTTTTCACAGCTCAGCCTGCTATAAAGGAACTGAAAAACACACAGTAATGATGAGAGCCGGTCTGGGTTAAATGCCAGCTTTTTGCAGGGTTTCTGTTAGAAACAAACAGATGCAGAGGTGGCTGTCCACTGCTGTGTCTTTATTACACTTCACAAGGGTTGGACAGCTGAGTGGGTAGCTGCTTTAATACAGTTAAATTCTCACTTAGGTATTATAAACAGTATTAAAGGTACATCTACCTCCAAACATGTAAAAAGAATAGTCTAAGTTTTTTGGTGGAGTTGTTGGGTATGGTGGTTTATGTTTTTTTCTGCTAGCAGCTCTGTGAGGCTATACTTGAGCATAGGAAAAATGGGGTTAGGTGCCACTTTTTACATTTGATGATTTTACTGCAAAATAAAAGTGTATTTGTTTCAAATAACAACTAAGTTATAGTTACCATATATACCTCAGGTTCTTGTGTAACCATGAAAATTAAAACAAGTTATCTAATTATTTAGATTTTAGAACAATGACACATCAAAAGAAGTTAGTCCCGTGGCACAACTTGCCCTAAGGTAGGGGTAAAATGAGCATAGGGATGGGGTAATTTGATGGGTAATTAATGCTACCATTAAATACTGGTATAAAAATGACACAAAATCAAACAATTTTGAGATCATTTTATGCCACCAATTTAACAAAAACTCTCACATTTTGAATAGAAACACCATTAAATACATACAGCTTGAACCCAAACAAAGCATTATAGTGATGCAACTTTTCTTCTGTTTTATCAGCACAAAATCTCATTGCAGCCCTTTAGTGAATACGGATAATTTCACTGTTCAGACATGCATATGTTAAACACATGTTTAACACCTCTTTTGTAAGTTAGTTTATTCACTTTAATTTTCCAAAACTAAAAACAGGATTTTTAGGCCTCTTTCCACTTTTTTTTTTAAATACAAATACAAATAATTTTGCCACCTCAACAAATATAGATACAAATATGAATAATAGTCTCTGTGCACATCCCTTCTGTATATTTCCTGTATATGTAGATTTTACAGACTCTCTGTGGAAGAAGCTGTTCCTGTTGGATTCTCACCAACAGTCAGGTGAACCAAATAACATCAGAATGTTTCTTCAGTATACATCCATCAAAACCTCTTTTGGGTATCCTTTAAAGGATTTCACAGTGACTGCAAAGTGCTGGTGATCATTTCAATGCAGAATTCATTCTCCTTTTTAATCTTTTATAACTTAAGATCAATTGATACATATAGATAGGCCTCTTTCCACCAACTGACAAACTACAGTATTATAGAAGTTAGCCATTTTTCAGATTAAAGTGCACTGTATTATATTGGATGTTATCACAGTACATTTTATTGCATTGAGACAGGCCTGAATCCAATCACAATGAATTATTTGCCACTTAAAATGTATCCTGGGTTTATTAAGTTGTTGATTTAGTATCTGGATGTGTCGAATCAATCTCAGAAGCAGAGATATACTACCCTGCTGTAGCAGGACAGTGGGCAGTCATAATAGAGTAACAATGTAGTGTTTAATTTGCTTTTTTGAAGTGACAAGAACCATTTTAGCTTCCATTATGGGTTCATTTTCTACCCTAAGAATGGCAGTAATATTTTGTCTCACTCTTAACTTACACACACACTCATGGTAATATTTATTATGACATTGTTGCCTGTAATGAAGGTTCATCTGAAGCTGAAATTTCCCATGACCAAAACCAGACCCTCTCAATCCTCCATCCCATATTTGCTTTAATCCATCTCTTAATAAGAACCACAGCAGCCGACCCTGTGGGAGATGTGAGATGGCATGATTTCTCTGGATGGGTGGTGGGTTGAGTATAGCAGGGGCCGCCCCCAAGGAAGGGTGTAGAGACAAAGCAGAACAAGTGAATGAGTGGAGAGGGGAGTTGGGGGAATAAAAAAAAAGGTGTGTTCAGAAATGAGCTCTCAGAGCAGATCATTATGATAAGAGTTAGTGATGTTTAAGACAACTGTTGGTTTTACTAATTCGGAGGACTGAATAATATGTAGAATGGATTACTTTAATTAAAGTTGAGGAATGGGAGAACTGTACATCTCACTCCTAAAGGTGGAGTCAGTCATTCTGGAGAAAGACCCAAATACAAAAAAAACAAATACACCCCTCCCTCCATGCTCTTTCAGAAGCTCCTCATCCCAGCTTCATGGATGTACATTGTCAAGGCAACGGCAGAAAGAGAAATATGGCCAAATCCAGAGCAAAGCGTCAGCTGTAGAGTCACTTCAGTTCCTCTCACATGTTATCACAAGTGGGAAAAAAAACCCAAAAAACTTAACAGTCCATCCACATTCTCTTCACCAGCCTGACTGACAGCAGAAACTTACTGTGTTTGTATTTATTGATTCATTGATACAGTTAATACATTCAAAACACACATGCAGCGGCATATTTGTGTGATTTAAACAGACAGCTGCTCTGATGACTTCCTCCTCCTGTCCTGTGCACAAGCACAAATGCCCCCCTGTTGCTGATTGGCTGGAGTAGTGTTGTGTGGTTTGCTCCAAGCCACTTTGTTTTGTTTCCCATTTACAGAGCCAGTGCTGTGTCTGGTGGATTGTGGTAGATTGTGAGGAGAAATTGACAAAAAAGTGTAATGGATTAGAATCGCTGACTTTACCTTTAAGTTATGATCGTGTGAAGATACTTGACTTTTCAGATTCAAGGCAGCTGCACACGACTGGCAATTTCTATATTTTACTTATTGTCAAAAAACTCTCATGTGCAGAACCAAAACAACAATGAACTCATCCTGTTAACAAATATTGTGCTTGTATCCAAAGTCTGATATATCATATTCTTCTGTCATAGAGCTCCATTGTCATCCAAAAAAAATAATAAAAACAAGTCATCGAGCCACACTTCTGTGCTGAGTGACATGTTCCTTGTTCCTGAAGATAGCGGTTACTGTAACTTGTTTCAGAAATGGCTCCAAAGCATAAAAATATCAATAGTAGAGTAGAGTAGAATAGTGCTATGGTCCGTTGCTTCACATAAAAAACATCACAAAAAAGTGAGAAGCACTTGATACGATACTAGAAAGTTGCTTCACATAAAAACATCTCTAAAAAGTAAAAGAGATACAACATGATGGCTTCAAAAGAAACTGTAGGAATGAAAGTGCTAAGTGTTAAAGTGCTTGTGTATTTATTGCACATTGTTCTATCGCACTAAGATTTGGCATCAGAGTTCAGCAGCTTGATGGAGGCTGGAACGAACGATAGCTTCAAGTGGTTTGATTTGCACTTTGGCACAGGGAGTCTTCTTTCTAATGGCAGAGGTTTATATTCAGAGAAGAGAGGATGTTAAGAGGCCACACTGATTTTTGTTGCTTGTTTCATGACTGCCTACTCATACAGGCTCTGCATGGCCTTGTCTTCTCTCTTCTCTAATACCTTCATAGCCGTTCTGTGCATGCTGACAAGCCTGCTTTTCAGTTGCACTGTGTGATTGCCAAACCATGCTGTCATTCCATATCTAATGATGATAGGATTGATTCTAGGCCGCTCACTCCATACAGCCTCAATTGCCTTAGAAAGTAAAGTCTCTGTTGCAGTCTATTAGACAGACAGGTTATCAATATGTTGTTTTCCAGCAAAGAAGGTTATCTATGTGGACACTTAAGTATTTATACAAGGACACCTGAAAAATGATCTGGTTTTCGATGACCACTGGTGCGTGGTCAGTCACTTGCCTCGGGTCAAAGACCATCTCCTCTGTTTTGATGATATTTAGAATGAGATGGTTGGCGTCACACTACTTGATGAAGGTGTCTACCTCATTGTGGCACACAGAAAGTTTCGTGTCCTTGCGGAGAAGACTGAAAACCACAGTATCATCAGCATTTTATAATATAATTATTGGGGTGTATTTTCCTGCAGTAATTAGTGTACAATGTAAAGACGAGTGTAGGTGATACCACACAACCTAGTGGGACCCTTGTATTGCTGTGTTTGTTCCTCTGACAGTGATAAGATGAGATAGTAACCCACCACTGTGCTTTTCCAGTTACATATAACAAGCTCTTGACTTTGTACCGAAGTTATTAAATTTACATTAAATTGATGTCAAGAGACTGCATGCATGCTTATTGCTATTTTTACTCTTTGGAGAGGTTTCTAAACAAGTTACAGTAACCAAACTCTTCATGGACAATAGAACATGTCACCCAGCGCAGCAGTGTGACTCACTGATGTGTTCTTAATAGTTTTTTGGACAAAAACTGAGATCTGTGGCACAGAGGAATAAGATATATCAGGCTTTGGATACGCGCAATACTTTTAAGTAGGATGACTTCATTGTTGGTTTAGCTCTGTACAGTTTGGAGTTTGAAAGACGTACTGGGCAGCAGTTTTTTGCAGCTCCACCCATGTCGGGAATAAAAGTTGGAATATTTCAAAACCTGATATATACACACACTCTATCTGCTTTGCTTTGCTTTTGTTAATGATGATGATACAGTTGCAAGTGTGGAAGTTAGACATGCCTGGGAAACGCCTCAGAAATGGATTTACATACAGCGTGAAATACGCACAATCTGTATATAAGACGCGCGTTCACTCCGCGAAGTGGTGGAAATGCTCTAATTGAGCCTGTGCGGTTAATTTGTTCACTGATGTGGATGTAATTCAATTTGTATCAGTGTAATGTCTCTGTGCTTATTTGTGATAGTCATGGTAGGTTGACTGAGAAGCTCTTAAACATGTTCTGGCACAAGAAGTCACCCATCAATGGAACACCTGTTTCCAGACATGTCTGACAGTCTGAGGTTGGGGCACATCACACTTCATTACTTCATGACTCTAGAGATTATCACACTCCACTGAGAGTGTGTGTGTATGTGTGAGTGACAGAGAGAGATGCAGTGAGGAGAGAGTTCATTGTTAGAGAATTGATTGATTGATGTTATTTGAAGTAGTTCAGCTCCAGTTTTTTTTCTTCTTTTTTCATTGTTAGCTCATACTGCAAAGACATGCATAGAAAAATCCCTCTTCGTCTTCATCACAAATTGCATTTGCGAGAGACATTCTCACACTTAAGCACTGTGTTAACAAAGCTTACACATGTATGGATTATCACATGTGCCCGTAGCCGTGGGAACATGATTTCAGTTGGGGGTGCAGGTTTGCTGACCCCTCCCCCAAGAAAAACTGAGTTTATTAAATACCTGCAGCGATCCCCCCGCAGAGAGACACGGTGTGCATTTAATGTACCGACAGGATCTGTCAGGATCTAATGTTAATTAATGTTCTGTGTTCTTCTACACATCCAAAAGGTCAGCTGTTACACACACACACACACACCGTCCAGGTTCATACAGTGAAATTGTTTGGAGTAAAGCAGCCGTCTTCCTGATAAATCCTGAGCTCCATCAGAGCTGTCTAAGAAATGTTATTTCAGAGGCTTAAAGTTTAATTCTCTTTTCCTCTGTCCTGTCACATTTATAACTACAGGTTTTTGGGTTTTTTTTTTTTTGCTGCTTAAATGTCCCACAATATTTGCTGCAGCGACATTTCTGCACACATGGGAATGTTTACGTTCACGGAAAGCAAAATAAATTGTTAAAGAAAACACTCATCATCTCATATGCATCGGTACGACACACAATAAAGAAATCACCTGGAAAGCTTGCCTTTCCTGCGGCTGTGCATGCACCTGCCAAATAAATCAGAGCCTCCATGTGCTGTAATAGTTTTGTGTGAGTGAAGTGGCTCAGTCATTCATTTCAGTGACATACTCCCCAAATGTCTTAAAAAAAAACAACTAAACTAACAAAAAGTAATCGCCTTCAGTCCCTTTAAAAAGGTCACAGGAACAAACCCAGCATGATTCCTTCAGAGGGAACCCAGGTGTTTACCTGAGGTTTATCCCCTCAGGTTATTTGCAGGGTATTTAGACTTATTGGCAGACAACATGGTGATTTTGCAGGGAAATGTAATTTTTTTTTTTTAATTGAAGTATTTGCATATTTATATATCATGTAAGGTAGCATACATTGCATTGTGTGCCTTACTTGTCCTTTGCTTTTGGTGTTATTTAGAACCTGAACTGGAACAAAATCACACATGGCATATAACTATTCTGATTTAGTTTCAATCTTTGCAAAATGAAGATGATGTCATTTTTAATTGCAGCTAATGCTGGTGATGAGGCTTATTATCATAATCCTTGAAACCACAGAAGGTATGTGTGTGCTAATTTAATTTACATTTCTGTTACATGTGGTTAGGCATATGATAAGAATAATATAATAAAATGCTCATCAAACAAGATGAGTTAATTGCGTTAAATAAAAAAAAATGCAATTAAGAGAGCAGCTGTCTGTCAAAACAGCTTCAAGTCAAAGATCTGTCTGCAACTTTACTCTCATATGGTGAGGATAAGAACCTGGGTTTCATATTTGAGCCTCACTGAAATGAAGTAAGAAAGTAATGTAAGATCTTACATATCAACAAGGACCTAAATCATCTGGAAACGTAATAAAAGAAAAGGAAGAGCTTCCTACTGGACCATGCTTAAAAAAACTTTTTTTACTATTTAAACTATCAATTATGACGCGAAGTGATGAAAAAAATATATATACACTACATATATATATTATATTGTAGACTATTATTCTATCCAGTTTAAGACTTGGCAGCTGTGATTTGTCAGAATGACGTTAAAGAAAAAAACTTTCATTCTTTTTCATTCACTGTCTCTCTTCTCTGATTTTTCTGTCACCTGTAATTGAGGGATTTGTTTGTTGCATTGCATTTGACAGGTCCTTTCACTCAGCATCCTCTAATGCAATGGCACCACCTCAGCTTTCCTCTGAGCTGCAGTGCAGGTGTCTTGATGGATGTTCTGAGGGGTTCTTTGGCCTCAGACGTAGAGTAGGAGAATTTCCTCCACCCTTGAAGGCATCTAATCCTTCAGTTTATCTGAAAACCTAAAAAAATGGCCGTACACTAAGCGATATATGATAACAGTTTTGTAGGGACGGTTTTTTTTTTGGCTTATATGACCTTTTTTCTCACCACCTCAGTCTATCGGTTTGAAAATGTCAAAGATTAAATGAGTTCACACACGGAATGTAAAGAAAATGTTGAAATCGTTAAAAGATGAGACAGGCAGACGGGCTGTGAGACAGACAGAGAGACAGAGAGACAGACAGACAGGCGCGATGAGCCAGGCGACTGAGCAGAGATAATGTGAACGTCTCTTTTGTCAATGATCACTTATTACTGTTTCTCCCCTGAGAAATTAAGCAGAGTCATTACACAGTGCTCAGACACAGAGAGAGAGAGGGAGAAAGAGAGGAATCATGTTGATTATCAGGAGCAAATCATTCATTCTCCATGACTCCATTATGCCGCTGTCATGTGACCTTGTGGGATATAGCGGGTCACCAGCTGAAGCAGGAAGGGGAGGGGGGGGGCCTGCATTCCTGCTATTTTTTTCCTTGAGAGGGAATTAAGCATGCGTTGCATATAATATTATTTAATGTAAGCATTTATTAGATGTTTCATCTGCTGCTAGTTCACTTTAATCTAAAACTAAAGAGCTTTGAAACAGACAAATGTAGAGAATGGAGTTTCTAAACTGCCTTTACTTTTTGAATGAATGTTGACTAAGTGCATATTATTTTTATCATCATATCACATGTACATGTAATTCATCATACATACTAATAATGCACATGAGCTTACTTCTTATCACTCTGTGGAGTGGGTTTGCTGCTTTTAAATTTGAATTCCTCAGTGATTTTTGTCAACTTTTTGACACCCAGCTGATCACCGACAGTGCACAGAGACTGATGAACAGCCTCACTGAAGTGTGAATGTCCTGTGTATGTGCGCCTCTAGGTGGCAGTATTATCACAACCACAGCAGGCCAAAGGTCCAACAGCAGCCTGCACTCCTGCTCCGTGTTCGAGAAAGAGATGCCTTCAGTGGAGAGTTTCACTATCGCCCAATACGCGCCTCTTCCTCTCTGAGAAGACTGTGTTTCTTATATTATTTTTTTTTTTTCTATTCATCTCTAAAAAATAAATTTACATTAAGAAATTGCTCCCAAATATTAGCTCTCAAAACTTTTGTTCCCTTTTCACCTTCATTTTTAATTCATGATTGTTTTTTTTTTATGAAAAGTACTTTACAAAATAAAGAAAAGAAAACATAAAACCTTAGTGAGCATATAATAATAGTATTGAAAAAAGTAAATTTACTAATAATTATAATTATGATCTAATTATAATTACAATTTTCTTACCTTCATTTTTTTTTTTTATTTCTGTATTTTTCACTCTTTTTATTTTTGCAGTTTTAATCAGGTGACATTGCCCCCATGTTTGGTTGACCTTCAGAACCCTGGGGGGGCTCTGACCCATTGCAAGTGTAATCCCTTCCTAGATCCACACCCAGACTGTCAGCCTGTTCAATAGGTTTCCAAAGAAGAAACAAGTGCACAAGTCTCCTGCACTGAGACTCAGTCCAGTGCACTAATTCAATAAAGCAGCAATGTCTGTAATAAATTATTTTAATTATGGTGTTAATATCTGTTCTGGAAAAGACGCTATGCAAAGCAAACTGATGATTCCTGGATTATGTGCACTACTGAATGCTTTTTAACTGATTTCAGTCCTTCTATTTAGCATTTATAAGCAGGATACAAACAGTTCATAAATGGTTTATAACACACTGTGTATAAACCGATGATGAATGACAAGAGTGCAATAACACATGTAATAATCTGAAATATGTCTTTGTAGGAGAAGTTCTTATTGTAGACAAATGTGGTTCATTTTATATTAATAGATACTTGAAATGTCCTTCCATCCACTAATAACTACATTATATATATATATATATATATATATATATATATATATATATATATATATATATATATAAAGCATCCCTGTCTCCTCCTCTTGGCTTAGAGTGTGTGCAGTGTGTGATTAGCTACAGATGGTGTCCTGTGATTGGACTTTTGAAAAAAGGTTTCTGCCTGTTGATTGGATGGCATCCTTCCATATTTAAACTCTCGTTGCTGACAGCAGCGTGCCCTTTTTCACCTTTCACAACTTCCAGTAATTGATGCCAGCATTTAGTTGTGTGTGTGTTTCTGTAAGTAGAGTGATAACCAACGTCCTCTATCAGACAGCTGTTGTTTAATTCTAATTCTGCCAATTAGTAAGTAGAGTTGACAAGTTTGTTTTACACAATTCACTGTAAATCTAAAGAACTGTGTAGAACAGCAGCGGTTTTTGGCTCTTTTTCATTGAAACATTTTCCTCCAGTTGTTTAGGTAGAAAGTCTCAGTTGGAACGACGTCATTTATTTCAAACTGAGTTGAGTTGAGTTCTGATGGGGAAGTTTGGGCTTAGCGAGGTTTCGTTTGTTGTTTTGGGCATTGCTCATCTCTTGACGCTTTGAAACAGTGCGGGGGGGTCATGCCGCATGTTCTGTCTACTTTTCCATTAGACAGGGGACTTAACAGTTTGGCAGGGGGATGTTGGCATTGGATGTAAGTCACGCACTGCAGAATGGTCCAATATGAATGTCATTCCTAGGATACGTAGCGGGGGAAAAATAGGTTGAGGTGGAGGAGGTTCCAGCGGCGTGAGGCAGGTTTCGCTGCAGAATGTGGAGTCACATCCTCCCACACGCAATTTTTTTCTTCCTCTGACATCTGATATAAAAATAATGAGAATGAAATGACTATCTGTGGTCAGGCAGGAACCTCCATCATATCAGAGATGGACCACAACTGGCTGGACCCAAACTGATTTTTTTATCAAAGGCCAATATCAGCACAAAGCGTCGGCCTAACGCTCCCGTAAGCCCCTCTGCTCCCCCTCAGTGGGGAGGGAACGCCGGTGCCAGAGGCTTTCTTCCTCTGTGGTATTTCTTGGATAGAGGTTTTTATTTGACAGCGGTTCCAGTTGGTTAAAGACTTGTAAGAGAGGGGTCGACTATGTTTCGACTTGCTTCCTTGTTTAAACTCAAACCCAGAAAAACCACAGGGATTAAACTTCTGTCATCGCAACCTTGTCCTGCTCTGAGGGACTCGACCACGCGCATGCACACACACACACACACACACACACACACACACACACACACACACAAAACACACAACCTCTGTGTTGTCCTCAGAGCAACTAGAAACTCATGCAGTGCTTCCACAATGTACTTGACATGAGGTGGCAGTCGTGTGTGTGTGTGTGTGTGTGTGTGTGTGTGTGTGCCTTATAAAACTTTCTTTCAGTTCACACCCGGCACGCCTGCACCTGTTTAGCAGAGTGGAACTGAGAACAGGGCTCTACTCCTGCCTCTCTGTCCGTAGTTTTGATGCTTGTAGAGCAGCGGGAGTGAAGGGACTCGCTCCACACCATTAGGCCTGGGTTGGGGTGAGGGGAGCCGGGGGAAGCTCCCCTGACTCTGCCCCCTTTTCCTCTGTACAAACTCCAACCCCCCCTCAGGACATCCGGGAGCTAGCTAAGGGGCCCATCCACTGAGCTGTCACCTGCCAAACGGGAGGCCCTTAGTGGGAAGAGAAGAGTCTGGAAGACTGGAATTACAGGAGGAGGAGAAGGAGGAGGAGGAGGAGGAGGAGGAGGAGGAGGAGGAGGAGGGAAAGAAGTGTCAGTTGCCAAATCTCAGCTCTATGTATCCTCTGATTTTTCCTTTAATAAGAAGGTGTGGGAGCAGCTAGAATATTTAGTTTGTTTATACATTTATCTTCAATTTAAATGTCAAAAACAATTAAATGGGAGCCAAACAGATTTTTATTCAAAAGTATTATTTTATCTAAAAGTGCTGTCACATTCATCTGCATCGTGCTCTATAATAAACTTTAGAGCAGCAGTCAGTATGCAGCCTGAAAAAAGTTCTATCTTAACTTTTCTGGAGAGAAAAAATAATTGATCAATATCGATATTTTGATTTAAAATTAATATTGTACACCTAAAAAAAAAAAAGAAATGAACATCAATCAAAAAATGTGAAAAATGAGAGAGAGGGTATACACACACACACACACACACACACACACACACAGTATATGTACAACACATATACTGTGTGTGTGTGTGTGTGTGTGTGTAGCTCATAATAGTATGATAAAATAATAATTTGCAGATAGGATTTGAGTAATTTCACTTTGTAAATGATCTTCAATATTTACTTCATTAATGACTGAATCAATTAACACGACTGTCATTTAAATCATCACATCGTCTGCTTACGCATTTACACATTATTTCAGAGCTGTTGACAGATGTGTAAACTAAATGCTGATGATGATGACTTGTGTATCTGTCATATATATATGTGTTCAGCACATCTTGCATCACATTATTATATGGAATTTTTTCTCTCATCATGTTGAGTGAGCTGAGTGTTGGAGTTCATGTTTACTCTGCTTTTTCCTCCGTCAGTACCGGCAGTCAATCCTGACTTAGACAGCTGATTGATGTTGGGCCTGATTCTCTCTCATCCTGCTGCAAGAGATCCAGATAAGAAATGACAGACAACAAATGATGAGCTCACACAGATACAGCCAGCTTATTGCACCCTTCAAAAATGCAAGTCTAGACAGTGGGAAATTGATGAGAAAATTATATTTTCCTCTGGCAATAATTTCAATGTTATTGCCCAGTAAGTGAACAAATGTACATGTGTCGTCATTTATTCTGTGGTTAAGACATCCATCCATCTGCTCAGCATGGGATTTATGGATTCACCACACAAACGGATGATTATTTACTGCTCAATCTGCAGTGCTGTCATTTCATTCCACTCTCCTCCAGGCTCAGTGAACATGCAAAAAAAAAAACAACATAATATACTGTAGATGGTTATTAACTGGTTAAGAATTAGATCATGTTTGTTGATTTATCATTCTTGTGTATGAGAGGCCTGTAAGCTGAGCCGATAAAACCAAAAGAAGGAACATGCCACGGTTTTGCAATTGCAATTAAATATAGGCCGCCCGAGGACATCCATCCGTGCACACCCTGCAACCTGCTGCAAAGTCTGATGGATCTCATTAAAACTTTCTCCTCTGGTTTTGCTGAAAGTGAACAAGTAAGTCTCAAAAACAAAAACAGCAGCCATCTAAATCGAAACAAACAAAAAAAAAACAACTTTTGAATCAAATATTCTGCTCGCAACCAGCACAAAAAAAAGCTCAACTTCAAAGAAATATTATTATTATTATTGGAAGAGATGTTGCACTGTGTGTTTGTCTTATTAAGAAACAGGAACACCAAGTAAACATTGCTCATTTAAATGAAATAAATCGGTTTATCTGTCCATGTTCAAACTTTCACTTTCTTTTTTTTTATTTTCTCTTTATGACTAAACAAGATATGAGCCCGGTTGATATGTTGCTGCCTGCAGCAATAATTATTATTACTGTGAGATAAACTCAAGTCAAGTCAGCTTTTACTTATGCAGCCTAAAATCACACATTTGTCTTTGAGGGCTTTATAATCTGTACAACATGTGACACTCTTTATCCTTACAATTTGGATAAGAAAAAAAAAAAAAAAAAAATTCTAACGGGGAAAAAAAAAGCGAGATGAGAAATAGAGGAGGGATTCTTCTTCCAGGACCGATACAGGAGGTGTCGCAGTAGCACAATATAATGAAACAGTATGAAAATATAGATTGCATATATAATATTATTAAGCAAATATTAGGTGTAATAAGAATTTCAGGCAAAAGGTAAATGTGCGAATTGGTATTGAGATATGAGAGAAGAAACGTACTCACAGTGTTCTGGGTTTGAATGTCACCAGCAGCCCTTACGGAGAGCAGTGTGTGTGTGTGTGTGTGTGTGTGTGTGTGTGTGTTCTCTCTGTACATGCTGTGAGTTCTGCTGCTCTGAGTTTACTCCTGCCTTTAAAAAACACCATCGGCTCAAGGTGAACTGGAAACTCTGGATTGCAAGCACTGTAAAGCGTGTGTGTGTGTATCTGTGTGTGAGCTCTGAGATAGACTGGGACACTCCACTCCTTCAGCATCAGTGTATGTTAGGACACATTTTATCCTCACACGACCCCGAAGAATGAAATAATCAGTTCTGTCATAAACAAAATCTTCTAATGGGAATGGATTCCTTTTTTTCTTTTCATTGTAATCTAATTCTTTTCATTTAATACATTTTTTTAAAATATAAATATTTGTTTTATTTCCAATTTATTATAATGAGGAGCATTTTAAGAGCTCTTGCAGCCATTAAGCAGCCTATAATAATAGAGGAATTTCACAGAACAAAGGGAAAGAGAAGAAAACAATTCAGCTGGTAACATGTTGATTTTCTTCACTTTGAACTAGTTCTGAGGCAGATAAAAAATGTCAGTTTCAACATTATTAATACATTAACCAACTTTCATGATGAAACCTTCAGTGCAATTTGTTTAATTTTATGGAAATGTGTAATTCATACTGTAGTGAAATGAAAGAATGTGCTGGAAAAACAAGTTATGCATACCTGGAAATGCAATCAATGATGCACATTTATTTTAGTTATTGTGAAGTAATTTAAGCCGACTTCATGTAAATTGGAGCCCATCGTTAAACCTTCCATTCCAGAGAAAATGTATGACATAGCTGAAATGTGCATACACATATATTCATGTAGTTAAACATGCATGTGCTTGTGAGTATGTGTGTGAGTAATGTTATGTTGTGTTTGTCATTTTTTTAATGTAAATTTAAATATATACAAAAATGTATTTTTGCTACCATGTGTGTCCTGTTGATGCACACTTTCAAAAAAAAAAAAAATCCACCATCATAATCCCTACTTACTTACATACTTTTTAACATTTTTAACATATATACAACATTATTCTCACACATGTGAATATCCAGTTCCCTCTCTCTCTCTTCTTTTTGTTTCCCTATTTTCTTCCTGTGAGGGAGGAAAAGAAACTGGGACCAGAATGACAGAGGGAATGTGATATTTGCGTTCCTTCCACCCCTCCACCTCCTCTCCCCCCACACTTCCACTTCCACTGTTGTCATTTTTCTTCTTCTCTATCTCTTTAGCCTTTTTTTTTCACCCACTTGCTTGATGTTACCCCTTAAAAAAAAATATCACTGTACTTTCTCTAACTGGTGTTACTGGGATGATGCAGTGCTGCTGCTGCTGCTGGTTGTTCTTTCTCATCGTGTCCTCCTGAGTATCCGGATCAATAGATGGCGCTAGAGAGCTGCCGATGGAACAGTGGGGTCTGCATTACCACGAAACAAACACATGCACGCATGCAGTGTCATATCATGGACTTGTATATTGTTTCAGGAGCACGTATAGACGGCGTGAAGCTTGTTGAGAGCATGAGGTTATGATGATAAATACTAGTCGCTGCTTATTTATGAGCCTGTGTGCGTGTTTGTGTGTGACAGTAGACGGCACTTCAGAATGTCACTGATGGCTAGACAGACAGGATGAGCTATGAAGCTTGCACAGTCTCCTCATAATCCTGCATTTTTTTTTTTTTTTTTTTTAAAGATCCACCTCTTTTCAGCACATTTTTCATCCCCTGAATCATCATTTTTTTCTGACATAAAAACAGATTTTCTCACAAAGCCAGCAATCATCTTTTTTTTTTTTATTTCTTAATCATTACATACCATTATATTAGAAGATAAAAATGAGTGAATATTCTGTGGAGTCTGGTCCATATTTTTGCTTTGTAAAAATCCACTAAAGTCTTTCCTTGAAAGACGAGTGACCTCAGCTGACTCCTGCTCTCTCTCCTCTTCTCTCCTTCCCCACAGCTTCCTCCCACTTTCAGTCGCTTCTGAAGTGAAGGAGTGGAAAACAACACATGTAAGTCAAATTTATTTTTATTTCTCCCTCTTTCTTTTCCTCTCCATTCCATCTCTCCATTCCCTCCTAGCATCCTGTCTTTTTCTCTTTCCTTCGTCTTTTTCTCTATCCTCCCCTTTCCTTTCTACTTATTCCTCCTTTTCCCCTCCTGTCCTTTGTTTACCTTCCTCCCTTCCTTCTATTCATCATTCCCTCTTTTTCTACCTTCCTTCATTCCTTCCTTGACCCCTCCTCTTTCTCCACTTCCATGTTTTCTTGTTTCCTTCCTTTTCTTCTCAAACTCTTTTCTTATTTCTTTCCATCTCTCTTTCCTTCCATCCCTCCTCCTCCACCACCACATCATTTCATCAAGTCTCTCCTTTCTTTTCCCTTCTTTTGTTATTGCCCTCTCTTCTCCCTTCTTTCCATCCTTCCTTCACCTCTTCCTCTCCTTTTTCCTCCTCCTCTCTTCCTTCTTGCTCCATCTCCCTTCCCCTTCATCATTCACATCTCCCTCTTTTTTTTTTTTTTTTGTCTTGCTCCATGCTGCTATCCCATAATCGAAAGCTCCATGGAGGGGTTCTGACTCCCTGCCTGCTATACCCACCCTCCTATTGAGGGTATCAAGGAGTGTATGTGCATGTGTGTGTGTGTGTGTGCCACTGGGTGAGTGCGTGAGCCAGTGTGTGTGTGTATTCATGTTCAAGCTTCCAGCAGTGGATGGCATTGTTGTTTAGTGAGAGACAATGTCATGACTACTACCCTCTGAGATGTTTGTGTGTGTGTGTGTGTGTGTGTGTGTGTGTGTGATCCACAAATGGCTGAGAGGGCAGTTTACGTATTTGTGGATAAGGTTTGAGCTTGTGTGTGCGTGTGTGTGCGTAGGGGTTTACTCTTTAATAACAGATGACCTGATTACAGTAATCTGATTACACTTCTGTATTAGAGAGTTGAGAAGTATTTTTTCAAGTTTAAGTTTGAGGCTGCAAAAAAAAATGTTGTTCCTCTGAAAACAATACAGACAAATAACAAATCATCAAGTCCTGCAGAGGCCTGTGTAAAAAATGCAATCGCAATACAGTAAATATGTATTAGGTAATAATATAAAATGTCATCATTTATGATTAAAAAGAGCAGCAGTATAGAATACAAAAATAAGATTCAGATGTTTGACATTCAGACATGTGATATGAACATGACATTATTTCAGGTCTGTGCTGAGACACATTTATTTGCATATGTAAATTTGACATGTCCTATGCAACATGTACTTTTTGCATTTTATAGATGCAAAAAATGACAGTCATACACCACTGCACGGTCAGTGAGGGTCCACAACTGATGATTTACAGCTCACTACACAGTGTCTCACATATAAGCAATAGTAAATAAATGAATCAGGGAGTGATTTTGCCGATCATGGTCTCCCTGCACTATATCTTAGCTTTAGCCCTACACTGTCTGAACCTACCCAGCTTGTGTTTGGTCAGACGTCATGTGTGGTAGTGATCCATGCACCTACGCAGGTTGTTTTGAGGGCAAATGCAGAAATCAGGAATACCGTATATTCTCAAAAAGGTTGCAGGGACTTTTAATAAGTGTCTTCATTGATTATACTACAGGAAACAATAATTTGCATTGAGTTTTTTTTTCCATTTTTCAACTCACACCCTGCTATTTGAGATCTTTTGAAATTTGATGACAGTCATTTTTATCAATGTGTCCAACATGGGCAAACATTCTGACATGTACTTTACTATATATAATATTTTTTTTAATATTAAATAAATGATTTAATATTTTTATTTAATCTGCATACAAACAAAATTTCTGAATGAGGTCTACACTATTGATTCCTAAGAGTAGAAAGTTTCAGTAGGGCAAAAGGTGAATTTTATTTTGACAGTGATCTTCCAAAACATGCACACTAAGGTTGGATGAGTCTACAGAAAGCTGCAATCGGCAAGGGCGTGTAAAGATGTGTGTATTGCTGTGTGTGTATGTGAGCAGTGGGGGGATTCATGTGGAGGGGGAGGGAATGTAGAAGCAGTGTGTGTGCCAGTCACCCCAGGGTGAGGGGATTAAGTGTGAGCCAATGCAGTAAAGGTTAGCGCTTTGTCTCTCACTGAGGCCTCTATCACACACACAAATCTCTGAAAAGACAGAGGGAGAGGAAGAGAGAGAGAGAGAGAGAGGCAGAGAGAGATGACATTATTATTATGGGCCCACGGTCCCACTACCCGAGGGATGAGTTTCCACAAAGCTCATCAAGTCGCCAAGGAAAACTGATAAAATCACCACACAAATCCAAGAGACAGAAAGTAATTGAGCGAAACTGTAGATGGAAAAAAAAAAAAAAAAAAATATTAAGGGAAACTTTCTTAAACATAAGCCAAGCACCGGATTTAAACTTTTTTTTTTTTTTTTTTTTTCATTTAATCATGGAGTATGTCTTCTGGCGTATGTTGTTGAGTTCATTTTGCACAGCGGACATTTTAGGATGTTTTTGCTCCTCTTCTGAGATCTCACAAAATGGCGGATTGGAGGATTGTAACGGGATGAACCGCCTAGGAGGTACGAGCATGTTGCAGTTAGAGTGTGTGTGTGTGTGTGTGTGTGTGTGTGTGTCAGATAATCTAAGCATGGTTGGAAATAGTGTGCTTTAGCTGGTTGCAGAACATTGAAGTCTTGTTGTGAAAGCTGACAGAAAATCAAATTAGATGGAGCAGTTTCCAGAATGTCATATCCATGTAATTTTAAGTCATATTAAGTAATATTTGAGCTATTTTGGCTGTGCTGTAAGCCATGAATATTTTCCTCACTTTGCCAAATTGAAAAATACAGAACTGAAAGCAGTAAAACATTGAAACACTGTTTTTTTTAATTTTTTTTTAGTTATTTTTGCATATCTGTAGTTGGATAAATGCCTGTGTGTCAGAAGAGCTCCTGCCAAACCCTGCCTCTGATTGTATCCACTTTTTTTAATTCCTGTTTACCATTTTTAACTGTTGGCTTAAAACATAGAGAATATATTTCATTATTAAAACACCTAAAACATTTAGAAATCCATAGACACAAACAGTAAATGTCACCCCAGCGAAACAGAAGTGAAACATCCATTCATCCAGCGAGTTGGAAGATACCATATATGCCACTCTAAGCTTTATTAGTTGATAACCATTTCTTGTCCAGTGGATACTGAGTACTCTTACACCTCAGTTGCCTCGATGACTGTGTTTGCAGTGAAGCGGTGATACTAGCCAATCACAGCCCACCTTAAAACCAAATGGAAGTGTTGCGTCTCAAAGTCAAGCAAAGTTCAGTGATGATCATCTGCTTTGACTTTGTGGTGTGTTGTAGCCACAGATGTCTGCACTTCTATTACTTTTTAATAGAGTCGTTTATCACTTGTGGTATTACTGCTGTTTACTACAACTGTTTCTAATTTTACACTAATACAATAACACTACTGCTAACACCACTTTGTTGTTCCTAGCACTACCTCTACCCCCTAGCACTAGCCCACGTAGCTAAAATAGTTTATCTGGCATTTGGTTGCTGGATCCATGCAAGGCTTGTAATGAATGACCAATAATTAGCACAAGTACCAGCTCAAATGCTGCTTTCTGGAGCTAATGGTAAATTGTAAATGGACTTATAGAGAGAATTTCTACTTTAACGGACAAATCGCTTACCAATTTTTGCCTCTCACTCACCCTTTTACACACATACTCACACACCAGCGGCAAAGCTGCTATGCAAGGCGCTGGCCTGTCCATTAGGAGTAACTTCGGTTTCACTGTCTTGCTCAAAGAGACTTAGACATGTGGACATGAGGAGATAGGAATCGAAACACCAACCCTGCACCCAGTGGATGACCTGCTCAACCTTCACGTCCCCAAAACATAGCCAGATCTGATTTACATTTGGTCCTCCACAAAGCCGAGCAGTGAGTAAGGCTACCTGGGCCTGCTACTTTTATTGCTATGGTTACCTTTGAGCACACCAGGGCCACAGAAAAGTTCATGGTTTTTTATTTTGTTTTTTAGTTTTCTTTTTTTGCGCAGCGGCTTCTGCAGCAAAAAAACACTGGAACTCAAACAAACATTTAAAAAAATGAAACATTTTATTTGACACACAATTTCTTTCTTTCTTTTTGATTGAAAAATATTGTTTTGTACTCAGTGAAGAATTTCCTCCCAACATCCTGCTACTCTATAATTGAACGATTTGATTTTGAACTTGACTTGCAAACTCACAAACATGAAGAAACAAACAAAAACAAAAAAACAGACCCCAAAGACTCCAGCTACCCATATTTTGTTCCATCCAGTTCTGTATTATGGAGTCTGACTGCTGTAGTCAGGGTTGTTTTGTACTGGATGTGTGTTAAATTGTACCAGTCTGTTTGTATTGTCTGCTCCTATCCTTGGGAGCAACTCATGGAGTGGATGTTGTGTGTGTGTGTCATCTCTTTGACTAGCTGAATGGCTGCCTGTTCTGGTGGGGTTCAGCCCTTGTAGGTGATCCTGAGGGCCCTTTTTTGCACCCTTTTCAGAAGTGCAGCCTGGCTTTTGTTGCGGCTCACCAGAAGAACACTGCCATACTTCAGACGTGGACTGACCACAGCAGTGTAACAAGGTCATTGCAAGATAGATCATGTCTGGCTAGAACAATCAGAAAGTGGAGCTGTTTAGAGGCTTTCCTTACTACGAGTGCTGGAGTTTGAAGTTTTGGGTATGGGGGTAAATGGGAGTGAGGACAGAGGCCAGATCTTCAGCATGGTCCATGATAGTACCACGGCTGCTGATGTCGGCTCTTCCTATCATTGTGAAGCAGAATTCACCAAGCATCGGATTGTTCACCCACTAATAGGGAACGTGAGCTGGGTTAGACCATCATGAGACAGGTTAGTTTTACCCTACTGATGATGTGTTGTTGCAATAGAAATTCCCACGGCCCATGAAGGGCCCATGAAGGGCCCACAGGCCCACGAAGGTTCGTGGGTAAGGGCTCATTTTATGAGGCTCTCCCTAGTAGGCAGTGGTAATAGGACCATTGAAGGGGGTGTTACTAGTCCAGACCTCTGCAAAGTAGCTGTTGACAACATTGGCTACCTTGCTTTCTTCCACACCACTGATTTTCCCCTCTGATGAAGTCTGACCACTCCTTTGGGTTTTCCTTCTTCAGTTGCTGAATTTCATTTTTAAAATAGTTTTTCTTTGTAGCTTTTATGAGTCTTTGTACTTCATTTCTTATCTTCCTCCATTTCAGTGTCTTCCCCAATCTGTTGAGACTATTTGTCTTTTTCTGATGGTGATCTTTATTTGTTCTTTCTTCCAAGGCTAGCCAAGGGTATACCAAAATCTAGGGTGATTTGTATGGTGAAGTTGAAAATCTTCACCTTGGTGTCAATATTTTCTGCCTCATAGACGCGTCCAGTCTGTACTCACCAAGTACCATGACAAGGCCTCATTTTTTCGTGCCCCTTCAGTCTTCCGACTTTCCATCGCATATCTGTTCTTACCACTGATTGACTAGTGGAGGAAAGCATCCGACATTTGTGGTCACTGGAGGGCTTATAAAAGCTGTGGAGGTCACTCCTGAAATTCCCCTGTTTTGTTTTTTTTTCTTTAACCACCTGCTTCATATCTGGGTTGAAGTTAGTTAAAATCTTAATTGGCAGAGGGTTAAAATTGTCCAAAGAGCACTAGACCCATTAGAGAGGAGAGCGATCCGATGTGTCCTCTGTGTGTAGTGAATAATTTTGAACCTTTTGTTTACTATAGCTAGAAATAGCAAATATAATGTGCCAATATATTTAAAAATAAGGACTATATACCACAATACTGTAATTTTGAATTTTTCATAGGATGTTAGTCTTGTTGGGGTGTAAATGCCTCTGAAACAGCATTTAAACAGTCATGAGATACTGAAACTTTCCATGTGAAGTAGTTCAAAGTGGGTCAGTAGCTCTAAGGCAGGATGAAGCAGCTTTCATTGCAGGTTTTACAGACTGTTGATGGAAATCCTCCCTCACCACACTGGACTGATTCCTCCGCTCAGACATCATGACATGACATGAAAAAAACATAAAAACAAGTTGACTCGCTATGGTCAGGGAGGACCTCCATCGTGTCAGAGGTGGAGCACCGTGAGTCGATCAAGTTGATCCAGATAGCGGTCCAAATTCACTGCAGTTAAAGTTTTCACATTTCAGCAAAAACACGCATTTTATACTTCAGATTCCATTCCTGTTCCCCCAATATTTCACTTCAGAGAGATGTGCAGGCAGACGTGTCAGCTGCTCAACACCACCATTTTTTTTTCATGAGGATATACTTTATATATTTTACTACAAATAGGAATTGCCATCAGTCTCAAACTATTTCCTAAGGTAATAATATTGACCTGTCATTGTGTTGAATGGTTAAATGGATCAGTCCAGTGCACAGTCTAAGTAAGTTGCTATTGTGGTGACAGAGCTGTAGACTGACTATGTGTTCAAACAGTTTAAAAGCCAATTATTGAGGTTAGATAGAAAATAGACGTCAGGGTAAATTTATTTATTTAATGCACAACATTTAACAAATTGTAATATACCTGGATACAGCGTGAAAAACACTATTTAAAAAACATCTACAAAAAAAGGCTGTCCAAAAAAAGCTGAAAATGGAAAGATTATCACTTTATGAAGTTGTTGTGACAAGTAATCAAACAGTTGCCAATTTGCCAGCAGACACATTAGCATGAAACTGTCTTTGTGGCGGCCTGGTTAATGTAAATCCAATAATCACTCTCTTTTTGGCTCTGTTTCTGTTCTTAATTAGCTGCAAAATGGTCCACAATGTTCACCAGCTAGTCTGCTTCTTTGTTTAGCTTAAGGCAGGTAGCATACAGCAGTTTATTACAGTGTTTTTGCTGGAAACAGCAGCCTGCTGAGACAAGAAGCAAGGTTGAGACCGCTGACTTGAGTTACTGGCTTCATCTATTTTCAATATATTTCATAGCTATTGGCTCATTCAAACCTGGGTGGCAAGTAACATCCATATACATCCATATATCTATATCCATATTGATGAAGGTATAAAGTGCATTATAACTGGATAATATCACCCTTTACTCTGATGCTGCTGATGAGACTCAGTGGTCAGGTCGTTCTGTAACACATTTGCTTTGGTATTGATCAAACAAGTTCATGTAGCAGTTGAGTTAATTTCTTGTGATGTTGTCTGGAATGTGCTTGTTGCTAATGTCCAAGTGATAGATTTAATACTCCTGCATGGGCTGAATTGGTTTGGGGATTATTTTCCTCCGCTGGTTTGAGGTTGTTTTGGTGGTTTTCTATTAGCACAAGTATGCTATTTAGCTGGTCACTACCCAGATAGCATACGGAAGTGGGCCACTTCAGGCAATGATACGGCACTGCTGGCCTTCTTTTGGCCTGGACAAAATAGATGTGAGCCTGAAGAGGCCTACCTGTGAAATAACAAATATGGCCCAAATATCCCAAAACAAATGTGGACCATTTTTGGCAAAGGTGCGGTGCTCTCAGCAATATGTAAACTGGATGTGACCCTGAAATCACCCCTGTGACACATAGTGAATATGGTCCAAATATCACAAAACAAGTCTTTGCCACCTTTGACAAAGATCTGGCACGGTTGACAATAGTTAATGTGGGTGTAAACCAAAAGTGGCCCACGTATGGTGCAGCAAATGTGGCCCGGTTATCTTAAACATGTCTGGGCCCGTTCTGACAGATCTAGTTTATTTGTTTAATTTTTGGTTTATATTTGTTTTTATTCTATGGTTTGCTTGTGACCCAGATCTGGCAAACAGGGGCGGTATGTTAGCCACAAGAAAGTGACGAGTGTGGGCCAGATATGGGCCATAGCAATTTTGCAATCTGGGTAATACATTACTCAACTTTGGTATGTGTGTATTCACTTCATAATGGAATCCAGTTAGTATATTTTACTTACACTTGACATACAATATTTCCCTTATATCAAGATATTATGAATGTTTTGCTGTTCATTCAAAGCTTGCCAGAATGCTGTCTGAGCTTCTTCCAAGATGAGAAAGGCTTTGCTAGAATTCAAGGGAAATTGCATCTTAGATTTCAGTTGGCAGATGTAGTAGCTCTGTTGTTTTGGGGGTTCTAATAAGTTTCCTGCTAATAATTATTAAGCAGGGAGGACTCATGTTGTTTTGGGGGATTAGCTACTCGTTGCTGCTTGGATTGACCAGCTCCCTCAAACAACAGCCTTTTCTTTCAAATTTCTCTATCAAAGTCCGAGACTGGTGTCGTCAGACTGAATTTAGCTTTGATGAAGAGTTGAAACAAGCAGATACACAACACTGTCAAACCCTGTGGAATAAGATTTCCCAACCTTAAAGTTACTTTAAGTGAAAAAAGGGGTAAACTGGATGTTGAGGGGTTAAGCTTAATAAGATTCATGCAATCATTCACTGTTTAGTGCACTACAAAGCTACATATTCTTATTTGGGCATGTACAGAATGGTTTGTGGTGAGGTTTTTTTTTTCCATTACAGCTGTATAAAATTTACATTCAGCCATAGCATGTTTGCTTTTTTAATGAAAACAGCTGCTTCAGTTGACCAAAGCCAAATGTTCCTGTATGAGAGGATTTATTGCAGTGCTAACTAGAGGAGTGCACCCAGTAGAGTGCAGATCGCTACCAGGTGTGTCTGGGGACATGTATAGTCTCACTTTTCTTTAGATGCATAGTGTAATGGTATTGTAACCGATCGTCCTCCTGGGTTCACCTAACTGTATGAACTTCATAAGGTAGCAATAATGAGACGATAAGTCCAAACTTCTCCATTTAAAAATTTCTTACTTATTTGAAACATTTTGTTATTTATTTAGAACATTTTGCTATAACATGCAACACAAAATCAACCCCCTCAAAAACAAAAAATAGTTGAATCTCACTCAATTGTGCCTCCTGGCTCCCTTACAGTCAAAATGGCAGTGAAGCTAACAAAAACAAGGATTTATTCACCATGTATCGTGCCTAACTTCAGAGGATTATAACATGTTGGTATGGAAGACCAAACTTTTCTATGGATGTCCGTTTTTGAGCCATGACAAAGGCAAAAATGTGGCCTGCAACAGACTCATTTTTAGCCTAGCCAATTGCAAGAAATGCCTTTTGTTGCGGTTGTTGATGGCTTGCAGCCTCTACAGGCCAGTTAAGAGGAGTGGGAGTCAGCAGTGGTGGTATAAAACGCATTACCAAAAAGATTTTTCAATAATTGTGAAGCACTGCAACCATGAGGTCCTTGAGCATACAGTCATAAATGTGTACAAAACATAATAGGCTGATGGGTCCAGTAGTATGCGAGATTAGCTTAATGCACACACACACACACACACACACACACACACACACACACACACGGACACACAGAAACACAGACACATGGACACACTTGACCAAACACATAATCTCCTTCAGGCCTTCGCCTGGCGGAGAAAATTATTTAGTCACTGCCTGCTTGTATGAACCTATTAACACTAATCATGCAGAGTGAGTGTTTGTGTGAGAGAGACCAAGTGGATGTTTCAAGCTACTGGTGCTCAAATATAGCTTACATGTACTTTGTGTGTGTATGTGTATGTGTGCATGTGTGTGTGAGTGTGTGTGTGTGTGTCCACCTGCCCACATATCCTTGACCACTGTGTAAGTGAGCCAGGTGGGGAGTGTCTCAAAGCCAAAAGGCCACTTAGCTCCACACATTCAATTCCCTCTTCATTAGCAGTCACATTACTTTAGATTAGCAGAAAGTGGACATTTACAGGCAACACTGACGCCTGTAATTAAAATTAATTTAAAAAGAAAGACACAAAGAGAAGTAATTACTCCAACTGTTAAAGGTTTTCTCCCCGGCAACTTCTCTTATCGTTTTATTGCTCTGTTCTTACCAAAGGAAATAAAAATGCAAAAGAGAGAGAGTGGACTTAGTGGGGAGAGAAATTAAGCACTAGCGGTCGCTCATTAATGACTTCACCTGATTATTGGGAATGGGAAGTCGCCTGTAAAGGTTGAGTAGTTTACAATGAATTTTTTTAATTAGAGTGGATTTGCTCTGATTGAAATGAAATATAAATGGCTTCTTAAATAGCTTATCGCAACCTCAGTGACTCGCAAAGCTCCGTCCACTGGCTGAAAAGTTTTTTTGTTACAAACAAGGAGACAGGATTTTTTAAAAATCTGCCAAAACAGCATTTAGGTTTGGCGTGGAGGCTCTGCACTGAGCCTCACGGCAAGAAGGTCCAACATGCAGCTCAGGTGGATGTTTCAGTTTGTCTTTGTACTCAATCCATGCCGGGATAGAAACGAAAGAATGAGTGAACAGATGATGTGTCTCTAAGAATGTAGAAGTAAAAAATAAATCTTATATTTTTGGAATATCTCCAATGGTGGGAAACTTTTTTTTTTTTTTATCATTCTCTGCATTATTGTAGAGCTTGTGACTGGACAGGTGTTGAATAATGCAAAACCTTCACATAGGGAAACACAGGGAGGTCAGAGGTCATGCTTCCCTACAGAACAGCAGCCCTGGAGCAGGTGGAGTTCCTGTATCTTTATAGCTCAAGGCCATTTAAATAATGTAGAGAGAGACCTGAACAGAGATTTTTTTTCTTATTTTTTTCTCCTTTATTTAACCAGAGAATCTCTTGAGATACGTGATCTCTTTTACAAGAGAGACTTGGCCCAAAGTGTAAGACATGGTCTGTCCCAATGCCCACACTCGCAGTCTTTCGCATTTCATCTACACATTACAGCAAGTGTACCTGTCTGAAATATGCCAACACACAGTACACTAAATCCACACTTGATGAACAATCCAGTTGTTGGATGTCAGAGATGAATGTCCAAGCACTAAACAGTTATCACAGTATTAGGGCTGCAGGTGGCTATTTTTGTTGTTGATTAATCTGTCGATTATTTTATTGAAGTAACTCCTTAATAATTTTTTTTTGTTGTCAGTTTCCCAGAGTGAAAGGTGATGTTATCAGATGTCTTGTATTTGTCTGACTAACAGATTAAACCCCCAAAATATTCAGTTTAGTCCCTATCTAACAAAGAAAAACATTAAATCATCACATTTGAGAAACTGAAACCAGATTTTTTTGCCATTTGTGCTTTAAAAACATGACTAAAAAAAACACAAAAAACCAATCAATCTATTATCAAAATAGCTGCCGATTAATTTCCTGCTGGTCTAATTGACTAATTACAGTGCTAAAAAAGAGCCTCCATAGATGGTTATTATTTAATATTAAAACTCTATTATATCGTTTTATCAATGATTTTGAGAGACATATTCCAACCATTCAAAATATTTTGTTATGTGTCATTTATGTACAGTGGACCCACACTCTCCTAGATAATGGAATTACTCCTCTCACCTCCTGAATGTGCATTCTGAATGTAATTGCGTGTGGCTGATCTTACTTATTTGTTCATTACAGATATGTGGAAATTAAACAGAACCAATGAATATAAATGAGCTTGACTGGGCCGTGTATAGGACTGTACTGGTACGAGCCACCTGGTGGCTTTATTAATCAGTCAGTGTCCCAGTAAGCTCCGATAAAACTTCTTGCGATCTGAACTGGCACTTAACCGCTGTGACAGCTGCTGGAAATGTGTCACACAAGTAGCCACTTGACTCTACTTACAAATACTGCAAGCGTGAGCATTTGCACCCACACATACACTCACTGGCCACTTGATTCGGTGCACCGGTACGATCTATTGTATTGTATCAATTGGACAAGAGGGAATTCTCTGACCAAGCCGTTCACCAATACATAAGGGATATCAGTAGGAACGTAAGATTACTTTTGCTTCAAATAAATAAATGAGAAAAATAAACTACATCAGAAACCTGTTCAGTCATTGTTCATGTCTCAGCTGCACTTGTGGACTGAGACGTACATCCCCTCACATTCAGCTCTTTAGCAAAGAAACGAATTAAAGCTCTTAAAGCGCCTTTTTTTTCCTTCTTTTTGGTGGACTTCCCCTTTAAGTTCTGGCACCCAGGCAGAAAATTCTACCTGATAAAAATCTGTTTAGTGGCAGTGCTTTTTAAGACAAACCACTCCACTCTCACTGTGTGCCACATCTTAACCCTCCCACCCCACTCCACCCCTCCAAAATGTCCCCTCTGTGAGGTGTAAGCGCCACACTTTACACTATCTGCACCGTTTAATGTGTGTGTGTGTGTGTGTGTAATAGATGAGTCCATCTTGTGAAAAAAAAAAAAAAAAAAAAAAAAAGCCTCGTCCATACCCTGCTGTCCAAAATCCACTGCTCCTGCCACTATATCTGCTAACACACACACACTCACACGCGCAGCTACTGACTGCGCAGCCTGCTCTGTGTAGATAAGCGATGGAGTTGTGTCGTCAGTGAAGTACACCTACAACCGGAGAGAGCGAGCGAGCGAGAGAGATTGATCCGTACATATATATTTACCTAGAGAGAAGAAAGCGAGGGACGAGCGAGAGAGAAAGAGGCAAAAGAAAGAGAGAAAAGTGCTTACGATGTTATCTCTAAGTGAATATTTACTTCTCAGTGTGAAATATTCGCCTGCTGCTTCTCAGTGTGAGAGCACACACACATACACACACACACACACACACACACACACACACACACCGCTCGGTTACTGCCAGGAGCCGCTCGTGCGTGTGTGTGTGTGTATTTACAGTTGATTTTCAGTTGATTTCACAACCTTTTCTTATTAATCAAAGTCATATTTGATCATAGTGGAAGTCCTAATCTAATATACAGGCCTGCTGTGGTGTGAAAACATTAGTAACAGTTTTTCATCAGGAAGTGATCAAACTTGGCAGGAGCAGTTTTAGCACTGATCACTATTTCACATTAAGGGAGATCTGTGGAACAAAGAGAGTGCTGCCCCCCTCCCCCATCCCCCCCCTATATCTGTCTTCAGAGGAAACATCTGACTCACTTCCTGGAGATCGCCTTCATGTCGAGCTGGCATTCACGCTGTTGAAACGGAAATATATTCCCTCCTAGTTGCATGAAGCATTTTGAGAAATATTTTCTATTAGAATAATTTCCCCAGATTAAAAAAAACAAAAACAGGGTAACACAAATAAAAATAAACTCTAGGAAAAATCCTTGAAGAAATAAGGGTTTAGCTTGAATTGTGTTTCACGAAAATCTATTTTCTGTTGCACAAGATTCCCTGAATTAAACCCGCCAATTTTCTATATTCCTCTCTTCCACTCACAAGTACTGTGTGTGTATCAAAGCCTGACATTTCTTATTCCTCTGTGCCATAGAGCTCCATTGTTGTCCAAGAACTTAAAAAACATCATGAGCGACACTACTGCACTGGGTGACATGTTCCTTCATTACCATGAACACACATTCCGCAGTTTACTTTGACTCCCACACACACCTACGTAACTTTGCTGTTACACCCACGTCCTGCTGCCAGACATACTCACTACTAGAGCATCAAATGTGGATTCATGTGCACCTGAAAATAGAGCCCAACAGATGCACTAGCACTAGGAGTAACACAAGGAAATGATTTAGCCTTTAAAAAAAACAGCTATGTGTGAGTGTGAGACTCATATATTCAGTAGTAACCAATGGGAATGGGTTAGTGTCGTAGGCAGAGTAGGGAAGTCAAGACAAGACATTGTTGGTTTTTGTATTCACACTGTGTCATAACTTTGGATTGAAGCTGTTGAGATTTGATCCACCTGACCAGGAAGGTGTTACTATGGCAACTTTAGCTTGTTAACATTTGGGGATAAATATGAAGCTGAAGAACTAGGACACATGCATTATAAAATTCTTTTGCAAAAACCTGGGAAGTCAGTTTTTTTTTTACTTAAAGAGGTAGTTTCACAATTATCCAAAAATTTAAGAAACAATGGTAAATATGAGGAAAGGCCTAGAAAATTACAGTTTATAAAATGGATATTTCCAGTCCTTGATTTTGATTGTAAAATACTCACACCTGTGACCGCATTACCTGTAAAATTTGTTTCAAAATATTCGATTTTGTTGTGAATTTTGACTTACTGGGTGGGCTCAGTGTGGATAAGTGGTGGGAAGAGATGAACGGGATAGAGGAGGAAGATAAAGAAATTCATGAGAGAGAAAGTGAAGAGCTAGAAGTCAACAAAACACAGCTGGGACCATGACAACGGACTTACAACGTCATTACGACGTCACAACAGACTTTCTGGTCTGTTCGTTGTTTTCAGACCCGCTGTGCCAGGACATATCTGGCTATTGATTTGAAAACAATCACCAAAATGGAGCTAAACCAGCTTCTCCATCAGTTTTATGCTTGACGGAAGAATTATTATTTGTTATGAATAAAAGCAATAAGCCATACAGGTCCGTGGTTCACAGTGATTTTAGCACAAATAAGGGGGTTTTAGGCATTCCACTCCGTGCCGTGCCCAACAACACCCCGAAGATATTTTAAAATCACTGTAAACCACAGCCTCTTATTGTTTTAAAAAAAAAAGTCTGGTCACACTGGAAGTTACAGTAGAAAAGTGACAGTGGAGAAACATGGCTGAGATTGAAACAGGATAGAATATGCAGGACAGAACATGGGGGGGGAGGGGCTATTCTTTCTGTGTATTTCTCACCAGTAGTCACACTCATCTATACAGTTATCATCAATAGTAAGAATCATCTCTGCCAGTTATCATCTAAGCAGGGCCCTCTTTACCTAAAGCATCTTAAGGCTCAGATGACTGTATATAAAGCCAATGTTACGCATCTTCTCACATTTGCTGTAGAAAAGCATCTTAGCTAGAGAACCTCTGAGAAATGACCACAGATCATCAGACTCCTCCTGCTTACTTGTAGGGAGCCAATAGTGTCTTAAAGGTGCAGTGTGTAGAATTTAGTGGCATTTAGCATAACGGATTTGGCAGAAATGGAATATAATATTCATATAAGTGTGTTTTATTTAGTGTATAATCACCTGGAAATAAGAATTGTTGTTTTTTTTGTTACCTTAGAATGAGCGCTTTATATCTACATAGGGAGCGGGTCCTCTTCCACAGAGCCTGATATGTTGCACTGTCATGTTTCTACAGTAGCCCAGAATGGACAAACCAAACACTGACTCTAGACATTTTGTATTTTTTTGCAACTTTTGCAACCACCATAGGTTCTCCTACAAGGTTGGAAGAGGAGAGGGAGATGACGTGTATAAAATTATGCCATAAAATATATTTTTGGCCTCTAAGAATGATTATTAAATGGGATGTAGATCACTGTGAGGATGATGAGTCATTAGCAGACAAACCAGGTGAAAAAGGTTAAGAAGTGAAACTATACGTTTTGTGTGGATAAAATGTACTTTTATCTTTACTTTGAAAACATCAGACTTTCTTTTCACCAAACTTCTCTGTTTAGTGAAGGTCAGACAGAAAACAACTTCTGTTGTCTGACATTGTTGAACATAGATTTTTAATAGTTAATAGCTTGAAAGCTGCTTGTACAAATTGCGTCTATATTTCTAACAAAGACAGGTATTTCCAATTCCCAGTTCCTTAAAGCAACACGTCATGAAAGAATGTGAAGAGAAAGTAACGATTCTTCACTACTTTTCTTTACATTAAAGTAGATTGGAACAATTTAACAGCTAATGGTTCGGTTCAGTCGATTGTTACATGTGTCTTATTCATGGAACCAGATATTGTTTTCTAAATGATAAATGAAGCCATAACTAAACATAAATACACATTCAGATGATGGTCAACCTCCACTGGTTTTGTTCAGATGTAATGTCTGAATGCTGCATCTCTGTAGGGTTTTCTTATGAGAAGTCTCCAGATGAAGGGTGAATTTCACCTGACAGTCTTGTCATTGTGGAGTTGTAGTCAGCTTTAATATTTTTGCACATGCAGCTTTTTAAAGACAGCTGGAAAGATCTTAGTTTTATGATTTTTTAACAGTTTTCCAGTGACAGCACATACTGAGGTGGGTAAATCACAGACCACTCACCGTCGTGAGAGGAGAACACAGCAAAGTTATCGATGAAGCTGACTTCAGCTTTGAGACTTTGAGCATCTCTCAGGAATCTATTCCTTTTTGCTTTCACACAGAAAGTAAAGTAGTTTCATGTGATGATATATTTGACATGTCTTCGCTGAGTTCGGAGAGGTTTTAATAGTATGTGTGGCTGGCAGATCCTAGGTGCTCTAGAGGAGAACATCAGTGCAAGCAAAAGCCTTTTTTCAATATGAGGAGGAAACATGATTTAAACATTTTTTTTTTTTTTTGTAGCCTATTCATCCATTCATTTGCCATTCAGTGACTTTGATTTAAGAAGGGAGCGCATGTCACTGTGGTCACTGTGTGTAACAGTTCAACTAAAATGTGAGAAAAAGTGGAGAAGCAGACACTGGTGTGAATATGTCAGCTATGGTTTGACTGAAGCTGTTCCTGAAATCAAACTAGTGCACCGTGAGGGTTGGCTGCTTTTCAATCTTTTTTACTTTAATTGAATATATCCATGACATGATCTGTCTCTAACCTTGAACAGGTAGTTTAAACTGCTTAAACTTAGTGTCATCTGCCAGATCAAAAGACAGTTTTTTTATGAATCATCGTTTGGATGATCATATGGGTCATTTTGCAAGACACTGACAAAAAAGAGAGAAAAAAAGATATGTGATGTTTTAGTAGGTAATTATAAAAAAAAAATATTTAAGATTAGATAAACTTTATTTATCCCAAATGTCACTGCAGCAAAAATGAAGTAGATGCATTGTAAAGATACAGTATGTAACCTAAAAAAAACTAGAATGAAATGTTATGAATATTTATCACTATTCAGGGTCAAACTATAAAAGTGTCACAAGAAATCACAAAGCGAGGAGACAGGTATTACAATAAATACATGTAATTAAGAAAAATGTACTTGAACAACACTGTGCCATTTCAGTATAATGATCTAAAAATCATTTTTATACAAAGTGTTGACTTTTTGTGAAAATAATCCAGTCAATGATTACTATATGTTTTCCTCAAAACATACTCCCATCATCATAACCATGATCCCGCTGCAGCAGGGTGTCACATCATACAGTGATCAACAGCAGTCCTTCTGTGTGAGGAAAAGCTCTTTCTCAAGGTCAGCTGTGTTAAACAGGAGGGAGAGGAAAGTGCCGACGCATCAATTCGAAACGCCGGGAACAGGCTGTACCTAATGCAGGCCAACGTCCTTCTGTTTACAGATGTTTTGATTAAAATTCATGAAAACAAACAAAGTAACAATGAGTGGGCTTTGAACAGCACCGGCAGCAAAGTCCATTCTCCCATAACTCCAATATCCTAAGCTACACCAAAGATAACAGATTCTAGATGCATTTTATGATGTTTGTGTGTGTATGTGTGTGTGTATGTGTGTGTGTGGTTGGACAACTTCACTCAAAGCAGTGTTATTATGTATTTATGGATGTGTGTCTCAGACAAAATTGAGCGTGCAAGTGTCTACATCTATATTATGGGGTGTGTGCTAAGTGGAAATGAATAATATGCCCACTCCCCATCTGCTGTTGTATGAAATGTTTTTTGTGACTCATCTAATGTCCCTGTGTTCCTAAACAGGGCTGGACTTGATAAGCACTGTGTGCATGTACATGTGATGTGTAGGGCTAAATAGTTATAGCTTTGCATCCTCACATCACTCACATACCTGGCTTTTCCAAAGAAAAATGTGTTTTTTAATTAATCCAATCTTGTTGAGAACTGTCCACTGATAAAATGATTTTGAGGGTATCTTCTATTCATATTTATGATGCACTTGTTGCCTGGTAAATCTAATATGTTGAATGAAACCGTCACTGGTTCCAAAGCTCAAGTTATGTTCATTATGATGACAAAAGTATACAGAGTGTACAAAGTGTTCGGTCTTTCTTTAATAATCTTCAGCCCCTTCATTAAAGATTATTTAAAAATCCTGAATGAACAGAACTGAATGAACACCATATTGAAAATATTGCTCCTCTTAAACATCAATAGTGTTTACATGTAAAGAGTGTCCTAGGTGGGACACTGAGAGTCATGGGATCATAATAATTAAAAGAATAAATCCTCTGAGGACCATGAATGGATTCAAACTAATTTCATTGCGATAAACCTATAAACCTGCAATACTACATATATAGCAACCCCCTTGAAGGAGTTCCAGAAGGAAGTTCATCTACAAAAGAGAGAGCAATAACAATCTAAAATACTAAACTACTAGCTAAATATGACTCAATAAACTACTGGAAACCACGGTTTGAAAGACTTGCATAATGGCTGTATCAAAAACAAAGCATACAACCAAAGATTCATCTCCTCATGCCTAACATGTTTTAACAGATCATTATACAGTGGCTCATAAATCAAAATAACTCCTCTATCGTTTGTCAGCTTTTCCCATGTGGCATAATAGAGCATAATTACATCTTGAATTCCTGGTACTTTTGCCTTTTACTCTTCACAAATGTAACAGCATAGATATTCACTTGTCTTTATTTTTTTTCCCCACACAGGACTCATCAAAAGTCTGATTGTTCTGTATCTCTTTGTCACAATCTTCCCTTGAGATTTGATGCATTCATCACCTACAGTATCTGAGCAAAACCATCTGGATCAAACAATGAATTTTAAAGTAGTCCTGTTCATTTTAGTTCTCAGTTGTGGCATTAAAGCAAATGAAAACATATGAAATATATAATGTAATACACTGTTTTAAAGCCCGTTTTACTGGAAAGTTTCTCACCGGTGTTGGCCACATTTCCCACTGAAGTTTTTCCAGTCTATGTGGCTGTTTACCACTATATAATGTAACATCCAGACTCATCAGTGTCTTGATATACACTGTGTAGCTAATCCTTCAGATTTCCTTACAAGTCAAGAAACAAAACCTACCAAACCGATTTTAGTTGTGGATACAATAAGGACCATTGTGATCTGAAGAAGGTTCTAAGAAGGTTCCAGACTAAGTGGGTGTTCAGACCAAAAACAAAAAAAGTCATGCATTAAAGCACCTTAAGGAGCTACACTTGTAGGGATGTTTTGCTTCAGGTACCAGTAAGACATGAAATATGATCCAGGAAGTCAAGTTTGAGTACTTAAAGTTGTGTTTGAAGGCTTATCAGATGACAAAACAATGCACAGCGGTTTATGATAATAATTTTACAATTTTAGAAAATGATCAGGGGGGAATAAATATATCTTTTGTCACTATGATAGTGAGATCAATAGTAGAAATACAGTATAGTTATCTGCCAGGAGTGTGTTTGCAAGTATTTAACCGGCCACCGCAGTGCCTTGCAAAGTTAAGCCAGGTTGAACTTTTTCGCCAGATGACCCAGCATTTTTTCTGTGCTATAACGCTTCTGCACCCCACTGTGCAACAGGAATGATGCCATTCAAATGAATAAGGAGGTTACATTTTTTTCCTCACAGGGCTTTAGGCCACATTCAGACCAAATCCAGTAATGCCTGAAAAATGCAGCCCTCCCATTCCCTTGAGTGGGGGCAGTACATTTACACTGCAAGGATGAGGACTGCAAATGGCTCAGTAAAAAACTGCAGTGGGTATCTGGCAAAAAAATGGAACCAGGCCCAGCTTTTGCCAGAATGCAATGGTAAATGGACTGTACGTGTATAGCACCTTTCTAGTCTTCCAACCATTCAAAGTGCTTTTACATCATGTGTCGCATTCACCCATTCATATGGGTACAAATGGGTACAGGGGCTACCATGCAATGTCCCAACCTGCCCATTTGAGGCACAATGATGGCACAGCCATCAGGAGCAATTTGCGGTTCATATCTTGCCAAAGGACGTTTCGACATGGAGACTGGAGGAGTCGGGAATTGAACAGCTGATCTTCAGATTAGTAGATGACCCGCTCTACCTCCTGAGGTACCTCCTCTACCTCCACAACCACCTTAGATGTGATGTAATCTGACAAAGTGCGACAAAGTTGGGGCCAGAGGAGGTTGGTGTATAGAGTTGGGCTTCTGTAGAGGTGAATCGTATGGAAACTGAGACTGAACTTAAGGTACTTGACTTTTCAGTGGGACCAGTGGGAAGTTGGTTCATTAGGGTTTGGAGGCCTGAGCAGGATGGGGCCAATATGGCATCGGCAAGACTGCAACTCGGTGGTTAATGTTGAACTTATTGACCTTCATATCAATTAATTGTTTGTAGAAAAGTCATGAGATGAGGGTCGATAGTACAAATAAGTCTCTTGAATAAAAAGTATTTTTGTCCTGTTGGCTGTTGAGGTGGCTGTTGAGGACTTTTTCATCCATGTTGGTTTATAAATTAAACATTAAAGTTCATTTTGACCTTGGAAATACTAGTATGGCAAATGACAGTACTGTGAAAAGTTAGGATGCTTTAAAAATAATGCTGTGAATACTTTTATTTGTCCATTAAATTTACACAAAGATCAATAAAAAAATAAAAAAAAACCTAAATGAAATCAATATTTGGTGTGATCATGCTTTGCCTTTAAACAGCACCAGTTCTCCTTGGTTGTTCCTGAATGTTGGAGAAGTTGCTACAGTTATTCTGTGGATTTAGGCGTCTCAGCTGTGTCTGTCTATTTATGCAACTGACTGACTCCATGATGTTGAGATCAGGACTCTGTGGGGGCCAAACCATCTGTTGCATGAGTCCTAGTTGTTGCTAGAGACGACTCTGGCAATATATTGGGCTTGTTGTTATGCTGCTGCATACATTTGGGACCGATCAGATGCCTCTGTGATGGTATTGCATTATGGATAAGAATCTAAACATCTAAAGTGCCTAAACACACTCACAGTACCATACATGTTATGCTTAAAGGGATCAATTTTCAAGGTCTGTTAGCAGGTCTTTGTGAGTATTCCTATTTTTCATATGAAAATAGTAGTATAAAGCCTTTTGTGGCTCCAATCCATTGTGTGTCAGACACTGTTATAGGAGTACAATGCCAAATCAGTGGAGTACCTAAGACATGTGGGGCATTGCTACTTACCACAGGTATGCACAAAGGTGTGAAAAGTTCTAGAGTTGAAGTTAAACCTTCTAAAACTTTGTCTAAAAGATGGTGACCTTGTCATTCAATTGGATGTTCATCAGAGCTTAATCTTCACCTCCACCCACACGCTCAGATCTGCCAGCAGCTTGCTCCTCCAGGCCCCAAGTAGTCAGCTTCACACCATGGGGGAGTCTTCTGCTCTGCTGCATCACACTTGTGGAACAGCCTTCCTAACCATCTAAAGGGCATGACACACCCTAGTGTCCTTTTAAAAAGGCCTATACGCCTTTTGATTCAGGGAGGATTTTTTCATCTCAAGTTTTTCTACTATTTTCTTTTCGTTGTGTGTTCTATGTTATTAATACTATAGCACTTTGAGTTTCACTATGAATGTAAAGCGCACTGTAAGTTCAAATTATTATTATTATTATTATTATTATTATTATAGTGGAAACTGCTTATAGTGATTACATCTGTCCAGGTCAAATTGATCACTGTAAGTGGATGATTATTATTGATTTTCTTCTTTCTTAATTTCTCATGCAGATTACCATCTAACTGACATTTGTATATGTATTAAATACATATAAACAGGCAGCTTCACTATTTACTATTACTATTTAATTTTTCTGACTATTTCAAAATACAGTACAGCTGTTTCAAATGCTTGTTTTGCTGCGGTTTGCTCGTTTTTTGGCAATTTGTCATAAATTTCAAGGAGGCAACGTTTCTCATTGAGATAAAATTATGTCATGATTTAAATGTGCATGCAGCAGCCTTCCAACCCAAAGCGGGTGGGTTGTTCGTTTAGGCTTTGGGGGTGGGGGCCACAGGGGCACCGCAGCATGAAAGTTGAACCAGAATCAACTTTTAGTACAACCCTGGCATGAAGGAAGACGAAAACATGACCGGGAAAAGGGGAGAACTTTTCTGTTTGTTTGATAATGCTGAAATTAAAATTTTTCTTTGCTGACAGCTCCCCAGCTCATTTTAAAAAAGACAAGAGAGAGAGAGAAGCAGTAGTCGAGTGAGCTAGAGAGTGGATGAGGAGAGCGAGCAGCGATAGCATCTTCACACATCCCTGTGGAGGTGCTGCAACGCCTGATAATGGTACAGCAGCTAAATATACATCATATTTATACTATGACAGTAAAGTAAAAAGAAAACAGAATTACCGTAGTTTAAAACTTTTTTTTTTCATGTTTTCAAATATGAAAAGACCCAACATGAAGACTGTAAGCAAACTACTTACATTATTATAAATTTTTAAAATAGCCAAGATCACTGTAACCATGATCACTATTAGTGGTTTCCAGTGTTTACCTCATCATTGCTCTGGCAAAATGAAACACTCACTAGATTTTTCTCTTTCACTCTTCTTATCGTTTCTCTATCAGTACTGTTTACCTTCCCTTTTCTCTCCGGTAATTGCTGACTGTCTCTCGTTGTTTCAGTCGCTCCATCTGTCTCCATTCACCGCTCTCTTATCCCGCTCAGTCTGTCAGGGTTGAATGACTGATTACAGTAGAGGACAGAGGTGGCTGTTCATCATATCAACATCACTTCTATCCAGTCAACTCAGCAGCACCTCAGTTCTCCTTCTCATCATTATTCTTCTTCTTCTTTCTTCATTCTTGACATTACACACAAAAGTTGTACAAGAACAGAACGATTCATTGTAAAAGTAGCCAAAATGGTCTGGCCCAGATCCGGCAGGCCTGAAGTAAGAACTCGGCCCGAGTACGGCTGCCACACCTGGTTAGAATGACTCCACAGAATCGGCCCGAATACTATGGGCCAGATCCAGCAGTGGGAACTGAACCAGCATTGCCGGCATAGGGCCGCAATCACCCCGACAAAACTGCCAGAACTGGCCCGACTCCGGATGCCGGCTTTGCCAGAACTGGCCCATATGTAAGCTGGTTGCAATATTAGCTTGTTTGTTAAATTGAGTATACACTAAATGTAACACAGAATTTAAAACTTTTTTGTGTGTGTGTTCAGCATAACACTGACTAAAACTAGTTGTAATGATTTGGTTTCAATGTTTGGAGTGAACCCAAATTATTGATTTTTATTGAACATCAAAAACGATTTTTAGATTTCAAACTAGCCAAGTTATTGTCAAGTGCGTGTATGTTTTATTCATTAAAAATCCTCTCGATGATTTCAGATATATGAAATATTGTAATTTGTCTGTTTTTACAGAAAAAAAGTTCAATTACTCATATATTTCTTAAAATTACATCTCGTCTCTCAATGAAAAATCCAGAATTTATGAATATAGACGTATCTCATTTCAAAAGTTTAACTCCTTCAATGAAAAGTCCATCCTCAGTGTTCGATACCTGGAAGCTTCAAGTTTCCACATCACGCTTAGCAGATGAATGTGAAAACAATCTTGTAGAGTAAAACTCTGCACAGTGAAGCTCAAACTTTCAAGTGAAGTAACAAGTGATTGGCATTGCCTCCTCACCCCTGCCTGCCCCATAACACACACATATATGTTACTTTATCAATTAAAAATGACACCATGGATATCTGTTACAAGAATTTATTTTAAACAAATGTAACCCCTTTCTGCTTCTGTCCCTTTAAGATAGTCAAATAAGTAGGGTTATTTCTAATCTAGGCTCAATGAGGAGACTGCTGGTATCTACCTTGCCAATTATTGTCGTAGATGACATCCACCCCAAAGAAAGTATATTGGACCCACAGAATAATTTTTACAGTGCAGTATCTCAATTTTTTTTTTTTTTTAAATAATTAAACAAAAAAAATTAGATTAAGGCAACACAAAATGAGTACTGGGTTTAAATACTGCAGTACCTATACCAATTGTATTCACAATATTCAATAATTACTTTGTTTCACCACACATTACTTTTGCTTTAAACAAAAATATGAACAAAATTTAACCTCTGAGATCTCAGGTATGAAAAAAATAGTCCCAAAGTTCAATGAATTGAAAGAATAAAATAAAATTGAGTGCACTCAGAGAGTCCTACCGCTGTCTTTTCGCAGTGAATGTCCAAGTGGGTATTTTGATGCGAGGAGGGGGGGGGGTGAGATGTGGACGTGGATGATCCTCTCTCTCTGAAGGTAAATGACAACAGGATGGGGGTATCGGCAGATGACAGCAGAAGATGGTAGGCAAGTCGAGGACACAAGGAGGGACTCCAACTAAAAAAAACCAGCCTACACAGCCATGGAAAATAATTACTCATCTAGTACTTCATCAAAGTCCATTTCAATATTTAAACAAAGTTACTGCTTACCGTGTCAAATGTTACTCTTTTCAATAACCTCTTGATAACTATCATATTTCAAGATACATAGAACATAAATTGACACATTTCAAAAATAACCTCAGCCTATTGTAACTTATTCTCATTAATTTAATAAAGATACATGGTTACTTACACAGACAGAGACACAGATAGACACACACACACACACACACACACACACACATCTATATGTAAATATAAATGTGTATATATACAAAAAACACACACACCTCAAATATCAACATTACCTTGTGCCTGGCATCACAGTACATTGGGCATCAGTGGCTGTGGCACAAGCCTGCAAAATAAAACTTAACTGTAACATTCTGCACAGTATAGTAGCATTTATCTTAGAGTAGGACCCCAAATCAAAAATACCAAACTGAGGCAGTGAACCAACTAGGGGTGCAGTCTGCTGGTTGACTGCTAGTCGATTAGTTGGGCAATATGCTCTTGTCCGATTAAATCCTCATTGGTCGAATAATCTCTGTGTTACTTTCCTAAGGAAGAAGTTCTACATCAGCAGCTTTCCAGGATTATTCCATTATTTTCTGTGGCAGGAGGGACAGACTAACAAATTACCTGTGGGGGTGTAGTCAAAACACCCCCGTTGTTTTCCCAACTTTGAAGTCGCCCAAACTAGGAGATTTCTCGGTCTAACTGTATTCAACGGTTACTGAGTGTTTACTAAATGTACTGAACGTTTATTGAATCAGTGTTTCTCCTACAATTATATCAACGAGAACCCCCGCCAGGCCAAAAAAATATTAATTAATGCCAGAATTAACAACAAATATCCACTCATTCAGAAATATTTAGCGCTTGGAAGTCTGTGCAGCGCTGTTCAGGACGCGAGTGAACCTCTGTGTCGTTGCCTGGGAAACGAGCGTAACTCTGATAAGTAATACGGTATTGCGTAGTATGTTTGTATGTGATTAACTGACCACTGTATCATGACTTTAACATACATAAATCTGTCACAATAACTGATTAAAATAATAATAATGATAATAATTACATATCTGACCAGCCACAAAACACTACAAGGCCTTCTCAGTGACTAACTTATGCACTTGCAAACCAAAGACAACTGCAGTTTAGTTAAACCTTTTGTCGCGGGTTCACTTTTGAACAGGGACCAATGATGGCTCAGATGACGAAAAACTTCAGTGTGGTGGGTTTTTTTTATTCACACCAAGTTCAAGACAATAGTGACAAAAATATTTACAGTGCAGAAGAGTGATCAATACAAGCAAAAAAATAAAAAATAGGAAAAAAAATTACAAGACTGGTTTCATCCAAGTTAAACTGGAGGCTCAATACCTACAATGCTCTCACCAATAACCAACTCTCCACCAACCAACCAACTCTGATGAGCAGAGCTCATACCCTTAGCCCCTCCCCCCGGGCAAACCAATTATCAAATTAGAGTGACAAAGGGTCAAATTTAGTATCGCAACATACAAAATATTGAAATCAATGATATCCTTCACATACAGTCAAGTGGCACTAATCGCCCTCCATACAGTTGTGACCAGATACCCCACAAAACCGAGATAAATCATAAAATAAGTCCATTAAACGTTCATGGTTTCGTCCGTGGTCAAATGACCCACTTTGGTATGCCCCCAAACGCTATTTAAGGTGTGACCAGGAAGTGCCTCTGTTTGGCCCGCGCCCTGAGGCAACCAGAGGCAGCAGCAGGTAAGTGTGTATGTATGTATGGGTGTTTGTGTGTGTGTGTGCGCGCGCGCGTGTGTCGCGTCAGGGCAGAGTGTGCACCCTCGAACTTCTAGCGGGAAGAAAAAGTCCGGGCAGTGGGGAAAGTTTATGGAACTGCAGAACCGCGGGCCTGCACACAACAGTTTATGTGAAGCATGGCTCCGCAGGAAGAGTGGGGTTGGCGCGCGCTGTGGGCTCCCAGCACCGGCGTTCTCTCTCCGGCCGAGAGAGAGACACGCGCGCCGGTTATGAAATGGCGGGTGTTCACCGGCGTCCCGTCACACATTTTTTTATAAAAGAAAACACATTTAACTGTGGGATTTTTCCACCACTTTTACACAAAGGTCGTGCAGCACACCTTTTCAATTAATGAGGTAGAAATGGTTGTCCTTAGCATTGGAAATGACTTTTGAAATACTCTACACTTCAAATGTCTGCATATTTAAACACTCTACAGAAGAATTGAAGGAGTACATTAAAAACAACACATTTTCACCTGAACAATTGGCTGAGGTATATTTGTATGGGCTGGAAATGTCTCTCCATCTCATCCTGCACTTTATTCATCCTGCATCTAAATAGCTGATGCATCAGGTGAGAACTACCAAAACTCAAAACTAATTTCACACATGATTACCCACATACCATTAGAGGAGCAGTGTGTGGAAGTGCACAGAGGTATGTGGGGATATGTCTTCACTGTTTGTGTGAATTTTCACAGTACAGATATCAGCAGCTGCTGGTAAGAAATTGGAACAGATTTACATTGTTTAAATGGTTAGGGTCAAGATTACTAAGGCAGCATCATGTGCGTAGGCTGACTGCACTGTAAGAGCCAACTGGAATTAGATATAAAAGATGGAGAGTTCATATTGAGCTATTGTCTTTAATGCAGGTTATTTTTTGCGTTAATGACAGTACCATTTAAACATATAAGATCTAAATATGAGATTGTGTTATCATGGTGTTTAAGTCAGACTTATCGCACAACCACCCACTCAATGAGCCAGCCAATACTTTTCATCCTGCACACTGCCATACAGCACTAGTAACAGTTTGGACACACCTTGTTGTCTCATTTTTAAACTGTCAGACAACAACCAGTGGAAACAGTCACTGTTTCTTCATCACTGTTGCTACGCCTGGCAACCTTGGGATGGTAAAGTGAAAAACAAGGAATTAAACCCATTCTATGTCCCAGTAAATAGAACAATTGGAATCTAAGTATGTGATGTGACCTTGTTCTTGTTGACTTTTAAGCTCTTGGTAATGTTTAGAAAAGCACTGAAGGTTTCACTTTCCCTATTACTGACATAATTGAGTTTAGAAGAAAATATATAAAATTCCATTCACAGTGCTTTCTGCTTTTTGCATTAGTCCAGCAACAACCTTTTCTTGTAATAGTCAGTACTGTTGACTCAATGAAAACAATGACAAGTAAATACAACAGAATAGGAACCAAATGATTATACGGATATGCTTAGAAATTCAACCGACTTAATGACTATAACGTTCTGTTATTTGCTTACATGCAGCAGTAGCCACTAATTGTTGTTCATTACTCTGATTGGGTCCTCCTCTGATTGAAACAAGTTGATAAAGCTAATCGGATGACAATTGAAATGAACTTATTAGCATGCATGCAGACGTGCTCACTGACCTACCTCTGTGGCCGACTCTCTTCATGACATCAGGTGTGATGGCTGATGAGCTCTGGCTGGAGGCAAATTGTCTCCCTGACCATTTCTTGTTCCTCTGGTTTTTGCTTTTGTGGTGTTGGCTTGCAGGACTCAGTGTTTGGTCTGATGGCTTTTTTCAGAATGGTAGGGGGAGATTTACCACTTTCATACATAGTTAAATCTATTACCTTTTTTTGTCTGTTTTTTTTTTTCTTTATTTGTGCTTTTACATTAATGTAGGATAGACATACAAAAAAGGAAACGATCAAACAAACTAATAAACAACAACCATAAAAAGAAAGTACAGAATGATACATTCACACATTATATGACAACAAACAACATAGGAGGTGGGTATATCGTTCAGTGCCTCACAATTAATTAATTATTCATTTCATTATCGTAGAGTCTACTTGACCTGTATACAGGAAACCAAGGTTTCAAAATAAACTCACATAGGGCTGCTCAGTACTTGTCAGTCTATTAAGTGCAAATACGCAATTCTGGTGTGCATTTACAAACTTGATCCCAATACATTCATTAAATGTGAGGGGATGCAGATGTGAAACTGTAGCAGGGCAAATGAATGACCTCAAGTTTTTGTTTGTTTGTCTTTTTTTAAGCCATCAGATTGCAGATGGTGTGTGTACAATATTCTTTTCCATTTTATTAGGCTAACTACTTTTAGTTCCATTGTTTAGAACAAATAGGTAACCAAAAAATTGGTTTCAAAATATTTTCTTGTCTGTACAGCTCTCATTGTTTTATAATCGTTTTAAATAGAGTAATGAGCCCCAGTTGTTGAATCATGTTGGTTCAAAATAAATATGCAAATCAGATCATATTCCATGTCTGGATGAATTCCTTAAATTGATACTGTTAGACCCAGAGACTTCCAGCAAAGCTGCATTCTTAATCATTCAACTTGTGTTGTTCATCAGATAATGATAAAATAAAATAAAAAAAAAAACTTGTGTGAAATAAATATGACTAAAATGACATTTTTATTATTTGTTTCCGCAAAACTAGACCGTTTTTATTGACCAAAACTATACTAAAATAGTTTCTTTAACTAAAATGAGACTGAAATGCCCAAACCTTTAGTCTAGGATGAGGTTGACTAAATATGATAAAACATAACAAGGACAATTAACACAGGACGAAGACTAAATTTAAAAAAAAACTGACAAAATGAATGCTAACTGAAAGACACTAAAACACTCGATGCAAGCTCTTCTTCTACATCACACATAGTCATTAAAGCCGTTATTAAGATAAGGATATTAATTAGTGTAGTCCTAAAACACAGTCTCATAATATAACAGTCCCACAAGCAGAGAGGACAGCAAATGTAATGACCAAGTTCCTGCTCATACTAGACCAGTTAAGGCGTGAGTGTACTCAACTGATTATGTACTCATTTAAAATGATCTTTTTATTTGTGAGAGGAAGAGTGTTTTATTGTATTTATTTCCATAAAGTGGCAGTCTTCTTGTCTGTCACTTTGTTACCAGAGCTATGTATTTTATAATAATCCCATGCCATCACACAAGATCATTTTAACATCGGTGTAAGCTGTTCTTCATTCATTGAATGATTCACCGAGACAGATAAAGCACCCTGCATGTCAGTGCAGCAATGATATGATGAAGTCAGCAGCACCTCTGCTGCATTCACGTCACATCACGTCTCCAACTTGTTCAAAGCTTGTTGAAATAACATGGCAGGAACAGGGCTGAGCTCTGAAACTATACAACTTTTGAGCTGGAAGGGAGTCAAGAGATCAACATGTTTTACAAAGTCAGTCACTTACCACTGCTTAGCTCTGTCATCTTACCAAAATTAATGTCATTCTACTAACTTACTAACCAGCATTACATGGCTTTTTGAGGAGGGGTGTCTTTTTTTTTTTTTAAGCTCTGGATTCAGACAGATGATATATGTACTGGGCCCCATCAGTCAGCATTGAGGGGGAATGAACTGGATCTGAGTTTAAGCTTTTGAACCAAATAGTGGAAAAAAAATGCTGTCCTTTAAGGGACGACAATAAGCTAGAATGGGTCTTTTTTGTGTACTTTTTGGATCTTAAAGACACAAATATAGTGGCATACAGCTCATAAAGGCATATTTAGACTTCTAGATAACTAACATTAGTTCTCTAAATAAGATATGAAATCACATAGCTAGTAATAATCTGTTTAAAGCTCTTTTCACTGGTTCACCTTGTCATTTTACAACCTAAATTATGGGAAAATGAGCTAAAGTTTGTCTCTTTGATACATGGAATATTTTGGGACCAGCAACTTTTACTGCTACATTCTGCACTATAATCAAGTATGAAAATACAAATTAGAACGTAACTTCAGAACATAAAGGAAACACCTCCCCAAAAGTTCTAACATGTTAAATGCTTGAACAAACTCAAACGTCCATGTGTCTCAGTTTTGATGCGTCACGTTTCAACCTCAGCCACAAGAGTGCATTAGTCCTTAGCGATAGTTGTACAATGAAGTCTGTAGTTGATAAGAGAGATAGGAGAGACATAACCATTATCAGTCTGTCTTTCTGTTTCTCTTATATAGAACAAATACAAAAGGATGACTGACAACTAAACTAGAAACACTCACTCTTCTCTCCCTTTTCATACTTGTCTTTGTCCTTAACTTTTTCTTTTGCTACTAGTTCCTTTCTCTTTTACCGTCTAGCCAACTCTTGACAGTCATATGTGCCTCTTCCTCTCCCTTTCTTCCCCTCCGTTCACACACACACCTAGTGTCTGCGTCAGCTCGCATTCTCCTGATTCAGCCCTGATTCTACCCCAAACCTGGGGCACGCGTTTAAATTGCATACGCAGGGCCTCTCATATGTCGGCATGTCTGTCTGTGCGCACCCGTGTTTTCAGCACAACCCTGTCAGCGCCCCCTCTATGTGCTTTTAAAAGCAGCAGTCTTACTGTATCAATATTGGTTCTAGATGATGACAGGACAGCTGTGGATTCAACGTGTCGACTTTTTTTTTTTTTTTTTTTTGCAACACTAATCTAATGCAAATGTAATGCTAATGTGGCAGCAGTAGTGAGCCTGGAGGGAATGAGGAGATTTGATGCTGTCATGGTTAAAAAAAAAAAAAAAAAGGCCAGTTTGGGTGATGTTTCTGAGGCTTTTGCTTGAATTAAATTAATGTTCCCTACATGATCCATTAGAGTATGAGCAGAATATTTTGTGTCAAAATGTATTAAAAGCTTCAGAAATACTTGTGGACTTGTCTTCTCAGTTTTATTGATCATCATCTCAATATACTGCACACTCTGCATATTCTGCATATGTTTTTTTTTCTGTTAATGAATCTGTCATCATTAAGGCCGGGAACACAATGTTAGACACAATGCCTGTGTCATGTCTCTAAAAGGTAGACAGGCTAAAAAAACAAGCTTCTCTCTTTGCTTTGCTTTGATGGCAGCAGCCAGAGCACACAAGGCTGCACACGAGTTCAAGAGAGATGAGAATGTGGCACACACATTTGCTAATTATTCACAAACGGAAATTTGGCATACAGATCACTAATTATAAGTGCTTTTAGCAACAGTGCTATCAGAGAATTAGCATAATGTCTCCCTGGTGGCCATTTTTAAAATGGCTGCCAAAACTACTGCAGGGGTGGACTGGTCTAGTTTAAATGACCGTAATTAAACCTCACAGGACGTAATCACCATGATGAATTTGAATATGTAGAGGTATAGAGAAAGATCCATATACTTTTAAAATCTACAATAATAATTAGTCAGTTAATATCCGGAGTAATGCTGCCATGTTGCCCAGAGTGTGACTCGTACGTCTAGTTTTAAGCTCATAGAAATAGCAGAAATAGCATTGCTAGGGTTGGATTTATTTTCTTAATGGGGAAAAACTGATTAAATGTAACTTCATTATAGTAAGCAATCAGATTCTTGACCATTTCCAATTAAGTACTACAAGATAGGCTTTAACTTTAAGGTAATTTAAAAAAAAAAACACATTTCAAACAGAAAAAAGAAGGTGATTATGGGATTTCAGACACATTCACATTTGATTTAAGTCGTATGCTGAACTTCCCTCTCCTGTGAGGCTATGAAATTAAAAGGGAGTGTCACATATTTGATCAAATAATCATCAAAGCCTATGACAAAATCATTTAATTTTATCTGCGCAGTTTCTGGAGATGAAAAGTCATGGCATTGTTCGGTGAGACATATGAATGAAATCATGTATATGTTACAATATTGATATTTATCTTGATTTAAATGTAAAGACATATTCTGGAAAATCAATTGAGAATCTCAGACAGACAGGAATGTTTTTTGAAATATGATATAAATGAACTCTTGTCCACAATGATCTGATACAGTCAATGTTAAAGGGATGCCTATCACACTATAAACAGTATGTCAAAATCTCTGATTTTGTTTCCTAATCCAATAATCTCCTGAGGCATGTATTCAAATTGCACAAATCTCTACCTGTCTACATGCTGTGAAGTTATCTGTAATGATTAATCAAGGTCCCTGGTTTCACTATCAGCATAAATGAAGGAGTCAACACATGGAAAACCATGCCGGTTTCTTCCTGTATACTCCTCGTAGAGCCTGCTAGAAAGGAGTTTTTGTTATGGATGATATTAATCTGCCTGGCCAAGCCTGGATGCTGACAGGACAGCTGCTTCTGAGGACAGTGACAGTTGAATGTGGATTAACAGTTGGGGGGGGGGGGGGGGGGGTGTTAGGATGGATGGATGAACATGCTTGAGGGTCCTGTCTCCTACCAACAGTTCTTTAAACAATGAAAGTGATCTTTTCTTAACTTCAACTGATTAGTTTAAGTAGCCTACTATTTAAAAAAAAAAAAGACTGCTGGTGTGTTTTCATCCTGATGGAGCACCAGATCAGCAAAATGTTCATAAAGGTCATTTTGGAAAAAAAAGACTTAAGTAATTCTAGTACAACAAAAATTCCAAAATGCAAAGAATTTGCCTGCTGATGTCTCACTGCATAATATATGTATATTTTCATAGTTAAACATTAGACAGTTTGTTTGTTATGTACAACACTACAGTGAATGGATTTGGATTAGCCAAAAAAAAAAACCCCAGCAAATTCTTCCTATTTTTTTAAAAAATGCCTCCAAAATAGACTCGTGTAGAACTGAAGTCAGGGGAATTAATACATGAGTTGTGTTTTAGGGTGGATGTTTTGTGCTTAAGAGACATGAGAAGCTGGCCACTTTTGCTCTGACAGCTGTTTCTGTCTCACAGACGTCGGCTCATAGCAGAGTATCCATGTTGCTTCACTGAACTCGGACCCTCTGTGTCATTTTAAGTGAAAAGTGTGGGTAGTTTTTTTTTTTTTTTTTTTTTCTACCAGTAAGATTACGGTATCGACTCTGTCCTCAAAATGTCAGCATAAGCTCAGTGAAAGGCTGTCCACTCACTAGCAGAGAGTTAAACACCTCCAAGTGATCCTGACTGTATAATAACTTAACGGCTACTAATTACAACAATTTAGTTTCTCTTCAAAATCAATGTGTTTCAACGTGATATATATATATACTGAAAAAGGCAAACAATCCAATAAAAGCTACATATCTTTGTAAAATGACATTTAAAAAAATGTAATAATGTAAATATTAAAAACTACCAAGATACTTTGAAGAAGATTATTAGCCCAATATCACCAGGAGATAATGATGGCGTGAAATCAAAGAGCTGGTTAATGGAATGAAGGTGCAGGAGATGTGTATCATCACACCTAAGAAAACGTCTGCACTCAGCCAAGTATTCAGGGCCAAAATAATTACCCTTAAACACCAAAGTAGAAAGTTTAACTTCCTCCCTTCAGGAGCTGCTATAATGACTACATGATATGGTAATTAAAAGATGATTAAAGATTAGGAGTTTCTGTATTTACACCTTTAACTGAGCTAATGGAGCAATCAGAGAAAATTTGAGATTGTGAGGATTTTTTTTTTTTTTTTTCCTTTTTCCTTCTGCACTATTTTAGCCAGCAGGCAGCATATTTCATATCAGTTTAGTGTTTTTTGCTTTGCTTTTTTTTTTTTTTTGCATGAGTTCGACACGTTCTGAGGAAAAAAAGGAGACAAGCAGAATCAGAGTAATTAGAGGTGAAATTCACCAAGCTTCTTCATACGCCACTTCACTTTTTTTTTTTTTTTTTTTTTTTTTTTTACACATGCACATGTTCAGTTGAAAATTGGGATAATTTAAGCAGGGTTTCTTTTGCTTTGTTTTTAAAGTATGCCCTCCATGTACACACACACACACACACACACACAATTTCTGTACAAAAGACCTTCACTACTAGAGAGCCAAGATGAACAAAGATGTCAACCAGTCTAGATCAGGCTTCACTTGGATGTCAGTCTCTCTCTCCTTTTCTTTCTCAAACACACACACACACACACACACGTATGCACAACATACACTTGCCTCATGTTCTCTGGGTGTGGATTAGGCCTTGTTCGGTTTAACCTTATAAAGCTCCATGACAGGCTGCTAACGGCTTTATGTCAGGGTCTGGCCTGTGAAACTCTACATGACAACACACACATACAGGCAAGAGTCATACACACAAAGACACTAATTACCATAATAAGACACAGTCTCGCACACACACACACACACACACACACACACACACATGCATTCACATACACAGGGACAGATTGTCAGGTTTATAAGGTTGCTGGCATTATGAGACATGACATTGTGGAGTGCAAAGTGGAATCAATCTTTTAGTTGCATTGTGTGTGTGCATGTATGTGTGTGTGTGTGTGTGTAGGCCTGTTGTCGGTTAGGTCAGTTTTACACCAGCAGGTGGGTCTGTAGAGTTTCAACTGTAGCTGATATGTTTGAGCCCACATGTTTGATTTCAATTTGCCCAGTGTTCAGTGTTGGTTCAAGCATTTTATACCTTTCAGAGTGGAAAATATCCATCATAGATAGGTATCATAAATATATAGCCATACCTATATATTTATAAGACCGCTTTAAGACTGACTTTAGCTCTGTGAGAAATGCAGAAAACAACACAGCAGGTGCCAGTGAGTTCTGGCAAAACAATGCAGAGTCATCAGCAAAAAAGTGTAACCTGCCTCTAGTTTTACATACATAAGTAATGTGAACTGCGTATTTCTGTTCCCTGCAATCGTTGTGATGGGAGATAAAATGTTTGCCGCTATTCTGACTTTCCAGAATTGTACATTTCTGTGTCACAGTATTATAAACTGCTGTCTAGTGTTTTGTCACTCTCTTGTATTTTTCCAGCCTTGGAAACTATTTGCCAAACTATTTGTTGGACACATAAAAACTGTTGTTACATGGTTTAAAAAAAAAAAAAAAATTTTACAATGGAGTTTAATGAGTCCTGATCAGCTGTGAGAGCCAACCATTATTGTCATCCATCATTAAGTACATTATGAATACAGAATGTGACCAGCAGTATGGGCCTAACATGACATGATTACTGCAATGAGACCACCTTTGTGGCAAAAAAAAAAGTGTGCACTACAAAATGCCTACATTGTTAGGAATCTTCTCAGATGAGAGGGCGCTGCTGCATAATGACATGCCATGCTGCCAAGCAGCACTGGTGTCTCTTTGCCTTTTGTTTGATAGCTGGACCAAAGAACAGCATTTACATAATGAGAAAGAGGCCTCTAAAGTTCTCCACAAAAATGACACATTTCGTGATGTGATGTAGATGACATACAGTGTTGCCATGGACGTCCACTGCAAAAAAAAAAAAAGTTTTAAGGGATTCATTTGTGAAAGGGAGGATTTACATGTGTAAAAACAACCTCCCACTAGGGTTCCCTCTCCAAAATGATTGGAGGAACAGATGGCATAGAACTATATGAAGGAGTTGAGGGTGAACACAACATGACTTATTTTGAAATCTGCCTCTTCTGACGTGCTTTCATTCTCATTTTAGAAGCATTTATGAGATATGTTGTTCTTTTCTCTTTATTAGACATCCTAAATAATGAGTCTTACTTATTTTGGACATATCTTATACACACAGTGTACTGGTAATGTTTTGTGAGTGTGTATCAGTCATTAAGGTTGTGTGTATTTCATGGTGGACAGTGCACAGACAGGATGGTGTTTGTCTGGGGGTGAGAAGTCATTTCACCGTTGTCTCTGCAGTGTCTGGACAGGTTTCTCCAGGTTTAACAGCCGCCGTCATGGTGTTTGTAGGGCGAGATGAGCATGAAATTACAACTAGACATTTCACCATATCCAGACCTGACATGAGCACTCCTGAATACTAAATCTCCCTCTGTCTCTCTAACTCTATTGTGGAGAGGTCATGATGTTTGGAATTTGGAATGAGACTTTTGTTTTTACAATTATTGCAGAGGTAAAATAAAAGGAAAAAATGCCCAGTCTGAAGTTATATATTATTAATCATGAATGTGATTGATACTTTTTTCTCTTAAAATATTTCAGTTCTTCTTCTTTCAGTGTTCTCTCTTAAATCTCTATAACATTGTATTAAAGCGTGATGAACATTGTCTGGAAAATAGAGACAATAATTGCACTGTGTTATTTTGTAACAGTACATTGACATAATTGGACACAGTAATGATCAGACGACCATTATCCTGAAACAGAACTGATCACGGCTCCATCCCTGTGATCTCATGAGTCTCTGATCAATAACTGAACAGGGATCGGAACACTGAACACTTTCTCATTTTCACAAATGAAACTGAGCTGTGTGAGATCACAAGAATATGGAACGTGAACTCGTTTTTTTTTTTTTCAGTGGATTGCTTTAAATCGGGAGTTTAGCTGAAAAAAAAAAAGAAAAAATCTAATCACCATTTACTCACAGCATGTGTGAACTGGAGAGCCGCAGCTATGATTAATTTCTCCCCGTATGACTGTAAGATAAAAAGATATTTTAAGATAACTGTTAAGATAATAGTTGTGATAACTATGTGTTACAATCACTTTCTTTCTTTCTTACACTCACATCACAGGAAATAAAAAGCAGCTGCAAGATGCAACTTAACTGCTAAATTACACAAGAGGACTGAACAGAGCTTTGCAGAATAGATTTATCTCAGGCCTCTTGTTGATTTTCAGTTTTATTTGTTTTTTATGTAATAAAGCAGTAAATGCAAACATTAATTGATTTTATCTACCATCTTTTTTTTACTTTAAAATACAAACAATGAGTGCAAACAGAGAAACAAAGACAGCATAATGCAAAAAATGATACTTAATTAAAAGAAAACTTCTACCAACAAGCACAGTAGCTCATTTATCACAAGGTAAAATACCTTGTCCTCATCATAAAATGCTTAAGACCTGGAAAAAATGGGAACGGGCATTGATTATTCCACGTTGCCTATGAACCTGCAACAAATCAGATACAAAGTTGAAAATTTAAAGGTAAAAGCGATGCAACATGTTTCCATTTCTGAGTTCATCCCTGCTCTAATACTTTTATTCATAATATCTTATTATCAGCTGGCCCACAGTCATGAACTGTGCAGTGATCTCTCTTTCATGCATTTCATGCCTGCCAACTGAGGGCCATGTTTTGAAGTCCTTTACACTCAATTCAAACTGTTCAAAGTCACAGTCTGTTGTATTGGGCAAAGTTCCCATTAAAAAAAAAAAAGAACATGACTTGTTAAGTCCACCTACAGGATAGATGAAAGGTATCCTGAGGAATGTTCATGGTGAACAGTTTTGTTTGCATTGTTTCTCACCAAAACATATTAAAACATTTATTATACTGTATTTTTAAGGCCTCTCAAATATGTAGGATGCATTCCTGATCTCATAAACATTTCCTTTTTTTTTTAACGTTTTGAAGTCTGAAACCTACACCCAGGGTGTGGTCAGAACTGTGCAATTGTAACCACGCCCATCAGTGATGTCATGATGTACCGACACACACTGGAGGACACATCTACATCACCGCAGGAAGGTGAGAAGTTAAAACCACTGAAAGTCAAAAGAAACAAAATGTTGCAGCAGCTGTGACGTTTCTCTTGAAGGTTTGGTCCTTCATGGGCACCGCCTGTCATATTTTAAGACCAGAACAACATGATGGTGACAAATCAATGATCTTTATGCAGGACGGTTGTTAGCTGGTGTTATAGCCAAAGGAAATGTGTATTTCAACCCACACATTCCCAACATCACAAACTATTTTGTACCAGTAAAGCAGAATGTAACTCTCACATTTCTGTAGCTTGTCTATCAGTTACATACTCACGCTCTCTCCTCTCAAGCTCTTGATTTATTTTTGCTTTTTTTTTTTTAGAATTCTATTTGTCTATTTGTGCTCATCATCATCTGTGACTGTGGTAACTCTTGGCTGCTTGACAGATGATTCAGCCCAGTTAATTCAAGCTTTTCATATGATGTTCAGCTTTTCTCAGCATCCCCTGTGTAACAGCCACCAGCTATGGCATAACCAGCGCACAGTGTTCATATGCTGGCAATAAACCTTACGGGCATTAAAACATCCAGCTGAGGGAGGATCACAGTCAATTGTCAGACTTTTCTAGAAACACATCCCCTGGTGTGTGAGGGTACGTTGCCATCTAACCTGAGTAAAGCCTCTAGCTGGGAGAGAAAAGTGGCAAACTCGTTAAATCCACTTGATCAATTCATACACTTTAGTTTCAAGTGGTAATACAAAGATAATACGCCTCACCAACAGGTTCCAAATGGAATCTGCAAACTCCTTCAGTGAAACCGATTGGAATTCAATTGATTTACATTCAGAGTTTACTTTAACCCACCAGAACCTGCTGGATACACCTCCTTTTTACTTTCCGGACTCCGGTCTACGCAGTGGAGCAAGGAAACCACTCCAGCCACGATACAAGATTGAATTTCATGTTTTACCACGCTGCGGCGGATGCTCCTTGTATAGCCTACAGGTAGGAGAAGTGCAAATGAACTCTCGATGTCAGCGTTTTCTCTCAGTTCGCTTTCTAGCAGGGAAAAAAAAAGAAAAAAAAAACACACAAACCAGGCGGAACATAAATGAAAAACAATTTGGAATAAATTTGGTCTATGATTGCAACTCTGTGAGTGGCCATATTTCCTTGCTTGTCACGGCTGGAGAACATTTGTGTGTGGGCCTAATCTCCAAGACATTAGATGAATTCGGCTGTTTGTGTTTCTCCTGAGGGCCTGTGTGTGTGTGTGTGTGTGTGGTTGTTGAGAGACCATGATTTTGTGTTTTTAATTTCTCCATTTCCCCTCACCTCTTAAAGGTGTGTGTGTGTGTTCTGACCACTAGGGAAATGTGCGTTAACAGGTTCTAAAGAGCTCCGATCCACAGCTAAAGCATTAATGTGAGAACTTAATTAAGGCGACAGTAAGGAAAGCTATTATAGGTAAGCTGTTAGAAATTAACCAGTCAATCTAAGGCCGTCTAAATTGAATTTTTGCTGAAGCGTCCGGCATTCAACTCATCAAATCTCATCTCTTCTTGCTACCCCTGACCCCCTGGGTTCAATTTAGGTGCGGGTTCCATGTGTGTGTGCGTGCCTGCATGTGTGTTAACACAACACAATATAAAGATGTACACTTTTATATTAGCAAGAATACAGAACTCAATTAAGAAAGCGCTTTAGCAATCCAATTAAAAGTCTTTGGACAATTCCTGTGCTTCACTCGGCTCCCTCCTCTCCTACTAATAATGAAATAACACACACATATCCTCTCTCGCTCTCCCCACCTTGTCTTAATAATGAAACAACTTAAAAATACACCAGGGTTTTAAATGAAAGCTTTGAAAGGTTGCAGCGTGCTTTCTTCCCCTCGCTCTCAGCCTCTATTGCTCCTTTCTATTACTTCATTCTTTCCCTCGCCTAAAAGGCCAAACAATTGACTGAGTGTGTTGACTCGTGGATTGAAATGAAGCGGCTGCTGTTTGAACAGGTGCGAGAGACGGAGAGGAGTCTTGTCTCCTGTTAATGTGGCCGTTCGATTAAAGACTAAATTAGCCAAACTGTCCTTTCAATAGTGTGTGTGTGTATGTGTGTGTTGTTAGCGAACGCCTCGTTAATGCGCTCCTTTGCCTTCCGTTTCCACAGCCACGGGAGACAAGACACTTGGCGGTGGCCATCCATCTCCTGTGGCAACCCCTGAGCGCGCTCAGATCAATTCTGTATCCCATAATAACATGTGCGCGCAGGCCAGGCTGTGGGTGTAATTACCTGGTGTGTCTCTGTGGTAACATAGAAAAGGCTTTTATTAAATTAGCCCAGTGGGTCGGCATTTATAGAGAAGTGTCTAGAGAGGCAGAGAGGCTGGTTATACAGTAGAGCACAGGGACAACTTAGCTAACATTCATCATCCAACATGGAGGGGAGGCTTGTTGAATTCGCTGAATCACTGCTTATAGAGGAAAGAGATGGGCAAAGTTTTCTTAATGCAAACCAAACTCATGAACTCCATGAACCCCTTCTAAGTTTTTTCATGATGGTTCCATTAATGGAAACAAATACCTGTCCATCAGTATTCAGTTTTCCCAACATTCATTGTAATGGACAACCAATCTTAACCTGTTTGTGATGCAAAAAGCCAACAATAAGTTTATTGTCACAAACGTATGTTGTGCAGCCAAGTGTTGTTAAAATGATACAACTTAATGGCACTATTCAGCATTTTGGGAAATATGCTTATGTGCTTTCTTACCGAGAGTCAGATGAGACTGATATGACTCATGTCTGTACAGTAAATATGAAGCTCCTCTAAGCAGCTGGTTAGCTTAGCTTAACACAAAGAAATTTGCTGTTTTAACAGAACTGTTAACAGTAACTTCCTTGAGTCTGGACTGGTTGCCTAGTGACTGATCTCAGTCAACATAGTCTGACACATGAAGTAACCCACTGTAAAATTACAGATTAAATAAACATATGTGTTAAGATAAGTAAGCTTTAGAGTTTCTTTACTTGTGACATAGCTAGGCTAGCTCTTTCCTGCGTTTTCAGTCTTTATGCTAAACTAATTCATGAATTATTGGGAGCACAAGATTTCAGTCTGAACCAAACGTCCATCTTCGTCCATTTTTTTGGGTCACATGTGATTTGGCAGTAATTGTTATAGAGATTTATCCTCTATTTTTAAGAAACTATACACTAGTTATTTAGATAGAAGGTTTATAAATGGTGCTTAACTGCTAATAATTGGAGAAAATGTTTAAACCAAAGTGAATATTAATTTATTTGTTGCTGTATTTATTCTCTATTTGTTTTATATTATAAATTTGTAATTTACAAATTCACAAAAAGACATGTTTAATTTTTCTCTGACCTGCTTGCTGATCTTTTTTTTCATGTTTCTGATTACTACAAACAAATTGGACATTCCTTTCCAGGAAGCCTTCTAAGAAATGACTGTTGCTTATCAGTTCCTTTCTAGGAAATTGTGAAATTGTGATGTATCTATGAGGCCTTCTAACTGATTATACAGCAGCATTTTATAAATTATTCTGATTCTAGAAAATATGGCAATCTATGGTTTGCTTTCATTCAATTTATCTCTAGTGGTTGTAATTATCTTATTTTCCTGAGAGGCCAAATTATTTCATTATAGTTATGAATAATTTAATCATAATCATGGAAAGGATTATCTCATGAAATTGACAAGGATCTCAAGTTAACACATGATATAATCATAACAGCAACAATATGCAGGGGACAGTATGATTGTGTGTGTAATAAATAAATAAAGAAACAACAACTATTATTTATTTCAAGTTATGCTATATCTAATAATAAGAGAATAGATTTCAAACAATTATTAAACCCCCAACCTCCTGCACCCAATTGAGCAGCCTTGACCTCTACAATATAAGATGAAATAGAATATGAGCAACTGAAACTGGTATAATAATGAACCAGTTGTATATGAGCCCAGCTCAGCAGTCATCTGTCAGACCATGTTAACGCCTGATGGCCTCCAGACCATGCAGCCGTGAAACATCTGACAGCGCTGAGAGCAGGTGAATCATGATCCATTTGGCATCCATAATGACGCCCACACTCAGATTACATCTTGATATCTCTAAATACAATTCATTTAAACAATGGTAGATATCTTGAGATATAATCAGATTGTTTACTCTGGCTCCGGACTACTGTGATCATCATTTTATTTTAAGATTATGATTGAATATCTTAGTGTGATGAGACCATTTCATAATTATCTGAACATCACAGAGGAAAAGAATTATTAGTGACCGTGGCAGTTTAAAGATCTGTTGATGTGTGTGTGTGTAGTTGAACGCGCCTACAACACAGTGCACCTCTGTAGCGTTATGCTACCAATGATGGACAAAAAAAACCTTACTTTCTCAGAATGGAAGGAGAAATAGTTAAAACCGATAGCTTCAGTATTAACCTTTAGTTAACCTAGAGTTATCAAGGACGATAAGGAATATAGGCTAGTTCCAGGCGGCGGGTCATCTGGTCCGCCCACCGGACTGACACAGACCAGTGACTGTACTGTCCATGTACATGGATGTATAGATTCAATTTCGAGTGTATTTCACAAACTAACGTGAGACTGGGCAGAGCATCCGTAACAACCATCATAGCAACGATAGGTAGACCTGAAAGAAAGATCTCCCTCCCATAATCCTTTGGCAGGGACACTTCATGAGGATGCCTTGAGGCTTTGACTGAGCCTCAGGTTACTGAGCATGTCTTTAGATAACATTTCCAAAGGTGCGTCCAATAATTCACTTCATTTTCATCCTCATCAAAAATTCAGTGAGCCTTCACTCATTTACTTTTTCCTATCATTTGCCACCTGTGCCGTTTTGTGATATGTAGGTAGTGTACGATGGCTTTATCTGAGCATTTTAGCTGAAAACATCTACCTAAGCTTGTAAATGAGGTTGATGAGAGCCGTATGACTGAACCAAATAGTAAAGTTCTTAAATGCAAAGCAATGGGTTGAAGGAGACTGAAATGCTCTGTAGAGCTGAGGGGAACTGAAGAGTTTGTTTGTTTGATTAATCCGAGGGTTCGCCACTATCAGCAATACTTTTCAAATTACACACACATTTGATCCATTGTTGATATAAAAATATAGATCAGCGCAACTTTAAGGTGAAAGTCAATCTTCTAATAATTAATAGATTGATGCTGATGCTAACCTAAAGGCAACTGGAGCATTGAGGAGAGCATTTCCTTTTCTTAATAATTATTTTTACAATAATTTGTCTTTGAAAATGCATTCGGATTGCCCCTGTTATTTCAATCTAATACATTTGGAGTTGTTTAGTTACAACTTTGTTTGTGTATGTGTTTTTAAAATAATTTGTATTGAGAAATTGGTGTAAAATACCCATCACTATTCATATAGATGCAGCCACTTCTGTAATTATAAAGGTAATTGCCACTACCTCAACAAGCCACATGCAGTCAGTAACTCGACTCACTCTCTATCATATCTTTTATGTTAATTTGCGCTCTGCAGCTTATTTTAATGGCTGAGTTATGGCAGAAAAATGAAGCTTTTAAGGATTTTAAAGACAATAGAACATTAACACCAGCAGCCAGGCAGTTATGTCGGCAGTTATGTCAGATAATGTGGAAATCAAACATGCTGATTCTGAAGTTGGTCAAATTAAACTGGAAAAGTGTGTCTCAAAACATCTGCTAGTGCATGCCAGGGGAATGGGAGGCAAGGAAGAGCACAATGACAATTTCTTCTCTCTTTTGATGATTGTTTTGGTGGTATTTCTGCTTCATTGGACACAAGATATTGTGGCGGGGGGGAAAGGAAAGATGAGAGTGCAAAAAAAGAAAGGGAAAGAAAGGTGGTGATAGCTGATATACTGTAGCTTTTACTTATTTATTTCACATTTTGTTAAATACTGAGCATTTATGAGTGTGATTATGGGTTCAAAAGTAAGATTTGGAAGTGCTAGATAGCTGGCAGAGAGACTATTTTCCTGAAAAAGGCAGACATAATTTTAATTTCTGTCTCGAACACAGAACTTCTGATTTCTGATGCCTCTGTTGTGTCTCAGATATCATTTATTTATTGCCAATGCCATGTGAGGTGGGTCATATCCTAGCATGCATCTAAAACCCTGCACAAGCTCAAACATACAAAGACAAACAAAGGTAGAATGATAGAGTGTTTTTCAGCTTTATGGGACTAGTGGGAGTCTCTAAGCATACCGTTGGACACACAAACAACTGGCTACAACATATTGAGTAAGTGTGCCATGCATTTCGAATGTCTCCCTGTGGAAATAATAATACCCGAGTCCTCAAAGGAGCAACATCAAATAAATTCATCAAACTGGGCTGCCATGACAGTTGTGACAGACAGAACTGCATCTGTGTTGTTGCCGGCAGTGACGGTCTGACAGTCGGTTTGTCTTTCATTCCACCACTTTGGTTGAAATTTCTCAACAACTATTGGATGGATTACCTAGAAAATTTGATACCCAAGGCACCCGGAGTAGAAATCCTTTTGACTTGGATCCCGTGACTTTTCATCTTGTGCCATCAGCAGGTCATAATTTCAATCATCTGGTGAAATATCTCAACATCTCCTGGATGGAATGGCACAAAGTTCGGTACAGACTGTCATGGTTCCCAGATGAAGTGTCCTAATGACTTTGGTGATCCTCTGAACTTTTCTCTAGCGCGGCTATGTGCTTCACAATTGTGGTTTTGAGTGACATGTTTCAGCTATTAAATGGATCACCATTTCATTTACCACTCACATTCATGTTCATAACTTTTTTGATCCTCTGGCATTTAATTTATCATCATTAAGTCAACATTTTAATCTGTCCAGTACTTTGCTTTGCGACCTGCAAAACTAATGACACACCCATCAGTCTCAGCTGTACTTTGTATTTAATGCTAATTAGCAAACTTTAGTATGCTAACACACTACTCTAAGATGATGCTGGTAAAACACGGTAAAACATTACATACTAAACATCAGCATGTAAGCATTTTCATTGTGAACATCTTAGCTTACTGACATACGCATGTAGCTCAAAGCACCATTGTGCCCAGGTACAGCCTCACAGAGCTGTTAGCATGGCTTAAGACTCTTGGCAGTGATGTAGTTTGTGATGTTGCTTTTGATTTCATATTCAGTGCAATGTCAAAATCAGCTTCAAGAAACATGCTTGAGATACATGAACACGTCACTGCCTTCATGGAAGTGGAAGGCATGGAAATGCATTTGTAAGCAGGGGACTGTTTTGAAACTCATCGTGCATGCATTCTGGCATACTTCCTTACCTTCTTCCTTAACTGTAGAGCCTATGCAACTACAGAATATGTGAGTGCGTTAAGGCTCTACGTTCAAGGTCATGGCAAGTTACATATACTTTATACATATCAAGGCTTTGTAAGCTAAATGTGTTTTTTTTTTAATTAGAGGGCTAGTTATCCAACAAGATTCAAGACTACCACAACCCTGTCTAGCATAATTTAGACACAAACAGTTTCCTCCTGATAAAACAGCAGTCTGTAGACAAACCTTCTATGATGTGTCATGAGCTTAAGTGGTAACTTGTAAAATATATTTCATATTTTTTGTTTCTTGGTTTGCTTGGTTTGTTTGATGGTGGGCATAAAATCCTTGCTCATTGATTTACTGTAATGCATGTACAATTTGTGATTTAAATAGTCTTGAATTTATTCCAAATTGAACTGGACTTTATGGATTCTAGGTAAAACTCAGAGAGAGTGAAGAGAGATATATAACAGAAGCATGCGTGTGTGTGTGTGTGTGTGCGCGTGCAAGAGTGAGTTTATCTGTGTGTCCTCTGCACTACAACAATAGATCAACAGCCTTGACCGAGTCAATTTGCTGTGCTCTCCTGACAATTTATCTGTTCCATTTTGACATGCAGGTAATTTACTCTGACAACTCGGCGAGTCGTTGGGAGTGAGCTGCTATCGGCTGTGTTTGCGTGCATGTAACCTCGTGTGTTTCTGTCGGCATGTGATGTGTGATGAGTCTAATGGGCCATGCAAGTTATTTATATGCATCACAGTGAGCAATTGAGACATACAAATGGACTCGGTGTTGATTTTCAACCAGCAAGCACTCCTGCCACCCGCTCATTGCCTTGATTAAGGCTGTCACGTCTACTGGTTGACTGATTAACACTGTCACCAGTCCTCAGCTCGCAGCACCCTTCTACACTCTAAGTTAAGTATGCTGCCTCACACCATCACAGGTGATTAGCATGAAGGAACCACATCATGGTGCTATCAAGTGCCTTTTCTCATGCTAAATAGGAATGATTTTTGGAGAGATTTTGGTGCTATTTTAAACCTTTGCCAATTAGTTTTTTTTGTCTTTTATGCAGCTTGTTCTGGTGACTTTTCAACTTGTCATGTGTAATTTTGATTGCTGTCTTTTTGCTGATGTATGACGTGCAATAATTGCTACTGTCTGGGTGTTAGGATTTCAGAGCATACATAGAACATGCATTTTTTCAAATTGCTTAAAAGTTTCAGGCACTGGAAGTAAAGTGAGAATTTAAAAAAAAAAATAATGCCATGACTAGTTTTTATTTATCTCTTAACTTCACACAAAGTTGAGTGAACAGAAGAAACTGAAATGGAATCAAAATCTGGTGTGAGCAGCTTTGCCTTTAAAACAACAGCAGTTCTCATCGGCTCCTGTTATTCAGTTACCTGGCAGGTTGGTTGTTGCTGCATCTTGGAGAAGTTTCCACAGTTCTTCTGTGGATTTCTGTGTCTCAGCTGCTTCTGGGTCCTACGATCTAAAACACAGGGTCTGAAACGCATAGCGCAATTGCATTTAGGGTGTGTCCAAACCTACTTTTGCTATTTTAACGGCAGAGAAATGGTCGATGCACCAGGCGCATGGTTCAAAGGGGTTGTACTTACCAGGGTTGGCCACTCGCGGTATTGCAGTGAAAAATCCTTCTGCGGCCCAAAAAGGATTTTCACCATCGGTTGTGACTCTTTCTATTATGAACTTTTGATCCATGGAGGTTTTATGTTTGTAAAACTTTCCTCAAGCTGAGAAAAGCTATTTAAAAACCTGTGACAATACAATATAAAGTCTATGGGCCGAGCAGGAGCTCATAGGCAGGGCCAGTGGGGGAAACACTACTGTGCATATTGAGTGGTGCCACTCGACGAGGAATCAAACCCCGAAGTCAGAAACTTTTTTTGGCGTATGCGCCAGGTGAGCAATTGACTGAATGGGCGCCATACATCCATGAGTAGGAAGTGGAGCTTCATGCAGCAGACTGTTAAGGACTGTTGTTAAGCTAGCGGGAGAATGGATTTGTACTGAGGGGCACGGCAGTAGCAGAACGCTGCCAGGAGCCGATAGAGAGCTCCTCTCTGATGGTGCAGCCTCAGGCCTCTCTGTCCAGACTGGACTCATGGCAGGGAAATGGAGGGGGAGTCAGTTGTTTGAATTTATCTCCTTAACAAGAACACAGCAGAGATCATATAATGTGCTGTAGGTAGTTTGCCTGGATACTGAGACTGTTGAAGCACCAGTGAGTCTTGACTCACATGGAAAGTGAATGATTCAATTGGAATTGCTCCAGTTTTTAATTGAGTGGTTGTTCAGTCAAACCTGTTGATGTTGTGTTATTAGTGAACAAGTGTGTAACAGGTCTGGCTGCTTGTTTGTGACAATTTCTTCATTGTTGGTTTTTAAGCTGAGCCTTTATTGAGTAACAGTTTAAAGTGACTAAAATTAAGATTTTTTGCGATTCTAAAAGTAACCAGAATAACAACAATGTTAACATTGACAACAACTGTTTTATTGGCATATGAAATTGATTTCATCAGGTGGGGGACAATAATATAGTATGATGTGTTAAGACTCCATGTTACATTCTGGTTGAATATGGCTTACTATAATTCAGAGGGTTATGCTATAAATTATGTTTATGTAGGCGGTTTTAAATCTTGTTCCATTTGCCCCCTTTTTTTTAACTTTGAGCACCTGCCCCACTAAAGCTCTCTGCACAGCCTGCATTTAAACATAAGAACATAAGAAAGCAGAGATAAGCAGCCAGCTAGTGTAAAATAACCTGACACTGTGGGTTGGTTTCCTGCTGTCCTCTCAAAGTCACCAGCTGCCACCGCTCTGAATGAACAAACAGTTAAACGTTCAGCAGTGGAAAGTGACTTATTTAAACTTCTACAGACTACTTTGTTTCAGTTTCAGTTTTAGTCCGACTGGAATTATTTTTAAACAGGACTCTGTGTAATGATGTCTCCTTTCATCCAGCTGCTCTGTGCCATCTTTTCATTATGATAATTATTATTTCTTTTTTTTTATACAAGTTTACTCTCAGGGGTGTTTACAGTAAGTTCTTGTCCTCGACTAAAATGGCCCTTTTTAAGTCTGAGGAGCCCGTGGTGCTGTTGTGAATAGCTCTCACTACAACCTGTGTGTAAAACAAACAGGTGGGATTGGGATTAGATAGTTGTTGTGAGGCCATTTCATTCATTACTTCATTTTTAGATTTTGATGATGTCTTGTGAGTTTTGAGAATAGCAACCCTCAGAATAGCAACCTGTTTTAATTATCCAAATCATTTTGTGATGTGTGGTAAGGCGATTTCATTTATATACATTTTGTTCTTGTTTGACAGCCTACTATCATTTCAGGCTACATGTTTTTATAAATATAATCTCAAATATGAAATAGCTATTCTTCTAATAATCATTTCATCTTCTGATCCACCTAGTTATATACAGTTATTGATGCATTCTTGGTTTTCACAGCACCCTCAGTCTAATTAACCCTTCTAATGTGTTAGGAAAGGGTTTACACCTTTAGTGTTAGCGGGTCAAATTTGACCCGTGTTTGAATTCATTAACAAGCATTAAAAAAAAAACAAATTATCATCAAGAAACATGTTTTATCTGCTAAATGACTTCTTATTCAACCATAACCATAATATATAAATACTTACTTTGATATTTTATGTACTTTAGACCATATTTAATTTACAATGTACAAATCGTTTTTAGTTGAAAATAGGCAAAATTTATCTATTTTATTGTTTATGATGAACAGAGGAAGCAAATACATTATAAGACCATGAGAGGCTAATGATAAACAAAATAATTCCCAAAATAACTTGTTTATATGTTTTTCATATGTTAAAATGAGCAATTTGTTTTGTTTGTTGTATTTTTTGTTATTCATGATGGTTTGGCATCATTTAATATGTATTTCTCTGCATAAACAACCCATAATTACGACCGGGTCAGATTTGACCCGTAACACAACAGATGTCACTTTTTTTTTATAGGCATTTTAAAAAAATAAAAAAGATCAAAATGTGTTTTTATCACATTCTGGAGGCCATGGTAGAGGATATCATGAAGTCTTGTTTTGATCAGAAAAAATAAATGCATGTTTCACACATCTAAACTTGAAAACGGGTCAAATTTGACCCTAACACAATAGAAGGGCTAATCTACACCAGTACAGCTGGCTGTTTCTTGACTTTATCCAAGAGGTTAGGTGGTGTAGAAATGCAGGACATTTGTTTCAAATAGCAATTTTGTTGTTTGCGCCTCCATTTTTGAAACATCTGCTTTTCTTCTTCTAGATGAAAATACCATCCAGTTTTAACAGGAAGTGTTAAAATACCAGATGTCAGCTGGGCTGACAAATTATATACAGCATAATTCTCAGTATCATATTCAGTTTTTATCATCCTAAGTATACACAGTTTTGGTTCAGTCCATTTATCATCAGCCCACTACTCTTCACTCTGAACAAACAAATATTGAACTTTTCATTGTTAAAAAAAACTCTTTATATTAGACTCATGTTAAGATGTTATAATCCTGTAAAACCTACATATGGTGGCTTTAAGTGCAGCCATCACAGCAGTATGTTTTGAGATATTCTTAGTCATTTATTTAGTATGTGTTTATTTTTTTCAATGAAGCACGATAAATGCTTGATAGCAGGTTAGGATCAGCTAAGGGTGTGATGTCATTCTTAGCTCATTTGAGGCGGCTGCTTTGTCTCACTTTCAGTCTCACAACAAGCAAATATATCATCCCTCAGCTAGCAGTTGACTGAGATCAAAGAACCGCTGCATCGCACACATTTTTTTAAAAAAATGTCTTGTTACTGAGAGTACAGATACTTTCAGTGTCAGTCACATAATAATAATTCCATCCGTCACTCCTGATGCAACTCTTTGGAGGTGCTGCACAAAAAGAAGAACACCCATGTTTGTCTACTCTCACTCATCAGAAGATGAAACAGAGTTTACTTCATTATTCTATTGACGATTATTCACCCATGAACAGGAAGTGGAGGGAATCACCTGGATACACTCTGACACGCTGCAGCTCAGTGTTCAGCATATAATCTGTAGCACATTCAAGAAATATTAACTAACACAGATAACATAATATTAACGTATTGAATGCCGCTGTGTTTGAAACAGAATGCGTCTTTTTCCATTATGTGTTCCTTTATTTTATTTCGCCTTAGAAAAAAAGAGAAAGTGCAGCGAAGAGGTTTAAAGAATCAGATAAGTGCCCCTGGTGATTCGGTGGTGACCGGGTTACTGCACGTCCATATATGGGCAGAAGACTTGCATTGGTTGATCAGTTTGTTAGGACAGCCAACAGGATGGTCGTAGTATTTTTTTAAGTGCAGCGATCGCTTGTTCTTTGGAAGGCTTCTCTCCCCCACCTCTTAGATACACAGCAGCCAATCACATTAGAGTTTTATGAAAGGGGTGTATGGCACAGATTCATGCTGTTCTCTCCATGTCTCTCATCCTCTCTCTCTCTCTCTCTCACACACACACACACACACATACTCAAATCCTGTCATGCACACTACAGTATCTTTGTCAGATGCATAAAGAGAGAGATTAATCGGTGAATCTAAATGAACGTACAGTAGGCTCCTTGTGTTCACTCACACAAGTGTGTGAACTATTGTGTGAGTGTGAGAGAGACACAGAAACTAAAGTGAATAATGCCTTGATTCCACTGGGCATCACATTCTGGCTCCATACTCTACTGGGAGTGTGTCAGAGAGAGGAGAAGCACACCTCTACCTGGAGAGGGAGCCATGGACTGGGGCTGTCGTGGCAGGAGAGGTGTCATATTAAATATTGCGATTTTCCACTTCCAAGGTGAACCTCTCATCGTCCATGGTGATAGATATCCTCTAACTGGTTGATGGTTATAACGTAATGTTGATGTGGTGCTGGGAGTCTACACAGAGTGTTTTATTTTTGCAAGTTGACCGGATGCTCTGTGGCATTCCTGCGTCTGAGTGTGGCTAGTGTTGAAAACAGACAAGTTGGGTATGTTTAGCAGAGCGGAGAGCTGCTTCTGAAATCCGCTGCGGCGCTCACTAGAGTGGCTGCGATCAGCTTCACCAGCAGCCACATCAGAGCTGGAATGCAACGCTGACGCACCCGGTGGAATCAAGCCATTACCTTGTAACACATCATAGGTTGTTTTTTTAAAAAATCATATTTCAAATAAAATTCCAAACTTGTATTATCTCTTTATGTCTGTCATCATACATGTGCTTCCTTTTGGATTCCTTTTTTCAAGTGACTAGTGAATGCTTGTTTGGTTGGTGACTTGTTCAGATTTTATTTAAACATTGGACATCTTGAATGTTGTTTTCATTTAATACCATGGGCAAAAGTTCCGGGCTTTAAGTTGACAAAGTTTTATTTGTCTCTGTTTTTTTTTTTCTTTTACGGATCTGAAAAATGATTCCATCCATGACTCAAATCTGTGATACAATCCAAACAGTGAGTCTTCAGTGATCTGTTGCACCCCTGCAAGTGACTCAGCATAGATGGTCATTTTGAGCAATGTCCAAAGTCTATTACAAAATGGATTAAAGCACTTCCAGAGGGATGTTCAAGGCCATTTGGTATTTCGCAATAATGTCTGGGCCACAGCATTCTTTAAAGGGGCACTCCAGCACTTTGACACATGAAGATCAGTTTCCTGTAATGAGGAGTGTGAGCGTCATTGTGAAAGTAGTTCTCTCAGTTTGAAGGGAGTCTGAGAAAACCACCCTGATGACATCATCAAGGTTATCTTGGACTGGGCTCGGCATTTTTATGGCAGATCTGAATAGAAAACTCACATTCCAGTTTGGATGGTGGTTACAAGGAATTGAGTGGACCCATGTAGATGATTACCCTATCCTTTCTGTAAAACTGAAAATCTGCTGTCAGTCCGAACCTTGACACACTGCACAAGGTTTACAGAGACAGGTTGCATTGTCTACAGATTCAGTCAGGGAGTGGCTGCTGGACGGGCCATCCTCCTGGAGCCAAACTGTCCCCGCAATAAACCTCCAGCTTCTCTTTAGCTCTTCATCTAATATCTTTTGAGCCATCTAATATCATTAAGCCATTTCCTATATACCATGCAACTGTTCCAGGACCAGAGCAGAACAAATTAACCAAATGTTATTTCCTCCTGAGTTAATTTAATGGAAGGTGCTGTATATTTACTTCTGTTCTGTGCACAAGGACATCAGCTTCCTCTGGGGAGAAGCGCTGGGTGATGGGTCAGCAAATGATCAGGGTGCGCTGCTTTACAACAGGAAGGGAAAGAGGTGATTGGAATGGTTATGTCCAGAGCCTTAGCGACTGATAATGTATTCCTCCACAATCCAGCTCCAACTGGGCTGAGAAAGGCACGCAGTCAACAGAGGAGCGTCAGAAGTGTAGTTACACAAATGTGTTTGTGTATCCCACTGTGTTACCTATGCTTCACCCTGCCCACGCCTCATCTGTAGAATATTGATGAACAAAGATCAATCCGCTCGCATTACAAAGGTGCTAATACATTTCAAAAAATATTTCTTCTTCCTTCAGTCTCTACCCTTGTCTTTTTTTTTTTTTTTTTTTTAATCAGTTCATTCCCTGGATTTTACAGTCCGCCTGTTTCTTGCCTACCCCTGTGTCCACACACACACACACACACACACACACACACGCACACTTCTGGGGTACTTACGTAAGTCATTTGATTTGAATGAAATGTTAAACTGCATTTTCTTCATTAGCAGTTTATTAGTATAGGGGTGTATTGGTGTTTTATAGTGTAGTTAGACTGATATGTTACTTTGCTGATGTCGGCCTTTTAAATATGTGTTTTTAATCATTGTATTTTTTTTTTCTTTCCTCATCACTTCAAAAATGTTTGTCCTCCCTGGGTTTTAATGGTCTGTCATAAAAAGGCTTTTTCATAAAGGTTGGTTTACACGCATTAAATCTGTGGCCAGCTCAGTGCGGTTACCTATTACTTGGTACCAAACCCTCCCACCTCCCACAAGCTGTAAGAAGAGGCAGGAATGTGCAGCTGTGCTACAATGACTCGTCCAGTTCAGTCACAAACTGATGTTTTGAGTTTTGCCAGCGCCTCCAAATACTCCTGTCCTTTTAATGATACGTACAAGACCTGCCGGGGTCATTTGTTCTGAGAATGTGCGCACATGAATAAGTATTGGTATTTAGTTTTATGATTAGTAGTGTACACCTACAAATGAGTGTTTCTTTTGCTTGGTTTGTGCCGCTACACAAGCTTTAGTTATATAGGCTAGCTCAAAGAATTAGCTATAATTTCAGTTTTATGATTGTTTATGTTAAGTTACATGTAAGATCAGTAACAGGGTGTAAATATGAGGGGAAACAAAGCCCAGACTTCCAGTCTCCAGTTGCACAATATTCCTATTTAGCCAGATGAACTTGGGAGCGTTCCGTGCAGTGGAAGCTGGACTCCCCAGTGTTTGATCTTTTGGCTCTCTCTTCCCTTTTAATAATCTTTGGTAAAAACATCAAAGACTGCAGTTTACATGGCTGCTGGCTGCTGAAGACCTTCACTTGTACTTGCCATATGAGGGCTATCAATGTGCAACTTTATCCATTATGCCTCCTTTCAATGTTTCATTATTATTTAATATTCTTGATTTATATTTTAATTGATTAGAATATTTCCTGTTAGGGAGATAAGGATGAGAACTTTGGGTTGCTGGTCAAACCTTTAGCTCACTTATTTCATTTAGAAGCCAGATGGCAAAGAGTACTTTATAAAAGCTAAGTGATGACCGCAGACCAACCATGATAAATCAATGACATCTCTCTGGAATCACCACTGTCAGTGAATTTGCTCACAGAGGCAACTTTTATTTGCTTTTGCGTAGAGAACAGTGAGATCTAGAGAGTCCAACATGGATGAAATCTGTGTACAAATAACTTTTTTGTATTGTTATTTGTGTTCAGATTGAATTTGTTATATTAGCTGACTGTCTAACTGCACATAAACAAAGAGATTTCAGTCAGTCATGAGGCAGCAGTGGATGGTGCAAACATGTATGCTTGAATTAACTATATTAAGAAGTCAGCAGTGTCCAGCACCTCCTACTTCACAAGCACCCTGCTTTACAGTTAACTCTCAAGATATCCAGGATTTGGATGAACACAATGAACTATAATTTACCCAACAAATGATTTTCAAAGCATAACCCCAGAAGTAATTCACAAAAGGTATAGATAAAAGGTGAGAGGACCACAGAGAAGATGGAATCACCAATCCAGTAACAGCCATAAACAAGGGTACAGAGTGGAGACAGGAAGAGGGAGGAACGGCCCAGGTAGGAAATCCTGGAATGTCATTTCAGTGACGCAGCTTTGATAGTCTGACAGAGCAATGAGGGAACGCGGCTGGTATTTATGCTTGAGGAGCTAATGAAGGTGTGGAGGTCATGTGATGTGGAAAGGCGGGACACACTGTGTGTAACTGGTGGAAAGATGTAGATGACTGGGAATGTTGGGAGGGATGGAGGTTTGCAGTTGGGTTAATAATTTTCCTGGCATCATCATCATCATCATCAGCCAGTATTCAGCACCTCTAGAGCCCAGTAACATGCATGTGTGTTTCTCTTCACTAAACCAGCGGTGTTATGTAGGAACTACCGATGGTTTTGATAATATGTGACATTTACAGACAAAGATGAACCAAACATAATTTGATACATAAATAAGGATCTGTGGCATTCTCTTTGTGCTATTCCCTCTCTCTTTTCCACTGTATTGTTTTACCTCCGAGCGAACATTATCCTTGGCCGACCGTGAGTGTGTCAATGTGTGTGTATGTGTGTGTGTGTGTACTGTAGTTCAAAGGCAGTAGCAGTCAAAGGCCTCCTGCCGAGTGTGTCAAACTAAAAAATCTCTCTGAACTCTGAATTAACGGCATCTCCCTATCACTCCTCTTTCGTCTGCTCGGCACCTCTGCGTCTCCTTTAGCTCCTCTCTTCTATTCTCTTCTCCCACAATTCTCCCTTCTTCTGCTCTGTCCACCTCTCCTCCTCTCCTCATTTCTTCATCTGTTTTCATTTTTTACCTCACCTTGTATCGCTTCACCTTCCCTGTTTATTTCTCTCCTCTTTTTTTTTGACTACTTTCCTCCATTTCCACTTCTTCTTTTTTTTTCTAATTCATATTTAGCTCTCTTTCTTATTTTTGCTGTCAGTTATTTCCTTCATTATCAGGGCCAGTAAACTGCCTTTTTTTTTTTAAAGGCGGGCTTTCCAGATGAAAGCTGACAACTGTGAGACAGACATGTAAAAATCTTTGGTGGACTGAGATTTATTGTGAGACATGTCCACTGACAGCTGATTTTTGAACTTTGGTGATCAGAGAGACGTGCCTGCATCAAAATTCTGTCAGGGTCAGAAATTTCGGACCAAATTTTGCACACGGTGATTGCTGCTATGACCCACATGTACAAACCGACCAATCAGAATATGACATGAAATGAAACAGAGCACCCTACACATGCTGATATTGTAAGAGCTTCTGAAGAAGAAGAGAAAAACAAACAAAAAGAACCCGGTGTTGGTATGGTTTTCTTAAGAATTGATATTGAATGAGTTATCAGTCTCTGTATCTCTTCCTGATGTCACTCCACTAGAAGAGATGGGGGGGTGGAACTGTATGGTAGAAATGCATTCTGAAGTTGGTGTGAAGCTTCAGTAGTATCAGGAAGTCAAGTCAAATCTTTCTTCTGGCAGTTTTGTGCAGGTTTATTAACAATGTTTTGTACTAGCAACCGATTCCCTGCATGCCTTTGCTGCTGTCCATCAAGGAAACCACATCTGAGGAAAGGCAAATAGATGATTTAGCACTTAAATTCATCGTAATTACTATGCTCACAATAGACGGTGCTGTCTGAAAAGACTAAGGATTTTCTCTTGGGAGGACAGACTTTTAAAGAACTGGTCCTAACCAGCAATAATGTGTTTGTCTGTGACACTCAAGTCCCAAGCCCATCGGTTCCTGCTGAAGACATTAAAAAAAAAAAAAAGTCTCATTAATATATACGTAATAATTTCCCGAAACAGCAGGCTGCTGTCCTTTTTTAGCAAACACTGCTCAAACGGGAGGACGAAGTGCACATGTGGGGACTGTTTTCAAAGGTGGATTAATACACATTTGATAATTATTTCTGATAGCAGAACAGTGTATGTGGGATTGACTCAAAACAAATGAATACACATACATGACTGGCTCTTTTTTTTCTCTTCTTGTCATTACTCTCTATTGTTCTTTTATTTTCCCGTGTCATATTTTGTATATATTTTTCTTCTCTAAACCTGCACCTCTAATTTCTCTCACCGTTTTTCACTTTCCTCCTCTCTTCTGAGGTCATAATTAACACAGCGATGTATGTGCATGTATTGTATTGTTCAAACATGTAACATATCCCTCTGTGTTGTTATTTTTGCTCATACATCTCAACTGCTCTTACTTTCTCTGTTTCATCCAGTTAATTCCATCGTTAAATTGCCCTCTCTTTGTTAACTTCCCTTCTCTGACTCACTTGCTCTTTTCTCATTTCAATTCATTTTTTTTTGTCAGCCAGACATATAAGATGTTAGAGCAAACAGCAAGGGCATACAATGTGTTAGACACTAAATGACCGAGTGAGACCTGGGAAGAGGAGAAGAAAGACGACAGGAGAGAGAGGCATGCAGAGAGATAAATAGAGAAAGAAAGTCTGAGAGGACACAGGGGTGAGAGAGAGAGAGAGGAAGTTTTGAAGATGATTCTATCAGGTTCACAGGCTGGTTTCAAAACTTTACTGACTGGTATTAATGGGGTATTCCTTTATGTCGCTGGTCCATAATTCACTTGCTTTTCTTCTGTGGTTTCCTGGTCTGTAAACTCTGCTGTCATCAACAGTAGTGGGTGGAGACCAAACCTGAGCTAAAAAGAGAATAATGGATTTCATTGGGTGGACACAAAAACAACTCCAAATAAATGCTAATGTTGCTCCATCTCTGCTGGATGAAATAGACTGTTTGTGATTGTGTTTATACGGTGATGATACTCTATGTTACAGTTTTCAGTTCCTCTAATGACCACTAGATGGAGACTCCAAGAAAACCCAGACTGTAGTCAAGTCAGTGGCAATTCTCAGATTTATTGTTCTTCTGTAGAAATCTGACGACTTACCTTCATAGATTTATTTGGTCACTTGGGTTCAGTGCAACAAGCTGTACTCACAACTGACATATTATCACCTTTATAAAAGATTATAATTAGATTGTGTTAGCTAATAATTGCTTATTTATTTAAACAATCAGCAGGAACAGAGCAGCACTGTCAATTGGAGCCATGTTTGTGGCCATCTGACGATGCAAGTCCGATATTGATTCTCCTTTTAGCTATAGTTCCCACCAGTTCCTGAGAAAAAAATATGTGGCTTTTTTAGCAATGAATTGTTTTTCTATATTTTCCAGCCAGGAGAGAGCGAGAAAGAGAGAGAGAGAGAGAGACAGAGACAGAGCGCTTTATTAATCCTAAAGGGAAATATGCAGCATTACTGCAGGCAAAGGCACACATCGCAATCACCAAACAGAGGTAGATAAGAAAAGAAGTAATGAAAACACAAATGGGGAAGATCCTAACTAGAAACAGAGTATGATCGCAGTTTATAGATAACTCCAAGTCTAGTTATATACAAAGGACACACAGAGAAATAAAGTAAAGTAGTAAAGTCTTTAAAAACCACATACTGGGACACACTCTGCTATCACACTGCAGCTGTTAGTGTCTATTCTTTTTTTTGACTTGACATCAGTTCAGTGTGACAGCCAGCTGATGCATGAGGTCACACTTATCAGTGTATCTGCAGCTTCTGAAACGAGAATTAAGCCCCCAGATACCCTGAATTCAGCTCCTATGAAAACCTTAGAAGGTATTAAAAAGGTCTATTTTCTTGGGCTTGAATATTTCCTCTATCCTGCTGTAGACGGTAACATCAGTTATAATATTTTTCTCTGTATGTGTTTGCGGGCTGTCAGGAGATGTTCTCCGTCTATGAACTACTAGTGAGGGTTATTGTGACAGTCGACTGTGCTGCAGGAAGCTTCCATGTGCTTCCACCACCAGACATCTAACATAAACTGCTACAGTAGCTAGGAAGCTATTTGAATTGATTAATCTTCTTCATCATTATTTTACCGCTATGGCTGTGAAAAAAGAATTAAATTGCATTCTATGTGGCATTAAAATATATTAAAATGTCTTTAATTTAGTGAGCCCTGCAGAAATTTAGATTTTTTTTTTACAGCAGCCATTTGCACCACATGGATACATGTATGTGTTTCAAAACTCCCAAAGCATGTAATGTTAACATGCAAGTGCATTTAATTCACTTGTACTTTAATGTTCTTGTTTCAAAGGCTTTTCTGTTTTATGAGAATCAAATGCTCTGCTGATCACAACCAGCTTTTTCAATCTAAAAGTCCACATCAGTCCTTCAGAAGTTCACATCAGAATCTCGTTTAGACCAACAGCAACTCCACTGCAGCAACCGACAGTGGAGTTCACTGAGGTATAAGAGCTTTCATGTACTTCCCATTGTCAGCAATGCCTGCTGTTCAGCCTTACTGGTTCACATTCATAAACACTTTACATGTACATGCTCCTATAAATATGAAACACACACTCTTTTTTTCACACAGTTCTTTTTTTTTTTGCAAACTTCTTGATTGATGAATAACAAGAATGTCAGCAATAGCAAAAAAAAAAAAAAAAATGTCAGGGCTGATACATACACACACACACGTGTGTACATGTAAAAATGCAGCATAGATACATAACACTTGGCAAAGCTTTTTAGCCTCCCTCATCTCACCTCCTCACCTGTCAGGAGGTAGAAACCATGCTGAGCTGTACTCTCCATGAGAAAATTGAGGTTTGTGTGTGTGTGTGTGTGTGTGTGTGTGTGTGTGTGTGCAAGTGAGTGATGAGATGAGTAAGGTGGGAAATCTTTGTTGTGCTAATCACTCCATTCTCAGCTGAAACCCTTAAAGGTCTATATGCTACACACACACATCTATGTCCTCCAGCTGTGTCTATGCCTCATACCAAACATGAATGGAACATTATATACCATTGTTCAATGAGTTAATCATATTCATAATCATATATACAATATATAATACCATATATTAATCATGAATAAACATTTTATTCCAGTTTGAATCTGTTTTTATTTTTAGTTCAATTATATAGAATCATGTACTAACGTTGTGAAAATCATATTATTCATACCCAAAAAGAATAATACTAGAATTTATATGCGTCTGCATTCTTGTCTGAGTTTGTGAAACACTATTTGGTCAGTTTGTCATAATAAGGGCTATTTCAAAATTTGCTCTGATGCTTTTGAAAATGTGAGGACCAGCTCCTTCTGGGAAAAACTGTTCTGTCATCATCCTGATGGTCAGTCTCTGCTGGCACTGATGTCTCATCGTAAAGATTAGAAATAATTCTCTTTGGAAGATAAACTTGAGTCTCAGTGTTGAAATGAAGTCAAAATATTCTTCACTGACAAATTGATTCAGCTGAAGGTAAAGTTAAGGCTCTTTTTTTTTTTTGTTAGTTTGTGTTGGGAAGTTGTAGTGCTACCTGTGTTTACTACTGGGAAGTCATTTCATGTATTTTTTGTTGGTTCTGATTTGAAGTTGATGTTCAGCAATATTTTTGGTACCAGATCCACATTATTTATATATGCTTAAACATAAAGCAGCTGCTCTCTGCTTCGATTGAAACAAAGAGAATCTGGTGTGAGCACTGGTTTTCAAACTATTTACCACCTCATTTGCAACAATATCACATATATTCCAAATCTGCCCTACTGCACTATGCATAATATCCTGTATTGATTGGTAGTGTTCAATACAGTCACAAGGAGAAAGAATGAATTATTTCTTTTATTACATAACTAATAACACAAGTTACTGTAATTACCTTCAATCAATACTTCTCCCTGCTATTTTCTGTTGTTAATATTGGCTGTTATATAACCTGTCTGCAGCAACACAAGCCTGTTGCAAGAACTTTTTTTTTTTTTTTTTTTTTTTAAAGATCGGCTCATTTGTTGTGTGAGCAGTTAATCACACTCTTCTTGTGCCCTGGTGTCAGTCTGTAAGGTTTATTTTTGTTGCTTTTTTCCCACTTGATTGACAATACATGACAGGAGCTGCTAATAGTTGCTTGTTTGATTGGTCAACCAGATGTGGTGCTGATATGGATTTTGGCTTATATCTCAAAGGATCAGTTTCCAACAAAAGCAGTACGAGAAATGTGTATGAATTTCCTGATTTTGCATAGAAACAGATCTACAGCTATTCGGTTGTCCTTATAGACATGTAATATGGGCAGCATGGGACACATGACCTCAATCAATTTGAAGTATTTTAGGTGGAATAAAATAGTAAAATCAAGTTAATTTCTTCTCTGCTGATCACCTCTTGGAACCCCACCAAGGAACTTTATTTGTACAACTTTGACAATCACTTCATAGAAGTAAGTTGAGGGTTAAATTCTGACTCTTCAGTTAGGCTAAATTGACTGAGACGTGTGCATTTCACACAGTAGACAGCCAATCTTTAAATGGTGTCATTTTATGCTGTGTAATGACATCTAATTCTGCAAAACAAATGGAAAAATATGTTAAGAGGGGTGAAATATTGTCATTTCCAATGCTGTTTCACTTATTTTTGTGACAATTTCTTTGTTGAAGCAACATCACAACCGTACGCATACTACCTTGTTTTCAGACTCACTTGCAAGACAAGTGGCAATTTCTCACCCTCCTGGCAGACTATTTCACTTCCTTTAACTAAATCAAACTGGAGTTTCTGGTAAGTTTTGAGATCAAATTCATCTAAAAGTGCAGGACTAGCCCCCTCATATATTGCAAGACAACTTTGTGGGTGTAACCGTAAGATACTAGTGTTTTTAGAAGTGTTCCTCCGGCTTTAAAAAGCTTACCATTATCCAGAAATATGTGTAAGAGAGAAAAGTAGAGCAAGAGAACAAGCTTTACAGAGCTTACTGTCAGCATAACTATCTGCTTTCCACAAGGATACACTTCATGTCTCCAGTCTACTTATCTGACAAAAATAAAATAAGAACATGCTTCAGGTTGGCCCATGTGTCTGCAGTCTTACATAATCAGCACCAGGAACAAGTACACTTAGCTTGGCTCTACATGTAAGAAATGTCCAAATGAACAAGTCATTGAATACGATGTTTTTTTCTGTTACTTAACCCAAACTCTACCATTTACTCTTCTCTTTGTGCATTTCTGAAGGGCCACAAATTGATGCTGTCTTTGGTTTGTGTTTGTTAATGTCTTTCAACTGACTTTGAATGCAATCCTGCACCTCTATAATTAGGTGGTGGGGAGGCCCTCTTGTAATTGAAGGAATTCTTCTCTATTATTCTTCCAAAAGAAACACACTTCTGAGGGCATGTGCCTATTAGTCAGAAGTGGTGAAAAATGTAATATTTTATAGGTTTTGGAGATGAGTGTAGCAAATGGTTCAAGAGCGCCCCCTACAAAATTTCAAATTTGAAGCGCTTCTTTTCAGTTTCATGTAGATTAACATGTCCAGATGCACAAAGAAGCCTCTCAGAGCCAAACCCTAACAGGAATTCAACCATTTTGAATTTAATTTAATTTTTTGCAAAGATTTCCAGACATTGTATTTTAACAAACTCCTCTAAGAGATTTAATCCCACCAACTTCAAATTTGGTGAGTGTCATCTGAAGACCTTTGTGATGAAAAGTTATCAAAATCTTGAGTTTTCACTGAACGGCATTGCTGTGGCGATGCAGCGATTTTCTATTTTATGCGATGAAACACGACGTTGTTGTAATTCAAAAGTACATCATTAAATCTGCCCCACATTTCTAATGCTTCATAAGGACTCCGACCTGAATGCATCTATGTGTCAATATTGAGTCACAGTTATAGCGCCACCTACTGGCAATATGAAGTTACAGGTGCTGCACTTTTATGACCTGTGTCACAGGATGAACAGATCCACCTCAAATTTGGTCAGAAAAGCCTGAAGACCTTGATGAAGATTGTGAGTTTTTTTAATTGAACGCCATTGCTGTAGAGACGTGGCGAATTTCAATGTTGCACAGCATTTAGAAAACGTGCTGCAAACATCACAACACAACACGTTACAGAAGCAAAAACAGAAGTGTTTCCAGAGGACACAGAAATTGGTCTGAAATTATTAAAAACAGAGAGATCAAGGTTGGGTTTCTTTAAAAGGGGTTGCACAACAGCATGTTTAAAAATAGAGGGATAAAATCCATTTATGAGGGAGCTGTTGATAATTGATAAAATACTGGGGCCAACTGTGTCAATAACTTCTTTGAGAAATTTTGTGGGGATAGCATCAAGATTGCACGTGGTGGGCTTCATATGGGCTATGATATCAAATAAAAATGACAGTTGATGTCCCTGCTGGTATATAAAATATGGGCTGGGGGTGGGATTTGTTGCCTTATCTCCATGACCTTTTCACAAAACTTTTTTTTAAACTTTTCACATGTTTCTTGTGATGCATCAATTAAATGACAAGTGGAGGGTGTGATGACTGAATCTATTGTTTTCTCGAAGAGCTTCGGTCTTCCATATGCAACACAAACACACAGCGGCGGCCATCTTTGTTGAGGATGTTTTCTTCATTTGCTTGTGTTTTGCCTATTTGCATGTTTTCTCAAGTTGCAGCTCCCATGTAGCAGTTCCCTTGTCAGCCACCGTATAGACCCTCTTCTTTGTACACCGTGGGCAGGTGTTGGAATAATAAGACCATAAAGTGACAGGTTGTGGTAGGCTAGTAGACTAGTGGTTGTTTGATAAATTGATGAAGTGCACCCCTTCACCAGAGCACATCAAAAGTTGTAGCATGACATGTTGAGTTAATTTGCCTTACTTGACATTGTGTGTCCTGCAATGTGACTATTGCACATACACATTGCAATGTTGATGCTGAAACAATATAACATGCAGCCCTACAAGGAAGTGTCCAACAGTGGTTAGAATACAGCAACCATTGTGGGTTTAGCTTTTATTGAAACCCCTGAGCTTCACCATCCTGCTATCTTCAAAATTGTTTTCCAGAGTTTAAATGTCAGGGAAGAAACTCATTTCCACAGCCAGATATAGATACATTCATCCAGAAACAGCTTGACAAAGGGCAACAAACCATGCCAAGAAGAACGCAGACCAAGGAAATATTCCACATAGTTTTAGGAGATCAACATTCGAGTATGTTTTGAGTCCTTGATGCTATTAAAGGTTATATCACAAGTTTGGATGGTAGTAGTTGGCATCAGTCTGGGGCTGAATGGGTTAGAAATAATGATGATGACCTCTTTTAGCAGATGTTCATGGAGGTCTTGTGTGTTTGGAGTAAGAGAGGGTATATTTTTTCTGACTGTGGGGCAATTTGCAGAGCAGCATTTCACTGGGAGTACCAAACAGTGAAAATGAGTCTGATTAGAGGGGTGGCGTCAGTGATGATATGACTAATTAAAGTCTGAGCAGAAAAACTGAGCTTACAAGTTCAAAAAGCTTCGCTATTCTTCTGAATCAAACTTGTGTAAACACGTAAGAAACCTTTTGATTTCACATTTTTCCAAACTTAAAATACTTCATACTTAACATGCTTAATGATGCAGAAAACTAAAGATATAAAGCAGAAGTAAAAGAAAAATACACAGGAGCCAATTCAATGTGCTTTAGGAGGTACACTTAGGTCAGAACAACCTCTCTATCCTCACTGGCTTGCATTGCAAACTGCAGGTGGTCTAACTGAAGGCCTCACTGCCAGCATCCTGCCTGACACAAACTAATCCACAGCCACACATTCTCCATTCTGTATTTCTCTGTTTAGCATCGTCAGGTTAGTCTAACCCATTGTTGCTAACTTCGGAGCTAACTCCCAAGCTGAAGCATTTAATATTAAACACTGTAGAAAAGAAGAGAGAAAGAGAGGTCAGCTGTGGTTGAGCAAGCTCAAGAGTGAATGGAGAGAGGGAGCACTGGTGGCGAGAATGTTGGTGAATGAGATCAAAAAATGTTATTTTCTGATTGTTTCACAGCAGTTATGTTCCTGGAGGACAAATAAACATGCCCACACCCCCTCACACCTCCAATCGACCCTGCAGTTGAATGCCACACCACCTGAGTTGGTGTGAATACGGCGTAACTGTTAACTTTTTCTTCTGCTCTGCTCACATTCATCGTCACTTTTCTGATGCTCGCTCTCTCGTGTAAGCACTCACTCGCTTACGCTCTGCACTCTTCCTTAAAAGAAACTATGCTACCTGCAGTTTCCATGGCAACAACACAGACATTGACTTGCGAGACAGCACAGTTCAGAGGCTCCCAAATGCCATTGATTTTCGACTGAATGGAGCACAGCTATGCTATGTAGCTAAGTAAGCATGGCTGTAGACTTTTAGTCGTGTTTTTTTTTTTTTTTTTTTTTGAGTATGAGCTATGCAAAAACACAATTATTATGTTTCACAAAGGGCTTAATTTCTGGCCGTTTTTAGTCTGACCTTTACAACATGACATATAGGCACTATATAAAATTCTGGATATCACGTATCATGATATCCCACCTATACACTACATACAAGATATGTTATAGATGGAATGAAATCTGATTACTCAAACTAGCTCACAAGATGTTGAAAAGGTGCTTAGATAGTCTTAACTCCTCCAAACTGTAACTAGTGTACATCAGTAAGTGGAGCTGTGGAGGTACTCACACAGGGTTATAATGACAGTCTGTGTGACAGCAAGAAAGCAGAACATTTGCACTTGCACAGAAGACATACAGAGCTGGTGTAGCTTTTATCTGATCCCTGATCTGTGCAACCATTAAATGATCAGTGTTGGTGAGGGAGCAGCATGAGAGACAGACCCTTAGGGGAAAAAAGAAAAACCTTTTTCTCAAATCTTGTATTTCATCTAAACGACTCATCCATATTGTTATGTTTCTGTTGTACCTAAAATGCTAAACTGCATATACTATTATTTTCTGGCATTTCTGGCAGTCACCAAACATCTTCACGTGTATTACCAGCACTCTCCTGGACTGGATCCTGATTTGCATGTAAATGGTAAATGGACCGTACTTGTATAGCACTTTTCTAGTCTTCTGACCACTCATAGCACTTTTACATTACAAATCACATCCATCCATTCATACACTGAATGGGTACAGGGGCATACAAGATCCCAACCTGCCCATTAGAGGGAGCTGACCATTCATACACATTCACACACAGCAATTTGGGGTTAAGTGTCTTGCCCAAGGACACATTGACATGCGGACCGGAAGAGCCAAGAATTGAACCCCCAATCTTCCGATTAGAGGATGACCCGCTCTACCTCCTGAGCCACAGCCGCCCCTAGCTTGGGAAACTAAGATGGATGCAAGTTGTTCATTCTGCAGTTATTCACAACTCTAGTATTTCTTCTCATTGTTTTGTTTTTTTGGCCCAGTTTACTGTTTTGGAAATTGGTTAAAGACAACATATCATACACATTTCCAAGTCCATATTTATATTTGGGGGCTCTATTGAATATCCCTATATGATTTACATTTCAAGAAAAAAACTTTTGGAGAAACTACTTTTAGAGAAACACAACCCAACGTCACTGTGGCTGAAGGCTGCATTGGCCAATCACAGCTGGAGATCAGGCTGATCACAGTTGTCCCATGAGGAAGTACAAAGATGTTACTAGGATGAGGGGAGCACATTTCTCTTCATTTGATAATGTTAAAAATACATTTAGATTTTGCTGAAGGCTTCCTGAGAGAGAGAGACAGAAAGAAAGAGAGAGCAGTTGTGGTTGAGCTAGAGAGTGAATGAAGAGAGGGAGCGCTGGTAGTGAGAAAGCCAGTAATTTTCTGATTGTTTCACAGTGGTTAGGTTCTAGAGCACAAATAAACATGCCTACAACCCCACACACCTCCGCTCGAACCTGCAGCTGAATGCTGCACCACCTGATTTGGTTTGAATATGGCCTAAAGGCCCCCTCCCAGTGAGCCAGTTCTGTTCTGATTAGTAAGCTTATGGAAGCTGCTCCTTGAAAGGCTTCCAAACCAAGGGGAAAGAAGAGGTATCACTGCAAACAAAATGAATAGAGCAGGCTGTAGCCCTGGATTTTGACATGCAGGGGAGCATTTATTTTAACCTAGACAGAATAGATAACCAACATCATTAAAGTATTAAAATAACAAAAAATCACAAAACTGACTTGAAGAATGAGACACTTAATATATTAATAAATATTTACTTAAAACCACATTATTTTCACCCAACCTTCTCACACACAGGATGGAAGCCCTGACTCCAATGTCAAAGTCCTGCACTTTCCCTGCCCACCATCCACTCTGACCATCTCCCAGCACTAAGCACTAACTGGATTTAAAAAGGTGTTGTTGGTGAATGTAATCCAGGCAGCATTTGTATTTCTGCCAAATCATATTTGGCAAAACATTTCTGGGGGCAGTGGTCGCCTAAAGGTTAGAGAAGGAAGCTTATGGCCGGAAGGTCACAAGTTTAATCCCTGGATCAGCGGGATAAATCTGGGTGGGGAAAGAAAAAAAGCAGTGCTTGCTCCTCCCTCATTGCCACCACTGAGGTGCCCTTGAGCAAGGCCTTTGAGCCCAACTGCTCCAGTGGAGCTGCTCAGTGGTCAGCAGATCTGACCGTGGTATGTGGTAATATGCTGAACATATCCATGTTTGGGTAATACAACTAGACATATACTTCTATATGTTAGTTTTAATACAACAAGCCCAAAAATAAACTTGTTTGTTGGTTCCTGGTTATTTGATCAATATGATATAAAAAGAATACTCAATGTGGGTACAAAAATGTTACATAATGGGAAAAAAACAAAAAGCACTTTAACTATGAAACTATGAAAACCTCTTTATAGTGTTGTATTTTTAATTCTTTATTTTATTTATTTTTTTGTTACCACAGATCTGTCCAAGATGCAAATACCAGAGCATCACACGGTGCATGTGTTCAAAATGCTTCACATTAACCAGCAGTGGGTGTCCCATTAACCTGCCACAACTGACGCCCCCTGTTTTATGACACAAATATTTGCATTTTGCTCTGAAAGACAAATGTGTGTGTCAGGGGGGCTGTGTTAATCTGCTAAACTCATGGCCAATAGGATTTGGTGATTTAATGTTACTATGGAGGGTGGTACAATTTATGGTGTGTTGTAAAGTTGATCTACAGTCAATGTTTTGCTGCAGTGCTATGATGGCGGATGGCAGATGTTTCAAGTCTGTGTAGAGGGTGCTGGCTGACTGAGGGGCTTTCAGTCTAGTTAATTGCATTGTTTCCCTGGACCAAAAACAGTATCCATCTTCTCATATTTTCCTCTTGGATGGTGATGTCCAATGATAAGTTGTTCAATTGGTCCAATGTTTTGGTTCCAGGGTAAAATATCTTGACCACTATTGGCCTTACTGCATCACGTTTGTAGAAATGGTCATGACACCCCTGACATTTCCAGACACAGGTTAAAATTTCCTATTGTGTTACATACAAATGTACCTCTTGTATCAAGGCATTTTTTGCTAAAATGTAAACAAAATATCTCAATTACACTTTTTCATCCTGCTATCGTTAATTCTATTAGTAGTTTTATCTGTCATCCTGCATGTCCATCAAAGATTTTAAGATGTTTTTGATACTGTTCAGATCACCCTGGAATTTGGTTAAGACATTAATGGTGTCTTTTCTTTTTCGTGATATCAACCTTTTGGACTTCCATTTTAAAATGATTGTGGATATTCATAAACCCCAATGTTTTGGTGACCCATCGTTATTTTCCGATTTTGCACCACAATCAGACCAAAGCCTCTGCTTTCTACCACTCTGCAGCAAATATCAGATTCAAATAAGCAGATCTATGCTCTCCAGCCAGCCCAATGTCCCTTGGGATAATAAATCCACATTAAGTCATCACGATGTATGATTATGAAGCAATGCAGAAAGAACATTGTCATTGAACATAATTCTTTCACAGAATCGTTTAACATAGATGTTCTTGGTGATAGGGTTGCTCAATTAACAAGTTATCTAAATTAAGAGAGTAAATCTTTTACTATTGCGTAGCATATGTGTTCTCTGATCTGACACCTCTGGTTTCTGACTTGCTACAGCTATGGTTAAGGTTTGCTGAGGCACACAAACACCTTAGTTAAGCTTACAGAAACATAATGGTTAAGAAACAATCAAAGTCATTGTTAAAAAAAAATACTTTGGTGGTTGGTTGGAATCAGGCTGTGGACAGTGGTCTCCTGTGTCAAGTCAAGTAAATGCAGTTTTAATTTTATAGCCCAAGCGGGTGGTTTCGGGTCTGAAAAGTGAAGCCAATGTGGAAGTGCCTTAAATCTGCATTATCTCTAATGACCAGCAGTGGGCGATGCCACTGGTGTTCATTTTGTAAAATATCATCCCATTTAATTTAAATTTGACAATAGAGCAGGTTATGCTTCAGGGCATGGCAATGTTGTGATTGGCAGTTGCTGCCATGGCATCAATGTTGGTTAGGTAACGTAACCATGGTGTAACCCCAGATTCACAGAGTATAGGTACTATAGATACAGTATAGGTGTGTTCTCAGTTCATGAAAGTTAATTGTAACATCTTGGCCACGTAAAAAAGTCTTGTTCAGTGTTTGGTTAAACTAAAAGACCCTCTAAGGAGTCAGATGTTTTTTTGGCAAGTACATTTTGTTTCAATGGCCTTAAGCCTATTTTTCACTAGCAAAAAGTAGAATTGGCATTATCACAGTATTATCACAGTCTTTAACCATCATAGACTGTAAATGCACTGTGCTAGCCAAGCTGCCAGCTAGCATTATGGTCAGCTCTACCCTCTTGTCCAAATATGGTCACATCTTCTGGCTCCAAAAATCTAAGATGGTGATGGTCAAAATGCCAAACTTGAGGCTTCAAAATGGAAGTCCACAAACCCAGGACGGTGGCTATGTCCATTATATTTATACAGTCTATGGTATAGCCCAATATCACAAGTGAAAAATATGCCTCGGTTGGCTTTACAATCTGCAGCAGTACAACATTCTCTATCTTTAGATCCTTGATTTGAAGAAAAAGAAAAATATCACACACATGGGACATACTTTATGTTTTTAGATCTACTACTAACAATGCTTCAAGAACAGAAGAATTTTACAGTGTTATTTGTTCTGTCCAACACTTTTGTAATATTGGATGTAATGAACATTGCAGCATCTAGGGGACACTACAGTAGCTTTAAAGTGTTAGTCTTGTTTTCATTTTACGTTCTAAAAGCTCATGATAAAACGTTATAATGCATCAACAGATACTGCAGTGTGGCTTTTGTCAAGGCCCACAGTGCTCTTCCCTCTGTCGTTCTACTCTTCTGTCTATCTCTGTTTGTATCTAAATCCTGAGAGAGAAGACAAGCAGAGGCTTGTCATGTTGGTGAGGTTGTTATACTCACTTGTCAGTCTGCTTATCTTTCTGTTTGTCCTACTGTGTCCTGGGAGATGTGTGAGCTTGAGAGACTGTCATTATCTTCACTATCTTATGTCTCTCCTTCCCATCTCCCCCTTTGTTTAAATCCCAAGTATGGGCAGAGTTAGACATGTCAGCTACAAGAAAGTCACTTGTTAGGTTTCCATCTAATCTCACCCCTCCAGCCTGTGAGCCTCTGGTGTTTGTTGGTATTGACAGGCAGCTTTTCACAGGTCAATAAACTCACCTGTTGGCTTCAAGGTGTCGGCAAGTTCCATCAAGTGGAGTCCGACACTTTTTAAGGATAGTTATAATGACATAGAAAACCAATTTTGATGCTGAAGAGTTTGTGAAAATGAAGACACATAAAACAACATGAATGAGACTTTTAGCCAGGAAAATAACACAGAAGCAGTAAAGGCTGTGTTTTATATATTTATCAATACAGCCACATGGAAGGCCTTGGATTTAGTATATCAGATTCATTCCATTCAATACGGTAACCTCTGTTGTAAAATGGGATTATCTGGAATAGTTCTGTACTTTTTGTAAATTGAAAAACATGTTTCTGTGGATGAAGATGATGCACACTAAACTGCACACTAAGGGCCCTATTTTCCCGCACGCACAAGGCCAGCATTGGTCCAAATGCAGTCTTTATGCAATTTTCCTGAGGCTCAAGTCAACCTTTTGTGTGCCTATGACTGTTTTGTAATTTTCTGGCACCATGAGCGTGTTTGCGCCAACATGGGAAGAGGTGCAGTTGAGGCTGTATTTATGCAGATTAGATGGCGCAGTGCAATTTTGGTGCTCATTTAGGGATGAAATTACATTTGTGATAAACCTGTACAGACCACCTCTGCCACCTGTGAGGTGCACACACACAGACATCACCAAAATCACAAAACACCTTTCATTTATGTTAAGCTTTGCCCCTTTCAAGCCCTAGAAACGCTCCCACATGGACGCATACACCGACATCTGCAAACACCACAGACGCACAGTAGTTCTATTTATACTGTTTCCTGTAGTCCACTTGGGGGATGTCATGACTCCTGAGTGTGCCAGCAGTGATAGTCAGGAAAACTGGGGGTGTGGAAAAATGCCACACCCTCACATGCCATGTGACAAGGATTAAGCCAAGTCTAAACCTAGGTTGGTTTTGGGAGCTGCGGTTTGGTTCCATTCATTTGCTTTCATTTAATTTTACTCATGCCTTTAAAAATGGGAAAATGAAAGGGAACAAACATCCCACCTGAAGAACCTAACCTAACGAATGAAGGACACTAAAGATCATGAATGTCTGTGCCAAATTGAATGGTAAAAAGCATAAATCTTTATCAGAGGTGCAAAATCAAAATGATTTTGGTAATCCTTTGACCTGTCCTCTAGTGTCACAATGCTGTTCACATAGTATGAAAGTTTTCAAGTATTCACTAAAATATACCCATATCTACCTAACATTTGGTGTTTGATGTTTCCAGATGATGTATCTTGAAGCCATTGGTTGCCCCCTACTTTTTTATCTACTACCATAGGCAGGTTAACATTTTTAGTTCAGAGTGAAATGCCTCAGCTTCTATTGGATCGATTCCCATGAAATTCTGTTCATAAAATTTAGTTGAGACATTGTTACATTGTTGGTTTATAACAAAATATCTGCAGTACTAATGACATCCCCATCAGCTCCAGCTGTACTTCATGTTTAGTGCTAATTAGCAAGTGTCAGCATGCTAATGTGCAAAACTAAGATGTTGACCGTGGTGAATCTTAAATATACATATACCATGTGGATATGGTAGTATGATGACATTAGTATTAAGCTCACTACAGCCTCATAGAGCCACTTGCATGGTTATAAACTCTATTTTATGAAAACTGAATTTGCAATCTTGAACGTCACAAAGAATTCACACTTTAGAGTGACAAAGCAAACCAAGCAGCGTAGTTAAGGTTTTATTTGAGAAAAACTTCATCAAAAAGTTGTCAGATAACAAGAATTCATTCCCATTGTTGAAGTTCATCAGTTCAGTTTTCTACTGAGTAAACTTCTCAGATGTGAGATGCATTCCCATCCAATTAATGTCACTTCTCCATGGTATCAGAGATTACGTTTTATGGGAGCTAATCAAAGGAATCCAGGAAAGGTATAATTAAGTCATCTTGTATTACACTTATGTCAATCATATATTTGTAGAACTTGTAAAAATAAAGAAGGCAGAATGAACAAGACTCTTTGATCCAGGGAAAAGAAAAATATCAAAGTGAGAGAGAAATGAGTTGCAATACATGCTTTGAAGTAGTTTTACTTGTGCAACTATAGAGGATGGTCAGATTAATGAATTATGTCATAAGTGTTTAGTTGCTTAAAATTTCAAATCAATCAAAGTATAATTGTTGAAGTCGGTTTTAGGTTTCTGTTCAGACTGGCTGAATTTTTATTATTATAATTTATTATTCAACAATAATGTAAAAGCTCAAAATTGCCATCAGGTTGGGAAAAAGCACTCGCATGATAAATTCACTTATAAGCCCATGTGGCTGTCAGACTTTTCAGACAGTCAGACATATAGGTACATTTGTGATATTATATAGGGTACTATCAGGGATAATTAATTAAAAATTGATAGATTTATTAATATGACTTAACAATTATGGGGCACCACCCGGAGACTTTGACCAATAACCACACAAGGTAGTCTGGCCTATATTATTAATATCTCCCAGATATTAATATTCACAGATGAACACAGAAAGGTGAAGTCGAGCTCTGACTCCTTCAATCAGCCACCTTTAACAACATGTTACACACAATAATGACAGAAGAAAAAAAAGTTACTAAATGTTTAATTCAATAAACACAATACAAGCAAAACACAAACAGCTATGTACAGGGCTGAGCACATGCAGGGGAATGCGTGTGTGACGAGAGAGAGAGAGAGACAGAGAGAGAGCACCAAGATGGTGACTATGGGAGGAAGTCACATCACGCGAGAACTGGGTGGCGGGAAGATGGCGTAGTCTTGGTTAAACACTAGCAAGATGGTACTGCCTGGCGGTCGGCGTCTTGCAGTCACCCACTTTCGTAAGCGGCGGTCTCTCCGTATCCAGGATGGTGTTCGAGTGGACACGGTGAAGTCTCGTCTTATTTGGCGAGGGGAGTCTTCGGAGACTGTGGAAGCATCCTCTCCAGGGTGTGCCTCAACTTAAAAGGGGCAGTGACGTCATGACTGTGTCATCATGACGTTTTGCTATGCTGAAGTGTCTCCTCCAATGAGAGACTGTAGGTTGACTCTCCCCTGCTGAGGTGTGAAAACCGCAAAGCATGCCTGGAAATGCAGTTTGCAATGGACTCCCATTGTCAGTTACGCAGCATTTTAGCGCTGTCCCTTGTCTTAGGGAGGACAAAGGAAAGGAAGCACCTCGTGGCCAGGCTTTCCATTTTACATGTAGGCCCTCTCTGTGTGACCCCATGGTTAAGGCCCAACACAGAGAAGCTAAAATGGGAGAGATATGATCTCTTTTCCTAGTTTTTGTCATTACATGAGCTGCTGCACCCTGGACCAGCTGGAGAGTTTTTAGAGACTGCTGGAGGCCAGGTTGATGTCATCCAGAGTAGCTATATCATTGGATAACGTGTTTCTGAGATGTTTTTGTCTGAGTTTATTAGCAGAAAATTGCAGGTCATCCAGGTGGTCTTTATATCCTTAAGGCATATTTGGAGTTTAGTTAAATGATTGGTTTCATCAGGCTTCATTGATAAATATAGCTGGATATCATCTGCATAACAATGAACATTTATGGAGTGTTTCTGAATAAATATTACCTAAATGAAGCATATATAAGGTGAATGGTATTGGTCCAAGCACAGAAGCTTGTGGAACTCCATGTCTAGCTTTTGTGTGCATGGAGGATTCATTGTTAATGTATACAAACTGAAATTGATCTAATATTTAGGACTTAAAGCCCATTTAAAGGAAAATCAGTTTTCTTTCGAAACACATTATACATGTTGAAAACATGTGCAGTCTGTTGTCTGCCTCTGGCAGAATGCAATACTTTCATTCCAAGTTTAGTATTAGCATCCTGATGTATACTGCAGTCACAACAGTAGATGTAAAATCTCTGGGCAGATACTTCACTTAACTGTGAGATATTCTAGGTTAGAGCAGTGATTTTTGATAATGGCATTCTCCGTGCACCAAGCTTTGTTAACATTGATGTACAGTGCCCCATGACCCACCTCTGGTCTTACTGAAGTCATTAGCTGTTGTATCCACCATGAGTATGTGGCAGGCTGGTAGCTCAGTGGTGCTATCAGGGACACTGCTGTCCAGCCATGTTTCCATAAAAACCATGAAGTTGCCTTAGCTTATCCATTGTACTCCTCTCTTGCCCTGTTTGTTGATGCTCTGTCCTAGCATTATTATAGTATTAGCTGTTACTGGTTAATGGGGCCATTTTTGTTCAACGGTAGTGCTCAAGGAGTTATTTCAAACCCAGCTGAAGTGGCTGTTGACAGGTAGAGTTGAAATTAAAGCTCTGGTCCACCAAGAGGATATATCTACAGTACTATGCAAAAGTTTTAGGCACCCGAGATGTTTAGATTCTTATCCATTATGGGCAGAAGTCATGCCTCTCTAGCTCTCTGTCCAGTGTCACCCTCAGACATGGTTCAGACATCAGCACCTCCAGCAGATACGCCCCCAGCATTTCAAAAATCAGAATACTGATAACTTGGTTGGGTGGTTAATCACACATTTTTCTGTGGTGTGGAAAACTCAGAGCACATATTTATTATTGCTTTACGCAGACTTTAAACCTTTAATGCAGTTCCTTTACTGCCAATTAAATGTTCCAGTCTCTGTAATAGGATGTGATGGTCCATGGCGTCAAATGCGGCACTAAGATCTAACAAGACAAGTACAGAGAGAAGTCCTTTGTCTGTTGCATTCAGGAGATCATTGTGCTATGATGCACTCCAAATCCTGAATGAAAATCCTCACATAAACTATTTAGTTTGTGTGTGTAGTTATCTAGAAAGTCACATAACTGATTAGCAACTGCTTTCTCAAGGATCTGTGCGAAAGTTTAGATATGGGTCTATAGTCATCTGAAATGCCTGAATCAAGAGAAGGCTTTTAAAGAAGAGGTTTAATTACAATTACTTCAAAGGACTTTGGTTTATAGCCTGTTACTAAAGACAGATTGATCGTATCTAGTAAGGAAGCGCTAACTAAGGGTAAGACTTAGTTGCAGCCTAGTTGGGATGGGGTCTAAAATACAGGCTGATGGTTTAGATGAAGAAATCATTGAAGTTGAAGTTAGTTCAGGAGGACTGATTAGGGAAAAACAGCTTAAATATATATCAGGTTTTACAGCTGTTTCTAAGGTTCCTGTGTTTGTGGATAAATCAATGTCTGTTGAGGGCAGAAGGTCATGGATATTCTCTCTAATAGTTAGAATTTTATCATTAAAGAAGCTCATGAATTCATTGCTACTGAGAGTTATAGGAATACATGGATCAATAGAGTCATGACTCCTTGTCAACCTGGCCAAAGTGCTGAAAAGCAACCTAGCACTGTTTTATTCTCCTCTATTCATGAGATGTAATAAGTGGGCCTTCCTATATGTTTTAAAGGGGCCATACTATACTCCTTTTCCACAAGTTAACACAGTTCCCTGCGGTCTTATAAAATGTATCTGACATGCTTTGGTCAAAATACCACAAGGATCAATCACTACAACAGCCTTCTCATCCTGTCTAAACAGCCCTGTTCAGAACGGCTGGTTTGAGTGTAAATAAACTTGTATTTTTCTATGATTTATTGATCAAAAAGATGCAGAAATAACTACATCATGATGTCAATTTGTAAAAAGCCTGAATTCATCCTTTGTCAGGTCTGTCTGCAAGACAACAAGCAGAATGGAGTTTAGATTGATCAGAGCTATGCTAACATTGTAGCTGCTCCATCCACACTCATAATGTCTAATCTAAAGGCAGAAATACAGGAGTGGCATTATTGTTAATACACATCAACATCTACATATGATGTAACTATAAAATGATATAAACTCACCGGCATTTAAGATGTTTATTGATGACAGCAGCTGAAGTGGTTTGTGACCCCAGTGTTAGCTTAGCTCCGGTTTCTAAAGGGGTGATGGGGTTGAGTGTCATTCACAATGACCCCCAGCACTGAACTATCAACAAGATTATCAGTTTGGGAAGGACTAAAGTTAGCATAGCACCTCTGTAGTACTGAGACATGCCACTGAATTCAGCACTGATGGAATTGCTTCCTTAAATTTAGCTACAGCACTATCAGATAGATGTCTAGTGAAGACATTTTCGTAGTCCAGTAACAAGAATTATATAGGAAAAGTTATTAAGGGTCTGATAAAATAAGTTTGTTGCATATGTTCAATAAATATGTTCAATTTACATGTCATATATCAGAACAAGGTTGAGGGCGAGACAGTGAGTGGGTTTATTTACACTCTGAGGGAAGCCAATTGAGTCTAATAATGAGATAAAGGCAATGCTGAGACCATCATTATCGATGTCCACATGAATAATAGTCACCTACTATAATTACTTTGTTTGTTTGTCTAAGTTTGATAAGAACTCTGAGAATTCAAATAGAAATTCTGGGTACAAGAGGACAGTACACTATAACAAATAGAGCTGGTGGTAAAGTTTTCCAGGTTGGGTGAGAGATACTAAGAACGAGGCTTTCAAATGAGTTCTAGTTAAATTTAGGTCTAGGGCTGACGATAAGGCTGGAGTATTAATATGACTGGGAGGAGTGGATTCATTAAGGCTGACATATTCTTCATGACACAGCCAGGTTTCAGTAAGCACAATAAATTAATACGCTGATCTGAGATTAGATCATTTACTAATACAGCTTGAGATGATAGTGATCTCATGTTTAAGAGTCTGCATTTAATTCTCCTATTTTGTTGTACTATCGCAGTGGTGGTGTTAATTTTTATTAAGCTTTTATGAATGAATCCTCTTCTGTTTACTTGAGATTTAATTGATTTAAATGGTCGGAGGACAGACACAGTCTCTATGTGCTTTTGGGTGGGTAAGTGCTCTAATGGAAGCACAGAGAAAAGTGTAGGCCTGCAGCTCTAACTCTTGATCTTAACTCTGGGTTGTTATGGTTCTCCTGGATTAGCGGCCACACACTCCATTCTCTAGTTGTCTATTTAGTGTTGTCAGGTGACGCTAACCCATTGTTGCTAACTTTTGGAGCTAACCTCTTCACGCAGTTGGGGAAACAACAGACGTGACTTTCCTTGGTCTCGAGAAGCTGCAGCATTTTATTAAGTGTAGTCTGTACCGTAACAACTTATTAACCTTTTCCTCTGCTCTGCTCACCTTCACTTTTCTGATGCTCCCTCTCTCGCTGAACCACTGCTGCACTATTTCTTGAAAGGAGTTATGCTACCTGCAGTTTCTATGACAATAACACAGAGGTTGACTCGTGTTTCAACACAGCGCTGCACAGAGGCTCCCAAACGCTATTGATTTCCAAATGAATGGATATTTGGCGTTATTTTTGACATTTTAAAAAAAAATATTTTTTAGCCTGGTGGGGGTTCTCGTTGGCCCGGCGGCTCGCCAGGGTTGTACTATTATAGATGGAACATTGAACATTGTAACAAGTGTAATAATTTACATTTGAATTTTTTTTTTTTGGAAGGGATGTGATTTCTGCAATTCCTTTATGAGATGAAACAGGAACAAATCGTAGAAAAAAACCCAGCTTTTGTAAGATTTTGTAAGATGTGTCTATATGTGAATTTATGTGTGAAATTGATGCACATTGATGTCACATCATGTTCATGTATCGGTTAGTCAGAAACCCACGTGTTTATATCTGAATGTTCACATGTTAAATCATGTGTAGTGCAGATGCTAGATGACTTTCCAACATGTTTATCTCCTTAATTAAAGCTGACGATAGAAGAGAAGCAACAAGGTTGATGGGAAATGTGGTCTTAATTAGCAGTAACACTAACCCAACTGTGTGTCTACATTATTGTTAAAGCCACGCTCTTAATTAGTTTACTCTAATAGTACCGAGAATCCAAAACAAACTCGATATTGATTCATCGGTGTTTATTAATACACAAGACCAGTGATGCATCATCCGTGCTGCAGTCCACTGCATCAGAGTGAATCCAAGCCGAGATTGGCAGATATTGTTGTTATGATCATCATGTTACCGTCATCATTATTATCATCATCATCATTTCCATCATCTCTATCATCATCACCAATCTTTTCAGATCTGTTCCTGTAATGAGCTCATAACAGCATGAGGATGATTGCATACACTCACACACACACACACAGTGGAACAGCTGGCATCTGTTCGGGTATGTCATCTTCATCGAAGGGGCCTCATCATCTGCCCTCCATCTCTGCTTTCATCTCTCTCTTTGTCTCTCTGCCCCCCCCCAACATGTTTATCTCTCTCTCTCTCTCTCTTCTCTCCCCCTACTTTTTTCCCTTTCTTTCAACCTCTTTTATCTCTCTCTTCATCATCACCATCTTCCTCTCCTTTACGCTCTCTAATATACACATCATGCTTCATCATCTGGAGTCTACTTACATTACACACAAACACCTTCCCCTATTACTGGCCCCGGTGTATCCAGCCCCCCCTCTGTGTCACCTCCTCTGTTTCTTGGCTGTTCAAACAAATGCCCTCTATCTCACCATCCAGCCATTCAAGGACACCTCTCCTGCTCACACACACACACACCCGCACACACACACACACACACACACACACACAGCATGGCAGTCAACTGATTCTCCTTTGCTGCACATCTTTGAGGAATATTACAAGCTTCGTCTCATGTCTGCTTCAGAGGGATGACTTAAGAAATACCTTTCCAACCACAAAACAATTCACTTATTTGAAGATTACCTTGATACTGAGTGTGTGTGTGTGTGTCTATGTGTGTGTGTTAACCTAAGAGAGAAATTTGCAAAGGTGTCTGCACCAGAGTGAAGATGAAAATGAATAAGAGATATTCACTTAAATAAGAATTCATTCGCACACACAGGTTGGTTGGTTGATATTGTGGGGACACTCTATCACTCTCCTGTTGGCCTATCATGTCTTTTTGAACTGCTATGACCTTGTGTCACAGTGCTGAGGGAACAAACACGCTTTTATATACTGGCTTCCTAATTGTATGTGGATTGTTTGTTGCACCGTTGTCTTTTGGAAAACTAGTTGCTTTTAAAAGCATCAAAAATTTGAAAAAAAATCCTCCATGGCCGTCTCTGTGGACATTCTCTGTTAATATATAATATTAACGGATATGTAATAATACAAATACATGTAATACGTATTTGGAATTTGGTGTGTATTTGTTCTGGAATGTTACCACAAACATGCAATAAATTCCCCTGAAAAATACATTTTCAGAAAAAAAAGTGTTGATATATTTCTAAAAGCTGCATGTATCTTTTTTTTGTTCACATTTGAGTTTAAATGTCTGTTATTGAATATTTTTCATATTAATGCTAACTGAAACACATGTGAATAGGTTGCATCAACCCCACTGAAATTCACACTCACCTCTGAATCTATAAATGAATAAATCTGTTTTCATCAGGTTCAGTTTCAACAGTGTTCACCTTCTTCTTCTTCTGTTTTTCAGACCAAATGCACACAAGGAAATAGTTTGTATGACGTAGAGCACAAAACTAGAGCAGGACAGTATCACAAAAAAACAGTTAACTTGGAGATTATGGAATCTAAATAATCATATTATTATTATTATTATTTTTTTATTAACATAGTACCACTGATAATTTCAGCCATTTTTTTTTACACCTCTCATCACTTTTAGAATCCCATTGGATGTTCTGCCAGTCAGCATATTTGAGGTCAGTGTTCCATTTAATTGAACCCCAAAACCTGCTGGAAACTCAATGTACTGCTTGCTCTTGGAAAAAAAAAAAAGTCCTTGCTGTGTGTCTTGTTGATAGTCACTTCAGCACAGAAGTTCAGACAAGTAGCTTGGACTATCTGCCCTGTGTCAGATAACGGAGAGTGTAAAAAAAAAAGTAAAGTGGCTCCTAAAAGTCACAGTAACAAAAAGAAGAAAAAACAAACAAACAAACAAACATATCGCAGTACACATCAGGATTCTAGCACTGACACGATTATATGAATGGATTAAAACAAAAGGAGTGAACTATGTGTTTTACATGCTGCTTCATCAGATTCACTTTGTGCCTTTAAACAATCAGGCACTAATTAGCTGAGAATCAATTCTTTTATAGGAACACCTGATGGCAATTAAACACAGAGTGGATCTGATGAAGCAACATGCCAAACGTGTAGTTCTCTCCTTTTTCTTTTAATGTAATCCATTAATAAAATAGTGTCAATTCTAGTACCCTGGTGTGTGCTGCAATATTGTTTTTTTTTTTTGTTACTGTGGTTTTACTCTGCAGCAGCTGGCACCCAGGAGACAAGCCCTGCCGTGCACAGGGTATCTTCTGTTTTTGTCTCATAAAAATGTCCAACATCTATAGAAATAAGGCATTCATTTAGGTTGGTACACCTTATTGAATGTAGTTTTTTTTTTCTTTAAAAAAAAATGGAATTGTACTACTCCAGTTGTTTGGAGTATAAAAGCTTGTTGGTGAAGCAGTACACAATAGAAGCGCTAAATTTTATGACCTTATCCTACCTAGCTGTCTTTGCACAGAAATATTTTTTTACTATTTGTAATCCCAAAAGTGACCAAAATGTACATAGAAAAAAACTGTATAACCAAATTGGTAAGAGAAAGCAAATTCAAATGTTTTTTTTCCTAATGTTGAAAGACAAATTCCTACTGTGGTCTTTATTGCTGCTAACTCACACTGTAGACCTGGGCAGAGTATATACAGACTAAACAGTTGGCGTCATTAGTTCTTTGACAAGGACATGATCCCTGACCGCTTGTCATCTATGAACACCAATTGTGTCCATTCAGGCCAATGAATCTCTGCAGCCAGGGATCAAACCAAGCTCCCTGTGGCGGTGGGTGAGAGCTTTTTTTTTTCCCTGTACGTTCCAGCCGCCCCAATATGGTGTTCCATTAACTGACTGTAGTAGATGTACCTTTGACTTCAGGTTGAGGGATCTGCATCTCCTCCTACCTCTTTTTATATTTATGTGTATCTTGAATTACAGATGGTTTTATCCCCTCGTCTGAATGATTCTTTCCCCATAGCAGGAGCTGTAATTCCCGCTATCGGCACTGTTAAGTGAGCTTTGGTGTATTGATCTCTGAAAGCAGGGCTTCAGTTTATGAACTCATCGATCAGGAGCAAGAGGATAGCTAGAGTTTTATATAATCATTGACGACCAATTATTTAAGTTCTTCAGTACACCCACTTATTTATGAACAGTGATCTGAGGCTAGAACCTAAAAAACATCTTACACTTGTCTTAAAAGCTGTTGTATAAAGAAGGTTCTTTAACAAGTTGTATTTGTTGTGTTTCCCAACTGACTGAATTACAGTAAAGGTCTACTGAAAAGGCTGATATTTTCAGGAACACAGAAAAATAGTGCCCAGTAATAGATGCTGTGATTATATCACCATCTATTCATATAAACATCTCTTTCACTATTCTTCATCAAAAGAAGGCATCCTACTGACTGTCGTGTGTGTGTGTGTGTGTGTGTGTGTGTGTGTGTGTGTGTGTGTGTCTTACTCAGTGCAGTTCACTGTTTTCCACTCAGTTGTTATTGTCTTCATATTCTCTTTTCTCCCTGCCTGTGGAAATTCTTTGGACTCTAATCTTCCTCTCTTTCTCCACTCCCTGCCTGACCCTTTTTTCTGAGAGTAGCGTCCGACGCCAAGCCGCACAAAAGGTTGCTGTCACACATGCAACAATGAGCCGACGGGGAGATGTCTCTGTCTGCTTTACACACGCACACATGCACACACACACGCACACACAAGCAATCAACAGGGCCAGTATGTGATGATTTTAACCTGCACTGAACACCAAGTGTAATGTGTTTAGTCACAGTTGTCTGCATTAGTCTGTAAAATGGATTGTTGGAGCTTGGTCCCTTTTTGGCTTTAGTTACCGTAGTAGTAATATATAGGTAGAAGTAAGAACATATTCATTTTCTTTGTCCTGTCTTAGACAATCCATAGATCCACTTAAATGACTTGACTTCACCTGTTGTGCAGAAAAACTGGCCAAACATCTGATCATACGCAAGTACTGCTTTTGTTTTTTCTGTGTGTTTTCTGTTGGAGTAATGTGGTAATATTCATAATTAACATAAACGCAATCTGAACACATAATACTGTGATAAATGCTCTTATCTTCTTTTTCATTTAGACTGTTTCAAACTTTTCATCACAGATTGAAAAGTTATGTAAGTCTTTGGGAATCTAAATCACCCATTTGAGCCTCTCTGTTGTAGAATAACTTTTTTTTCCACTCAGTACCACTGTCATGCTGTGTTATCCTCCTCTAAGTTCTAGATCACAAACAGTGAACCCTAATACTTTCTTGATATTCATTAGCCCCTGAATGGGGTCATGGTGGCTCAGTGGTTAGAATGGTTGCCTCACAGTAAGAAGGCCCTGCGTTTGAACCTGTTGTGGCCTCTCTGTGTGGAGTTAACATGTTATCCCCTAGTTTGTTTGGGCTTCCTCCAGGTTTCCTCCCACAATCCAAGCAGGCCATGCGGGTCAGGTGGATTGGAAACTCCAAGTTGTCCCCCAAGTGTGAATGTGTTTGTTCATACGTGTTGGTTCTATGATAGGCTGGTGACCTGTCCATGGTGTACCTTGCCTCTTGCCCAATGTGATCAGGGATAGGCTCCAGCCCCCTGCCACCCTCAATAGAATAAGCCGTTTAGAGAATGAATAAATAGAGGGATGGATGACTGCATGATGTCCAGATTCTGTGGTAGAAAAATCCGCCTTCAACATGCTTTCAGGCTTTTGGTCTACTTATTGACCCATTTATCCAGCACTTTGGTCCACAGCAAAATGTCTGCACAACTGCTGACCATGAAATGTCATTTAGATATCCGTGGTCTCCAGAAGATTATACGCAAAGATATTCATGACCCGATGACCTTTCTTCTAGCACTACAGTCAGAATGGAATTTCTTACTAACCACACTTTGGTTGATGACAAGGTCCTCTTCCAAGTAGACAATTCAAGAGATGCCTTATCTCATCAAAAGATAAGTTACTACATTCAGCCCCACTGGTGATGAGGCTATGAAAGCAAATTTGTCATTATGCCGTTTATTTTTGATGACTCTTTTGTATAGCATGGGTGTAATAAATACTGCAGCCTCTAGGGGCCACTAGTAAGCTTTAGACTCATTCTTGTTTCTTTCAAACACAATATTGTGAGCATGGTTTCGACCTTGAGACAGCAAAATAGGTATTTTGTTGAATACAAGTAGACTGGCTTGATTCTTTTACAGTGTGTGATGTTGTCCCCCACCTACTCAACCCATCATGGCAATACAACACATATGCAGATGTTCTGTACTCTTTGTGTGCTTTCAATTGTTGAATTGGTACGAGTGTTGACCTTGAATTCGTCATCTACTATTGCCCGCAACTGGCTTTGAAAAACAAACAAGTTGTCCTGTAAATGTGTGATCACTGTAACGGTGTGTACGTGCTACATAAAACAGAGACCTTGGCAAGTACAGGGGAAATCCATGAGCTTTCAGGTTACACAAAGATTGTCCTACCCTTTTTGGTGGCGCTCCTTTGGTCTGTATACAGCCTGAAAGAAGACTGAAGGCATTTTCAGGTTTAAAAAAAATATTTAAATCTTTTATTTAGAATTAATCTTATCATAAGAGGATGCTTTTTAAATACCAATGAAAGATAAGGCAGTGAAGGACGGTGCTCTTTTTAGTTAAGATAGAAAAACATTATTTTTTTTATAGATTATAAGATCAAGAAAATGAAATACAATTTGAAGTATAGCATGTGCATTAACAATACAGAGAGTTAGATTTAGACTTTTCTTAAGCACAATAACCGATTTTCAAAGCACTTATCATTTGCTAGAGTGATCTAAGCTCTAAGCTCATTGTCCCGCTTTTACCCCCATTCTTGAAACTGGGCGTTACTGGTGTTGGATGTACCATATTTGGTCTACAGTCAGGAGAGCTGCACCAACAACCAGCCAATCACAGCTTCCAACCTGAGATACAACCGTTCAATCACCAGCCAATCACAGCTACGGCCTGGCTCACATGATACAGCAACAACAAGCTAGTCACAGCTCTGCCACAAATCACTTTACACCAGCCAATCATAGACATGACCTAATACCCCAGAATTCTACCAATAAATAACTATATACATCAATGTTATGAATATGGTATTTTAAAAACATATTATATTAATAAATAGAAATTGCATATAATCAACTACACGTTAGAAATCACTGGGTTAATGTTACACAATAAGCCACTCAAGACAAATGCTTGTTCTGATCCAGTTTAATGCTATTTTTATTTGACTTCTAGGTTATCTAGGTTAAAGTAAAGTTTCTTATAATCTACTCTACTGTTTAAACTTACATGTCACACTTTGTTATTGATTGTTCAAAAGACACACGTTATTAAGGTCATATATACATCGTTTTGGACAAAGCACAATACAATTGTGAGAGTTTTTAGCTAAAAGCTTGTTGCATATAACAATGTGTCTAAATATCAGATTTCTACTAGGTACAGTTAATTCTGGTGCTATACTGACCCCCACAATTTTTTTTTTTTTTTTTGTGTGATTTTAATTGTGTAATGAAACACTTCCCATTGTATCACGATTATAACTTGGTGAATCAAAAAAGAGAAAGTATCCCATTATATTTGTTACTTAGACATTTTTAATGTAGCATTGGATACTAATGGTATTTATTGGGATTCCAAAGTGAATACATTAGGAGGTTAATGTAGTTGTTGGGAAAAGGCTACTTTTTCAGCTCTAAATAGTCTTCCTAGTACCACCTCCACAAATAAGGAAACCTGTTAGTAGCTTGAGAGGCGAAACCTAAGGAGTAAAAAATCCACAAAGCAGCAGCGGCGCCATTTACTCCTGCTTATTAAGATCATTGTTTTGAGCGCACAGTAATAACTGATGCTATTAAGCATATCTACATTATTTATCAACTCAGATCTCCATCTGGGTTATGGTGGGGATTACGTCCTGGATGTGTTCCTACAGTGAATTAAAGTTGCAATACATGACGTTCGGCCACTAGATGTCGCACTATAGCACCAACATCTGCTATAATTTAATTTGAGGAAGTTTGTGACGCGGCCACCATGTTTGAAACTAGCATGCACACTCACACGCACTAATATGCACGAGCAACCGATGAAAAGAAGAACAAAGAACAGAGAAGGTCGGGTAACAACACACACAGAGGGAGTGTGACTTCATTCACTGCTTAGGTCACCATTGCTGCATTTCAACCTTCTGTAAAAACAACATCACCCTCCAAACAGCCCTGCAGTCCAATATTTACCTCATTTACTCGCCAGAGTCTCTTCAGGTTTGGTGTTCTTTTCCTCTCCTCTTGTCTTTGCATTTTATGAACCATGTACAGTTACATGTATGCAAGTACATAAATGTGACAACACACATACACACACACAGAACTAAAGACACAGAAATGCCACACTTACTCTCACCAGGTCTATCTCAAATACACTCACACGCTCTGTCACATGCTTCTTAATGTGCAAATACACTGAATTAATTACATAGACACTCACACACCTGCTCGCTCTCGCTCTCACTCACTTACACACACACACACGGCTCTATGGAGTATCAAGCAGAGTGTTGGGTATTGTAGATTATTTTCTGTGTGTGCGTTTGTTTGTGCACGTGCGAGTGTTTGAAGGTAATTGAATGCAGAGTTGAAAAGTGTGTATATATACTTGTGTATTTCATTGTGTGCTGTGCCTAATTCCATGGTGTGCAGGCATGCTGTGTATTTATGTGTGTGTGTGTGTGTGTGTGTGTGTGTGTGTTTGGGGCTGCGTGTGTGTTTAAAGGTAACACAATAATATGTCTAATCCAACAGAATGTTTGTGTGTTATCCTTATCTCTTCTCACACACTTTATCCCTAGGCTACTTAGACTGCTATCCTGCTGCTCTACACACACACACACACACACACACACACTTACACACACAGGTGGACAAATATATACAAACACCTTTCTTCCAGATTTAACAGTAGATGGAAATGCAATGCTCTTTAAGACATTATTGTTGCTGCAACAGAGAAAGTGGACAAAAGATGATGATGACATAAGCAGTCACAAGTTGCCAATGAAGTATTTTTAGGAAGTGGCAGCAGTATATTTTAAGGCGTTTTCATGTTACTTTGCATTTCTGAATTGCATCCAACAAAACTTAACATGGGGTGTGTGGTTGGAACGAACAAAACTCTGAGTCTCAGCAGCAAGACATTTCTCTCTTCTCTATTACTTTGTTTAGCGTTGTCAGGTCAGGCTGACCCCTTCACTTTTCCAGCAGTTGGGGGAAATAACAGATGTGACTTTTCATGGTGTTGAGAAGCTGCAGCATTTATTAACTGACACACTGTAGTCTGTACTGTACATTTACTGCCAGACTGACACCTTACTGTTAACCTTTTTGCTCTGCTCCGCTCACATTCATCATCACTTTTCTGCCGCTTGCAGAAAGAAAGTTTTACAAATAAAAATCCTTCATGGGTTAAAAATTCATAAGATAAGACCTTAAGGACCTTATTTGCAGTTTGACGTTCCTTGTCTACGATTTAACAGAGGTCTCTTTTATAATGGCAAACGATGGATGGGGGAAATGGGATTATTCCAGTGCAATACCATGAGTGGCCATGAGGGGAAAAATGTGAGCAAGGCTGAGTGGCAGCGTCATATCCGTTTCTCTTAACACATCCATGGACTGTACTGATACATTTTAACTTTTGAAGCTCATGCCCAAGGAGTGTTCATGACTGAAACGTGTCTCTCACATTTCATTTTCATACACACTGCCTACATATACGTAACCACTTAACCACTAGCCCCCCGGACACCCTTAAATATAGAAATATATGTTACTTAAAAAAAACAAAAAACTTTTAAAACTCACTGAGTGAATAAAATGTGTAAATTGGCAATACTTGGAGCAAGGAATTGTGGGACTGCAATACCTCATTTCCTTCTAAAAGGGTAGAGGGGAGAGGACTTGAGCTCACTGGCCTCAGTGGAAACGCAAATACATCCAAATACATACTCTTGACATATGTATTTGTATGTGTTAACCTCTCACACAATGCATGCTGGGATAGGCCTCTGCCCCCTGTAACTCAAAGGAGGCTGAACATTTTAGAAAATGAAAAGATGGATGGGAGTTTTTTTTTTTTTTTTTTCCCTTAGCATTCAGAGGAGTCCATCAGCTCCTTTCACAGCTGCCCCTCAATTTGAGGTCAGATTGCTCAGTTAGGAATCTCCCTAATAAATAATGACGATCTAACTCCAGTCTGCCATTCACCATGACACCTAATGGTTTACTGCCTGGCAAGAAGCATCTGCATATACATCACTTTTCAGCTGGGATAGTGACAATATTCAGAAGCTCTCTCTCCCTCTCTGGCCCTCTGTCTCTCTGATACAAACACAACGACACATTGTAGGGACTTTAAAGGGAATTCTGTGATGTGTGTGTGTGTGTGTGTGTGTGTGTGTATATGTCAGTCTGACTATGCTGTTGTAAAGCTAAGCCCAGCTGACTCTTGCCCCCTCTCTCTCTCTCTTGTCCTCCACAATACAGAAATCCATAATTCAGCTGTCACTGCCTTACCTCACAGCGAGCCCTGCCTCTGTATGAGTGTGTGTGTGTGTGTTCATTGTTTTCTAACAACATTTTCTCTCGCTCTCTCTCCCCACCAGGTAAATCCCTGCCTGCCTTCTCACCTACACTAAAAGTAAGAAAATCAATACTTGTGATCTCTGTTTCTTTCCCTCTTGCTTTCTCGCGCCCTTGTGCTCTCTGTGGTTACACACACACACGCACACGCGCACTGCAAACACATACAGGGCTGATGCTTTTTTTTCCTGTTTATTTTTTCTTCCGTTAATTCAGAAGCTAAAAACACTGATGCATGAAGAATGGACAGAGGAACAATGTCATGATAGAAAGGAGAGTAGTGGACACTATTACACTCATATTTATATATTTACTATTCTTCCCTATTATATCTAGTGTATTTAGGTGATGTGTGCTCACTTTCTAAAAAAGTCTTTCAGAGTTTAAAAGCTTCCTAAATGTGAGGTTATCACCATGCACTGCAATAACTGCATGCATGGGAAGGCATGCTTCAATAAATGGAAATCACTGGTCACACACACACAGAAGGTAGGAGATTACATTCAGACTTATTGATGCTGTGTGGAGAGAGTTATGTCTTGAGTCGTCGTACCTTAAGCTGGATTTATACCAGACACGAGGGGTTAACAGCTATGGCTAGGTTCTGAAATATAGATCGCTGTCGGATGTCATCCACTGATATCGCCACCACAACACTACCCAGATGCCTTGTACATGAACAGGTCATATTGAAAAGCAATTACCTTGTCCACAGTACTTATAGAACTGGAGAGACATTAAATGGGAACTCCAGCGGTTTCACTAGTGCTGGGGAGTACTACTGCATATAGGGAAAAAAAGCTGTACAAATCTTTTTATGTCTCCAGAGGGAGCTGCGTGAAATCTGCGAAACTGACTCAAGTTATGTTGAATATAAGCTAATATGTTGCCACTTTGACATTTTGTGCATGAGAACTCTCTTTATATGACTTAACAAAGGAAATATTAGTGTAATTACTTTTGTCTGACTGGTTGTGGTTAAAACTAGCACATTCATATATATCCTGGATTTTTTTTTTTTTACAAAGAACTGTCTAGTAGCATTCTCCCTGTGATCACCTTGAGAGATTCAGCTGACTTGTGAAACTATTCTCAATCTTTTTCATGAAAAAAAAAAACAGAAGCAAAAGCCTGTCATGTGACCTTTTTAATCACCTGGCTAAACCTGGACAGAGGAAAGAGCCGAGTAGCCAGAGAAGAAGTCAAAGACAGAAATGTAGGGATTAGCCGTCCTGGAGCGGACAGTTAAATTTGTATTTAAAGGAGCATTATATGTTTTGGCTTTGACATGTGCATAGGCCTTTATGTCCATATGAATGAGCAGCAGTAATCCTGTGTGTTGTTTCGGGATGATGAACGTGAAGAGAGAGGAAGACTTGTAATTCCTCTCTAGCAGCCAGAGGTTTAAGGGGTGAGTCTGCCTAGATACAGGCAGAAAGAAACAAGGAAAAAAGATTAAAAGAAAGAGAAGTAGAATAGAAAGGAAGAAAAAAAAAAAAAAAAGAAATTAAACCATCCAGGCCTTGGTGGCTTAATCCACCTGAGCTAGTCGTGGAGAGTGGAGGGCAAAGAAAGAGTGGAATAAAGAGATGTGCATAGACGAAACAGAAAGGGATGGTGAGAGTGGGAGAAAAGATGGACAGTCAATCTTAGTAAACCGGTGAGAGAGACAGAGGGACTGTTAATCTTAGTTGTCCTTCACACCCACAGACCTCTGTGTCAATCATATGACAGAGGATGTGACACCAGGGCCGTTTAGTGTGATGCAGATGAAACAGTTTGTTTTCTGTCCTCTAGGAATTCATCACACGTGTTTTTTTTTCTACAAGGTTAAGAAATCACAAGGCTAAGTACGAGACATCCAAACCTACAACTCATCGCAACACATCACTGTATCACAACAGTAATAATATCATTTTGATTTATTCCATATCAAACGTTTTTTTCTGTAAAAGCCATCCTTTCATCACTGCATGTGCAAAATATTGTGTTAAAGGTTGGTTTCGCAATGTTCTAAGTGTCTTAAAACAATAGTGAGGTGCCCAGATGTACATAGAAGCAGGTATTGCTCACTGTAATCAATCCTCCTGGTCATACTAGCTATTAAAAGATCTGCTACACATGTGCTTACAATGTGATGGGGGCCAAAATCTTCAGTTCTTGTTTTGTGCAAAAAAAAAAAAATACTTGAAAAGTTTATCTACAGTTTATGTGAGGTTTCAGCTGTCAGAGTTAATCATATCAAAAAAAGTCCCTCAAAGATATTTGACTCATTTGGACACTTGAAGCTTCATATTAGCTTCAGATGAACTTTTAAATACATTTTTTGCACAGAAGGAGGACTGTGGATTGACGAACCATCTTTTTGTACAATACAATATGGAAATACAGTTGTTTTTATAGATGAGGTTACTGTTATCAGCTGAATCAGTGTGTCCAGTATAGATTTAGATCCAAGACAGTTTAATTGATGAACAGATCAACATGCCTCTCCTTACATCTATTTTAATCAGTGTAGCTGTCTATGTGACAGACGTTTGGCTCATGTGCAGCTGCCACCCAAAGTGTCTTTTTAGGCTACAAGTCTGTTCTCCTCTGACTAACATGCATAACTATGTTGATTTAGTATTTGGCTGTAAGCGCTGCTGAGTTGTGTCTTAGTGCACAGCAGTACTATGACTGAACGCGGCTGGAGAATGCAGCTGCTACTAACATGCTGCTTTCTCTGGGCAGTCATCGAAGAGGTGCTCTAAATGTAGAAAGAAAGGATGTCTTGGTGACTAGCTGACTGACACTGATGCTTCAGTATTAATAATCTAATGATGTCATATATAATAATATATCAGTCAGAGGAACCAAACCACTACTTTTACTGCAATATTTTAACTCCATCAAGCTCATAATACTGTAGTAGGATTTTTCATGCAGGACTTTTACTTGTGGTGAAATATTTTCATATGGTTATGATGGTCTGTTTACTTCTATAAAAGCTCTAGATAGTTCTTCCACCATTGTGCATTGCCTTTAAGGATACAAAGTGTGTAGAACAATGGCAGCTGTACATCTGACAGCTCACTGTTGTCCCCTCTTGTTTCTTCACTACTCGAAAAGTTGAAAAAGTTCTGCCGAAGAGACGAATGCAGAAAATCGCCGTTGTCTGTAGATTCATCTTTGATAGACTGAGGATTATAGTCAGCACTTACCTTGTTGACAAAAATATAACATTTCCTGTGGCTGCTTTGAAATAAAAGTTGCGACGTGTTATGTGCTAGTTGAACATTTTTCATGTGAAGGCAGCGTTGGCAGAATGTTCTGTTTGCATTAGCAGCTCTAACATGTTGTAAGGAGAGCAATCGGTAAGCAGTGAAGCTGTTTACTACAATAAGATAAAAATCCTTTGCTCTTTGCTGGGTGATCTTAGCTGCTATCATCCAGTCCAGTTGCTGTGGTGTTTATTGTGGCCATGACGATCAAGGTTGCCATGTTGCAAGTAATAATTTTAACCCGAATGATCATTTTGCCCGAACCCTAACCAGACCTTAACCACAGCGTCATCACACCATAAAATCATTGTTTTTAACAGTGATGTGTGACGGTTTTGGAAAGCGCAGGCAAATTATACTGTCCTGCCGATCACTGCCGATAGAGGCACTGTATCAGAAAATAGACAAAATATGACACTGACAAGGTGGACCAATAGGTTTATAATATGCCTTGGTGTGGTAGCTAGTTGGAATGTGCATTGTGTTTCAATAGTGAATGTGAGAGTATGGTCACTGAGACGACTCTTGAAGTAATCCCTGGTTTTTCGGAGACATTCTTTGACAAGAAGGACATTCTTTGATCCTTCGTGTAAAAGTTCAGGTCAGTACACTTAAGTACAGAAGAAGCATCTGACATGCTGAGAGTGAATGATGGGAAGAGACTGTCAAGTCTTTGAACTGACAGCACACACACACACACACACACACACACACACACACACACACAAATATACACACATACATGTTACAGTCTGGCATTTAAGTTAATGACATGGAAATAAATTGGAAATGGAGCAGCGTATTGAAAGTCCACTTGACATTTGCAGCCTGACGTGGGAGATTTCTGATGCTGTGCCAGGGCTTTTTTTTAATTCATCTGTCTCACAGTCAGACTGGCATTACAGCCATGTTGCTTTGATGCTCTCCATGTCTTCACCATGGTAGCACTGAGTCAATGAGCTCTACAAGAAAGCCAATTCTTCTTCAAAGACTTGCTTTTATTTTTTGAGAACGCTGCTTTTGTGCTGTCTCAGTCAAGATACGTAAATAGTAAATTAAGTTGCTGATTTAAATCTGAAGTCAACAAGTTGTCCATTGTTCAAATCAATTTTTCCTTAAACTGTTTCCCAACATTTTTTATGGAAAAAAATCTTAATTGGACATATTTATTTTGCTCTAAAATCTCCTCAACCTACGCTAGTCCCACCTCCACCTTTCACAATACACAACGATGTTGAACAGCAGATGAGAGAGAAAAATGCATTTATGGTTTATTTTCATTTATAGTTTCCATTTTTCATTAATTTCCTTGAACTTGTTCTTTCTTCCTGAATGAAATGTTTACTTGCATCAAATGTATCACTGTGTTGTTTGCTTAAAAGTCAGAGACGAGCAAAACTGAAGACAGAGCGAGCATTTGTCCATATGTGTGTGTGTGCGTTTGTGTGATGTGGCCCTAAAAAAACAAAAAAATCAATATTAGATTTACAGTTCACAGATTACTTTTTTCCGTCAAACAAGAGAGAATAAAAACCTGTACAATATTTGTCCTTCCTCCCATCACCTTCTCTTATCAGAATCTATACTAGAGAAACTAGTGCGTGTGCTTACTTACATCTTGAAACAACACACAATATCTGTGACTTAGCTGCTAGATGTTCCATTTTATTCACTCGCTGGCAAAATTGTACATCTGCTAAAAAGATTAGTGGAGATATAGCAATACATTTCATGTCAGAGAGTCTGAAAATCAGCAAGGTAAGGGCTTACATCCATGAAGTGGAAATTGTGTTATATGCCTTACCTGTTCTAAAAGATGCAGCACAAGAAGTGGAAGTCCTTGTGGCAGATCATCTTTTGAGCGGCATAGGGCTGAAGTGAAAAGATGCGTTCAAGTGTGTGTGGTTGTGAAGACAAACGGAGAAGGAAGGGTGACTACACAGGGTAAGGACGGCGGCTCCGACAAAGTACATATGTGAGATTTACAAAAGCACTTGAATTACAGCAGTGGCTCCGCATGAGACACACTGTACCATCCATTATGTACCATTATGTTGTGCTGTGTTCATATGCCTTTTTTAGAGCTAAAACAAATGTAGCATGATTGTGTTCCCTCTCATACCTCTCATGCACATCATGCACACCTCTCTCCAGATGCCACTAGCGGATCTCCTAATTGTAATCATTACTCAAGCAAACAATCTGACCCCATGTAGAATGGCCAGGGTACCGTTTTCCCTCCATCTACCATACCTGAAATAACTTAGAGCTGTACTGTGAGAAAGTGTGGTTTTACCTTAAGTCCACACAACTCCCTTTACTTTTTTGACTAGGAATAATAGACTTTCCAAGTATTAAGTCACTCTGGCAACATCATAACTTCTGGGGAGGCCAGCATACTGTTGTTTCAACCAGTAGCTGCCATCCTATGACCGCATTGCCTGTATTGTGCACTTGCACAAGAACTGGCAACAAATGGAGGATGAGGTCTGTCTCAGGACATCAAATGGACTGAAGCCTCAGTCTTAGCTCTGGATACTGTCAGATTGAATAATGCTGGTCAAATGTTGGGTTTTCCACGGATGGTGAGTGTGTACAAATGGAGGAATGAGAGCCATGTCCTGGAGTCCTAGTGGTTCAGATGCACCCCATTGTCCTGGTTTCCAGTGTGGTCAGTGACCTCTCTTTCTTTGTTTTCTTTCTATCACAACTGTAAAACTGGCCAGTAACGTTGAAAATACAAAACCATAATCTCAAAATGACAAAAGAATTGATTTGAGCTCTTTTTTTCAGCTCCCCCTGCTGTCCATAAGGTGGTTTTACATCCTAGCCATTTCAACCCCTCCCCCCGGCCTCTGGGACACGCCTTCTCATTTACATACAGCTTAAAAAAGCTGCTTGAAAAATCTTCAGATTGCTCACTGCTAGATCGCTTTCCATAAGGCTCTTGCCGCATTTACCCTTCCAGCAACACAACTGCTATAGGAAACTAGCGAATCTGAGCAAAACATTACATTTGCTAATTTTCAGGGAATGTGAATTAATGATCTCTGCCACACGCTGTTAAAGGTGTTTAGTCGTCACTATCTGTGACAGCATGCTGTAAACAGCCAAGTACACCTGTTGTAGGGCATTGGCAATTACTTCCACCCCCCCTAGGTGAGAGATTTATGAGCTTTATGCTGCAACATTATAGTTTATGCAAAGCAATGTTCTGCAGTTATGGCATTTTCACACAGATGTTTAAACTGTAGCCCTTTCAGTTTATGGCAACATTTTAGAAATATGTAAATAGTGGGAAAAAAAAGAGTTCCAAGTACAAAGTTTCAGGTGTTTCAGGTGACTACATGTTTAAATTCCCCTCAAAGGCTTTTATCTTTGGTGAAGTCATGTGGGGTTAAGTCTATCATTAGAAATGCAATGTTTCCACTTGTTAAGAAGGGGTACCTCTCTTCAATTAGAAAAGAACTGTAGGGTTTTGATAGTGTTGAACCCTTACAACCAGGATGAGGTGTAAAGTATTATGGAGAAATGAGCAGCATCAGTCAAACAGGGATTGTATTTTTTTTTTTTTTTTACTTGTGACCTATTTTGAATTATAAAAAGTCTTTACACGCATGTAGCAGACCAGTCAACAGCAAAAGAGCAGGTTGAAGTGGATTGCATCAGCAGAGGTGACACTCAACCTGACAAGGAAAGGTCACATGTGTGTAGTTATGCAAGGTGGCAAAGCAGTGCACCCACGGTCTCTACCAACACCATTACACAGTGAAGGGCCCCTGAACACTCCCACCATACATTTAGAATACATTACTGATATTTACAAAAAAAAATGAAAATGAGTCTCTCACCATAGAGCCTGCCCAATGGGATGATCTAATTGCAGTTTTAAATATTCTACACACACCTACAGTTTTACTAGTTACTTGGATACCGTTAACATTCTGGACATAAGTAACAGAAGTATACAGTTGTGCAAGTTTCATTGGGATTTGTGGTCCATGCTGCCTCTCTGTCTGAATCTGGTCTCTTGGTGCTCAAATGTCCCACCAACCGTGAAACCAAACCCTCCATGAGAGCATCATTCCTGTTTGGCTCACTAGGTGGCTTCTCATTGGCCCGCTGTGTCCCTAGGCGCTTTGTCATTGGATTCTTTTCCCTCCAGGAGGCTGTTGATTTGCAGAGACTCTCTGCGGTGTCATTTCCCACCCCTAAGATCCCCAGAGGTAGTTGCTTAACTTTCTCTGCTTTGAAGACCACACACACACATATATACACTCAATAAACAGTATATCTGTATGTGTATGTGTGTGTGTGTGGTCTACCCAAAAAATGGCTTGTTACATGTTTTACGTCTGAGTTGGAGTCTGAGCCCAGTGGAAGTCTCAAATTCAAAAGTTCCCAGGCTGAAGGATTATCAGAGCCCTGGTTATGTCGAAAGCTGCCAAGCAACAAGTTGTTAGAAAGGCATGGCATTTAGTTCACATATACTATACATACATTATGAGTGTGTATATGTATATATGTATGTGTGTGTTGATTATCCCACTTGTACCATAGTCATTCATTTGCCAAAAATATAAAATAAAAGCATTCACAAATTTTTGGTGAAAGCCAAACTGTACTTACTGGTAGATGTCATTGTTTGGCATGTTTTATTTATTACTGATTATTGACACAAAGCTTGAAGGATTTGTTGGAGCATTTTGCTCTTTGGGGCTTCTTATAGAACACTTCCATGGCCCTTTTGATGTGAGAAGTCCTTGAGAGGAGGCCCATTAATAGACAGCTGCATGCAGGCGACTAGGTGCTCTCCTTACAGTCTGTTCCTTAGGGCTGTCTTCACCCTGCAAGCAGAGGAAGTATAATGAGAGAAGGTGGAGGGACAAAGAGTATTATAAATTACATATTCAATTGCTCTTACTCTATTCATGATGGAAAAGTCCTTCTCACAATTCACAGAGGAAACAGGCACTGTGAGTGCAATGGCTGCTAGTTGGCTGAGGCACGGGTAGAGCTGGCCCCACTCATCATTTTGGGCAGCCAGCTTGCACATGATTGACTGCTTATCCACGTCTTAAAACACATGCACAAGCAGCGATAAGTCCATATGCTCTCCAACCTTCCTCCTAGATCGAAAAAATGTGTGTAATAAGTCTTGTAGGTAATTAAAATAGTTTTAAAACCAATTCTACAATCTATTGGTAGCCTATGTAGGTTGGCCAACACTGGTGAGATGTGTGCTCTACACCATGTATTAGTTAATAGTCTGGCTGCTGCATTCTGGACTAACTGGAGCTGAGACACAGAATGGTGGTAAACAGTGAATTATAGAGATCAAGATGGGAGGACACAAATGTATGTATTCTTTTTTTTCCAGATACTGATGGGATAATATGGCTTTGGTTTTTGCAATGTTTCTAAGGCGAAAGAAACAGGATTGGACAACTTTCTTAATGTGACATTCAATGTTCATGTAACGGTCAAATAGCATTCCCAGGTTTTGTGAGGCTTGCTTGACATTTACTGCCAAAAGACCGATACACTGCTGTACCGTTTCTGTAATAATCTCAGAGCCTCTTTTGTCAGGGTTAAGTTGGAGGACGTTGTCTGACATCCAGTCCTTGACAGCTGTTAGGTAGTCTTGTAAGGTGGAGAGTTTGCCCAGGTCATTTGAATTGACAGAAATGTATAGCTGTGTATCGTAGCAGTGATAAGACATGCATTTGAATTGACTAATTAGGAGGCCAAGGGGGAGCATATACAGGGAGAAGAGAATCGCACTGAGGATTGAAACTTTGGGTACTCCACATGACAACCGAGCAGAGGAGAACATGCAATGATCAGTTGCCACAGAAAAGCTGACAAATAAGAGGCAAACCAGTCAAGGCCAGTTCCAGTTATGCCCACCCGATGCTGGAGTCTGTTAAGAAGAATAGATTGGTCAACAGTGTTGAAAGCTGCACTTAGGTCAAGGAGTAACAAAACTGAGCATTCTCCAGCATCAGCACGCATTAAAACATCATTTGAAACCTTAAGCAAAGCAGTTTCAGTTCTGGGCCCCACACGAAAACCAGTGCCCTCTGGTTCACCGCTGTCTTTAATGGTTTTTATAGAAGCCATAGTCACAGGGACCTAAAACCAGATTGTTCCATTTTTTTGTTGTTTTTTGCTTGAAACTTACATAATATCAATATTGAGTTGAAGAAAAGTTTAATTATCGTAGACTGTACTTTAAAATATGCAGTAGTTGTAGGCATACAACTTTATATTTACTAGCCAGAAAGTTGACTTGCTCTTTTTTGAAGGTCTTTGAGAGCCTTGACAGGTGGGTCAGCACATCCGCTTGCATAATATACAGCTACCACAAATCAGTATGTGGCACAAAAATTGTACAGCCCTTTTGCCAGCGGGCACCGGTTTACCTCCTCCTCCTCAGCTAATGCTGCCAACACAGTGCTGAGGTTCTGTTGTAAATTGGTGATCGCCTGTTGTTGGGACAGTCTTTGACCTCCCTAAAGTGTAAGTTAAGGAGATAACGATAAAGGTAGATTGATTGGGTCAGACAATTCTGGAGTTGTATTACAGATGTCATCTAATTTATAATGATTATTGACATTTTGGCATTTTTGGTTAAACTTACCGACACAGTCAAATCAGGAAGCCTTTGATGCTGCTTGAAGGACAGCATTCCTGTGGCAGCTATTTTTGAATTAAATGTGAAGCTGCTGCAGGTGCTCTTTAAATGTATCCATGTACCGCACGGTGCTGGATGCAGGCCAGTGCCAAGCAGTGAGTAGCACATGCAACAGACCCCATCCATGGAATTAATCTTGCAGCTGTTTGGCAACCTCATTACGCTGTCCTGTTCTATTCGAGTAAATACTTATTTGTATCACATAATATAGGCTACAAGTAAGAATCCAGGTATGTAAATAGATGTTTTTGTTGTTGTGTTCATCCCAGCCCAAACAGTTTGTTTGTGGGGATGTTCTTTTTCTGGAGCACTGCCCTTGATTGCAGCCACTAAAGTGTTTGCCCTCCCATCTGGCACCATGATCAGATCTAGGAAACACGCTCCACAGTTTCCCCTCTTGGTCCATGTATCTGAAAACGATTAAAGCACTTTCATAAAAGTCTATTAAATTCGGGATTACTGCAATACCAGTTGATAATTACATCAATTGTTTTGCTTTTAGTACCTGACATGTGGATCCAACTGCCTCATGATGACAACGTCTGTGCTCTCATCAGCCTCAGGTCTTATGGGCACAGATGCTTGTATGGCTTTGAGGGTGGGCTCCTCCACCACCACAGCAAGGACCTCCAGCATCCCATTGATTATAAAATGAGACCTATTGTGTAAATTAAACAGAGCATGTATAATTTTTGTTCAATATTTTCATATAAGGTTATGATGAAAACTTCAAAATATCTCAGAATTGTATGGAACCTTTTACCTTGAGCTTTTCAAAATAATCACAACCAAGTAGCTCTGCCAAGTCCAACAGCGCCAGATAATTGGTGTGATGAGACTGTTCTCACTTTGTCAGGTGGTACAGACACTTAAAGGTTCCTAACAAACTTGAAGGCAACAAAGACTGAGGAACCTGTATGCATTGTAACTTGTAAAAACATATAAATAGAAACATGAAACTTTTTCTTCTATGTACAAAATTAATCTTGATGATTGAATTTCACCTTTTTTGTATTTCAAACTTACAATTTGAAGTACAGTACAACTAAGGCTTGAATCATGGTATATTAGGGCCAATCTGGGTCCAATCTAGACTTCCTGTGTTTAGAAGTTTTTTGGAAGTATGTCTCATCTTTCTCTCTTTCCTCTGCCCTCTCCTCTCCTGCTCCCCTTCCCTGTACCTTGCTTCTTCTCTTCTCTCTTCTGAGCTTGCAATACACTGGTAGTAACCCAACATACAATCTAAAGGTGCGTCCATTCATAAATGGAGCCATCCAGAATCATAGCAGGTGAAATTCCTTCACTGCAACAGCCCTAACTATAACATCAGGTTAAAAATCTAAAACTGGAGGTCTCCCAAATACAGTGTGGAGCTTCTGACCTGGAAAGGTAACAAATGCAATCACTTTAATTTAGGAAGCGTGGGGATTGGATTTAGTGCAGCAGATGAGACGATCACTACCCATAGCATCCTGTGACCACCCAGCTAGAAAGAGACTCACTGACTTCCCGCAATAAAACCCGCTAGACTGAGTCACATACACTGTGTAACTCTTAACACAGGTGTGGTAATGGTGGTGTTAGGTTGTTGAGTGAAGCACTGGAGAACGCAAACAGTTGAGGACTTTATTTAGCAACTGCTTACACTGAAAGCGTACAAGGTTTCATCTGGGATAAGAGCCAAGTCAGATGAAACCTTGAATAGAATATATCTTTAAATTTGCTAATACCATGACCTAACAGAAGTGTATATATAAAGCAAATAAAAAAGGACCCAAGATGGAACCTTGAGGCACACCACAGGAAAGAGCATCAGTTTCAGACATGTAAGGTCCAAGTGCCTGAGAGGTAGGAGGAAAACCAGTCCAGGGCGCTCCCTGAGACACCCATCCACTGTTTAAGCCTTCCTATCATTATGTGCTAAGATCCAGCAGCACCAAAACGGAGCACTCACCCAAACCAGAAGACATCATTATGTCATTAGATGCTCTTAGAAGAGCAATTTCAGTGGAATGCTTCAGACAGAAACCTTATTGGAACTTATCTAAAATGTTGTGTGCAGTCAAGACAGCAGTGAGCTGTTTGGTAATGACTCTTTCTAAAACTTTTAAATAAAAGGCAGCTTGGATATAGGCCTGTAGATATTGGGAACATACGGATCAAGGACCGCCCTTTCCTCCCTTGCCTGCCCTGCACATGTCACTGTTGAAGCATTCAATAATAATAATAATAATAATAATAATAATAAATGATACTGAGAATTGGTAATGGTTTATTTAAAACCAATTACTCTTTTTTTATATTTTGATCTCTCTTTTGCCTCTCAGAAATAGAGGAGGAGTAACCTGGTCTGCCCCTATGGACCAGCTTCCTGTCATTAATGTTGAAGGTTAACATATTATAGTGCCACATTTTCTACCACCTGACAATTGAATGAATGTGACTAGACAATGCTTGTATGCTTGCAGAGCTGGTGGAGTGAAGGTTTTAAATACTGTACATTGACATGCTCATATATTGTATAATACAATACAGTATCCATTAAATTAGAGTTTATTTACGTTGAACCATGGACTTGGGGATCTGGGGAGTTTGGTGTCATGTGCTATACATATAATAAAACAAGTTGGGGCAAATTTGTGATATTGGATTATATAAATAACTTTGGCTGGTGTGAGGCATTGTATGCCTTTTCAGGCACTTCTGTAACTCAGATACATTGAAACATTTTCAGGAAAATCAATTTCTCAGTTCCCAGCAGCTGGTCATTCATTGAAATTGAAACAATAATAATACCTTATCATCCACTTTGTTTTCTTTTGCTCTTCTCACTTTCCTATCGGTTTACTCATTTTTGAATGTTCAGCCTTAACAGTGCTGTTTTTTTGTGTGTGTGTTTTTTTTATATGTCAGTTGTTTCTGTTGCAGAGAGAGTTCCTACTCTTTCTACAAACTCTTTACCTTCTCGTTTCGCAACATTATCAGCAAACTAGAAATTTGAATTTGTTAACTGTCACTGTGGAAAGACAGTTTGTGAGTGTGAGGTGGCCTGGGTGATGAGATGCTTATATCAGTCAGAGTCAGTCAGTATTTATTTTTGTGCAGCTTCATTTCCAGACCAGATAGACCAGGTAGATAATGTTAGGCTGGTCTACAGACGTAAACCAGACTCAGTTTTACTTTGTTGCTCAAAATGTTTCAAAATGTCTTAAAACTACAGTGTGTAATCATTCCTCCTGTTCATACTGATCTCTCCCCTCTAAATGCATTCATCCATTCCATTCCACTGTAAGGTCATTATGAAGGGGTCTTCTAATGGCCAGTATGAACAGGAGGAATGATTACAGCAAGAAAAAACATGTGTCCATTTGGTTACCTGACTGTTGTTTTAAGACGGGCTTGACAAAGTGAGAATGTGTACTTTAAAATTGGGAAACAATCAAGACTGTGGAGCAAAATTCAATGTTTGGATAATTCAGCTTTAAACTGATATTTATGAAGGTAAATAACCTTTTTTTTTAAAGTTCTGAATATTATAGCCAACCTGGAAATAATGAGCAATTATATTACACATTACTGGAGTAGGTAATAATAACAAAGACCTCATTAGTTTCAGAAGTTGAACTAGTTATGGAAAACACACATCTTACGGTACATTTCCTCAGAAATAGGCATTCCAATCATGCTGTTCTAAACACACAGTGTTATTAAAGAGTATTAATCTTATGCCTTCTATGACATAACCACATAAATCTATTCATAGGACAAACACACACATCCAGGGTCCACTTTTCTTTGCTGGTTAATGTCAGATCAATGTTATTGATCCACTTCACTTCTCGCACTTCATCATGTAGTCTGTGCACACACATGCTACACACCGTCTACATGAATGAGCTGTGTCAAACTCCAGAGCACACATACATATGGTGGTATTGTAAATTGCCTGAGAAGTAATGATGGTCCTAACGAAGAGCAGCACATTGATTAAATCATTACACCACTAATTGACTGGAGGCATTGATCTGAGCTCCACACACACACACACACACATACACCTTTTAAACACACCACAAATTAGCCATCATATTTCCTGTTTTTTAATGTATTTCTGATGGTCCATAGATAATATATAACATCTGTACTTCTTCCCTTCCTTTCTTTCTTTTTGTCACCTTTTTGACTTTATTTTTGTTATATACACACACACACACAGATTAATCATACAAATGTGAGAAAACACACACACTGGAGCCTTGAGATGCACCACAGTTTAAACAGACATTAATGCTTAATGAAGGCAGCGAAAATGATTGATTAGATTTTATTAACTGCTCTGTGGGAAGGTGAGAATGGCCTTTTGTTAACTGATTAGATTGCAGTAAATACTTAATTGGATCAGGGGGTATATACAACTTTCTCAGCCCAAGATTTAAAACTGATTAAATGTAGTTTCTCTTAAAGGGCTTTGGCCTTAGTCCAACATGCTGTTGCTCTTGTCATGGCAGCCTCATCAAGTGTTTCACGCTCTGTCCTCATTGCTTTCACCTTGTCAATGCTGCTAGTCCATTCAGACAGATAACTGGCAGAATATGTAGACCTAGGGTTATTGGTGTTTTTGTGATGATTCACTGCTTAATCAGTTAATTTTTGACAAAAAAGTGGCTTTTGAGATGAAATCAACCTTCCTTTAATTTGACGTACACGCAATATAAAAAGTGAAAAGCTGAAAGTTCATTATTGCTGATGAGGATGAAGCTTTATACCAGAATTAAAACTGTTACTGACACAGGCAGTGAATACACTGAAACTGGAAATCATACAAATTAAGCCAAAGTATCAGTTTTGATATCGACTGACAAGTGTTCCTATGTTCTCATGTTAATGAGGAGTTTATCTCGTAATCTAGGAATTATTTGTTTCTCCAAATGAATAACTTGACAGTTATTAAACATTCTTTATTTGATGTCATGTGAGGATTCAAATGTGCACACACATACTCACTACAAGTTAAATTTCACATTGTCTCAGCTCTGCAGGAGAAAAAGGCCTAAGAAACCGAGGGCAGTTTACAACACTGAGTGTGTTGTAAATAACCTTTAATTAGCCTCTGTTAAGAACACACACACACACACACAGACACACTGTGTAGCAGTAAACAAGGGTGAAACAAGGATACACAATACACATATATATAAAGAAGCACAGAAGAAAAACACATACTTTTGCACGCACACACACAAACTTGACACCTGTTGATGCTCTGGTGTTGAGTGACTCCTAGTTTGGACCAACGGTGCGCCATGCTACGCTGCAGGTGGCCAATTAGCAACAGCCCAAGGCGGGACCTCCTGCTGCGGTTATAGCTCCTGACCAATTAGAGGGCTTGATTTATACCAGCAATAACTCTCAATACTCACACTGCTGCACACACACACTGTGCACATAAGCTCTCACACATAGGTGTATATTGTGAGGTATAGTATATACATGCAGAGCAAAAGACACAAACATAATATGCAAGTGCACATGCACATTCATGTGCTAACACACACACACAACCCCCTCTGTATGTGCTATAATAATCAGCAATTAGAGTCTTTAGAAGGATCAATCATTTGTCAATCCAACTAACTGTTGCGGCAGCAGGACTAAAGCTTCTCAGTATGCACAAGCACAGACACACACACTCACAGATGTTTTTCCTTTTTCCTTTTTTTAAAGCTGTTCATTAGTCAGTCATACAAGTGAAGCAGGTTGAATTGAAATGGAATTTCAAGAAAGAGAGAGGAAATGGGGGAAAAGAGTCACAGAGTGGTGATGATTCATCTTGAGCTGCTTGCTGTAAATTCCTTTTGGAACTCTTTGGCAGTGTTGTGCTGGTCTACCTTGTTGCTCTCAGAAAACTGGGCTATTGTCGCTCTCTTGGCCAATGGAAAATGGAGAAAGCTCAGCTGAATGGATAATCACACAACAGTAAATCATCACAGAAAAGGGTGGAAAAAGGTAAGACCGTTTGCTTCCTTATAAAATACAACTGTTGTACAGTAACATTCACTTTTCAATTCCATGAGGCAAAAGAACGTGGACAGCGTTAATTCTACAACATATTTCAGGCTTAGACTATGTGGGTTGCATGCAAATGTATCTGAACAAATTAAGTGTTAGTTCTAATTTGTTCAAGCTTGATTTTCTGAAAACTGACAGCTCTAGTAGACAAATTAAAACATTTCCATATGACACACACATAGTGCCACAAAGTGAAAGAAAGAGCAATTTTCATGGAGACGATGAATTATATTTCATGGATTTTTTTGTAGGTCAAGTGGAAGATCTGGTATTGATGGTTGTACCAGATGAAAAATCAAATATACTAAGAGTTGTCCTCCTAAGATTATGAATGCCCATTGCAGATTTCAAAACAATCTGGCTGCAGTGTGGGACTGACAGACCAGAAGCCTCCCTGCCACTCACAGGTTAAAAAAACAAACCAAGCAATTAGAAATAAATAAATAAATGGAAAGCAACAACAACAAGCTGCAGATGCCATTACCAAGGATGGATTTGATCACCAGCAATCAAGCTGAAGCAGCCGGTGTCCAATCTGCTCTGTCAAGGAAGTGGTTTATATGAGTGATGGCAGGCAAAAGTGGCCTTGTTATTTCTCAAAGCAGTAGCTCTATTCAGAGCCAAGCCAAGCTTCTCATTAGGACTCTCAGACAGCCTTCCTACTGACATAACATTCACCCTGGGTGATCAGATTGCATTCAGATAGAGCAAAACTATTATATCATCGACCAAAAACCCTTTTGAACAGACTTAAAAGTACATGGTGATCGGGGAACACACACAGTTAACTGATAGTTAAGATAACTGTTAGTTAACTGATAGTTTTCAGCCAAAGCCAAACCAAAACACAAAGGTGAGATGATGGGTCATCTGGTCAACAGTTCTTGAATGCAAATTGGTTGTTTCCATTGCTGACAGCACTCTAAAATGCAATTCGGCATCGGAAAGGGCAATGCAATAAAGCACTGCACCATCAAAGAAAATGAGCCTCATCTGTTTAGCTGCTTGAAAAAGTAATGTAGCACAACCTCAGCCACTAATGAGGTGCATGGAACAAACCGGCAACACCAGGAAAGAGAGAATTTCTGCATCCCAAAACATAAACCAGCCAGCACGTGGCCTTCAGCAGGTTTTTGCAGAAAATTTAATTGTGTGATTCATTTGCAGTCAAGTGGTGCGACTCGCACTCAAATCATTTGCTAAGGTGGTTTCTCCTCAGAAAGCACTAGCATTATCAAATCACCTTTGATGCTGCAGAAAAACAAATTAATAACAGAGTCTGAGGAGGAAAATCACTGACATGGTCGTTGTGGTTGAGATGAAAGTTGAGGAATAGGTCAGGTAATAATTGTAATTACCCAATTTAGCCTGAAGAAATGAATCAAACTCATGCAAACCAGAGATTCATGCATATAATCAAAAAGCAGTGAAAGCAGTGTGTCTGCAATCTGTTTAGTCTTTAAACTGTAAATCTTGATGACCACTTGTGAATTCCTCATGTTATCAGTCAAACCTACTATGTGAGCACAATCATATCACTATTGTAAATGGACTCAAGCTAGAGGTGGTTGGAAGCCCTTGGGTCCTCGCTGTGATTGCTATCAGATCTATATTCACATGAATGTGGCCCACAAGACGTCAGAATAGATCTGATTTCATGTTATTAGAGCCTGAGCGCTGGAACAGTACGAAGACTCTATTTTTCCTATCACATTTGTTTGTTTCTTTCTTTCTTTCTTTGTTATTATTGCGCCACTTCAAACCTGAACTTGACCCCCTAAATATGCTCAAAAACTCACCAAATTTGGCACGCATATCAGGTCCAGCAAAAAATTTGATAATATGTAAATATTATCCCCCCCAGTGCCCAGAAAGTACTCAATAGCGCCACCTAGGTATCTAACCTGGTTGCTACGGCCCGTAAGAATGTCGTAGAGAGATGGAAGAAACACTGTACCTCCGAGCGGCTGTAGCTCAAGAGGTAGTTTCAATTCCCAGCTCTTCCGGTCCACATGCCAATGTGTCCTTGGGCACTTAACCCCAAATTGCTCCTGATGGCTATGCCATCAATGTGTATGAATGGTTAGCTTTACCCTAATGGGCAGGTTGGGATCTTGTATGGTAGCCTCTGTACCAATTCAGCGTATGAATGTGTGTGAATGGGTGAATGTGATTTGTAGTGTAAAAATGCTTTGAGTGGTCGAAAGACTAGAAAGGCGCTCATACACTGACACCCTAGACCTAAATCCAACAAGAAATCTGCAATACATTCATGAAAATCCATGAAAATCCAATTTTTTGCCAATTTTGGACTCCAAACAAAATCTATCTTCTCCTAGGGTGTTCATGTTATTGGCTTCAGATTTTAATACATGACTCACAAGACTGTGCCGAACAAAAGTTCTTAAAAACTTTGTAATAACTCATACGGTTTAGATTTTATGAGCTCCTAAAGTTGCTGTGTGACATTTCAACTTACAATGCAACCTTAGCATGGACTATGTTGCCTACTCTGCTGTCTGCCGTCTAAATTATAAGTCTGACCACTTTCAAACCTGTATCAATGGATTTGAAACAAAAATTCCTATAAAAACATGATATTTTCAGTCCAATTTGGCCAAAGTCATGGCATGTATGTACTTTTTTCCACAAGAAAATTTATCTTCTTTCTTCTCTCCACCTCACATGCAGAAGGGGGTTACTCTCCATTCAAATGCATGACTATTTCTCTGTGTCTGACTGCAGTTTCTAATTGTCTCTGCACACTTCATAGTACACATTTCAATCAAACTTTTATCAGGTCATATGGGTTATAATTCTTTACTTTTGTAAAAATGCACTTGATGAAAATTAGGAAATTAATTTCTTTCACATACACAAACTTATCAAAAGTTTCAATGTATTAATTTAAATGACAATACAGGGGCACAAAACTTGAATAATTTTGACACATGTCTCACTCTGCAGAAATTTCTCATTCTCACACCGCTGACATTTGATGTTTCACTGTGACAGGGGAAGTTTCTATAACTTTACTGTACAGGTGAGCAGGTGGTAGTATTGTGTCTGAAAATGGACCCATCTTCAGACACATGGCAATGTCAGGCTGGAATGTAATACTATGTCGACATTTACTGTAATTGAATGTATGCTGTAGAATTTTTAAGTCTCCATCTTTGTTGTGTTTTTGCACTGCACTTTCCCAGTAGGAGTAGGGGGGAAAATCAATCCTGTAAAAAAATCACAGTTCTTATCTTCTACTTGTCTGAATTGAACTCCAGCATTAGCAAGCAAGCCTCAAGGCCAATCAGCAACCTTGATTGGATAAAGAAAAGAACTTAGTCCACAGTTAATTTCATTTTAGAAGAGCTTGAAGTGAGTTGCTGGACTAGGTGAGGGAGTATAAGTATTTCAGGGTCTTGTTCACAAGTGACAGTAAGATGGAGCAGGTGATCTACAGGCTGGTGTGGCGTCTTTGTACTGGGCTCTCAATTTACCATTTGATCTATGCTAGGTGGAATGGGAATCTGGATGCCTCCCTTTATGGTTTTTCTGAACACATCTAACTGGGATGAGACTGCATGAGCCAGACCCAGACCCCACATGATATATTGCTTCCTTACCTGAGAATGTTTTGGCTGGTAAACATGACTGGGAAGAAGGACACAGGCCACTTTGCTTAGCTTTCTGCCACGATCACCTGGACCAAAAAAGATGGATTGCTGAAATTCCTACACATTTTATACATATATTTCCATATTTGTTGAGACATGTATTGCATCACCAAGAATTGAAAATAATTGGAATTTTGAGGTTCCCAAAGATTTCTATCCCTGTTCATCAGGATCACCTGATCATCTTGTTTAGAAACATCTGTAAAAGTGGGGGATTAGATAGTAACCCACCATTGCGCATCCACAGAAATGTGGTTCCTTTTACAGGACTTTACTAGCATGATGTGCTACTTCACATGACCTCTGAGTTCATTGTTGGTTTGACTCTGCACATGAAATTTGTTCGCAAATTGAATTCGGATTATGTGATATTTGCTGATGGAAAGTAGCCAAACATAGCCAATAATGTGTTTGAATTCAAATATGGCAAAATGTTACTTTATGCCAGAGTTGTCAGGGTAGCTTTTCATAATATCTTGTACTATGTAAACATTGGAGGATAAAAGGTCTGAGGTGTGATTATTGCATGTTTGACTTCGTTCTGTGCAACAAGTCATTCATTCTTTCTTTCTTTTCCCCTGTGCTCCTCCCTTTCTGTTGTCTGTCACCACATTTTCTTTGAGCTCTCATCCTCATCAATCTCTGTCTTGCTTACTTTCTCATCTTCCCTTCTTTCTTTTTAGTCTCCTCTTCTCCTCTACTGTCTTCTTAATCTGTCCTCCCACCTTGGTTGACAATATAAATACAATAAAAGCACAATTTCAAAAATAAAAAGACCTGCAGTGTATTGGAAATCTACTGAGTGGGACATGATAGACATATGTAATCTAAAAAAAATACATAAAACAAAAAATCAATTCAAGGCAAGGGAACAGTGTTGGCAGTACAGAAATATTATTTTATTATTTTATTTTATTATTAATCCTGTTAATAACAAGCATAAAGACATTGATAATAAGGCAAAACAAATCATTCTCAATGCTGAATCTTTTCACTGGTTATCACCCACTCCAAACATCTGTGTGGCATTGAATTCATCACTTTTTTCAAGTAAATCAATTGACTCTAATAGACTTTTGAATTATTTCCACTGTTCTGATGTTTGTCTTTCCCACCATATGATGTAATAAACCAGTGATCATACTTGTGGAAGTAATAACAAGCCTTAAGTGATGTTTTTAATAAGTAAGAGATTCAAAAAACTACTATACTGTGCAGTTTTGACTTGGTTGTGCTGATTGTGGGACAGCTGAGGTTATGATATATATTATGTGCAATGTTACATTTGGCCTGACAGAGGTGCTTGAAGAAACCATAGACAGTGTTCAAAATGCAAATGCTTGATTTAATTAAATGTCACCTAGACCAGATCGGGGATCACTCAGATATTCACTGCCAATAGGTCTGACTGTTAGCATGTATGATCACCCAGCAGAAATCTGACAGTGTTGGCTGAATGGTGGCCGTTTCATAGTTTGCCAGGTTGCAACAAAGACCAGATGGTTGCTGTGGATTTTGTGACATTCTTGGTTCCTGGAGGATATATTTTGATGGCTGAGGAGATCCCCTGACTTTTCCTCTTGCACCACCATGAGGTTGACATTTTGTCAAAATGTTTCTCCAGTACCGAATACCTACCTGCAAAACTTGAAAGGGGATGTTGAAGAAACAGGTCAGTTATCAGCCTCACCTAATATAGACCCTACTGTCTGCTCAGGTTACCATGGGGTGAGCTAGACTCAACAGAATAACAGAACAAACATTAATATAAGATTACTGTTACTGCTGTCAATCACAATTACAGTTAACAGCTTGAACTTTTCTAAATCATCAAGTCACTCACTACTACTAATGATACATACCTCTTTTTACCATCACTGATAAAGCAGACGATCTGCTTTAACTACTATACTAAAAAATACATCCCAGCAGGAGCTGGAGCCCTTCAACAGAACATAACCTTGAGAAACACGCTAACACTGGTAAGGTTAGGAACCAGGGCCTAATGAAAAAAGAGAGGAGCAACCTTTTCACAGTTACTATGCTAACATGCTAAAATAAGACAGTGAACATAAACATCACCTGCCAAACATCCTCATGTAATCACTGTGAGCATATTAGCATGCTGACATCAGGCACAGTTGTGCTTTGCACTAAATACTGTTGGCGTGGCTGTAGATTCTCAGGGCCAGATGTATTAAGGGTTTTACACCTGTTTTCACGTGCAGATGTGACACATTCTGTCCCAAACACATGCAATGTATTTATCAAGCAGACACAGCAGTCTAGTGGCATTTGTGTGTCAGCAAGGTGTGCCTCTCTCCTCATTGCACATGCATTCAAGTGAGGATTGTGAAAATAATAGGGGACATTTTAACAAATGATGTATTCAACCAAGTGTACTAACTTCATGCAGCTTTCTACAGTCAGTTCTGAGGAGAAGATTCTCTGCCTCTGAAAAGTAGACATAAACAATGAGCAGATGTGAATTACAAGAGCCACAAGTTATTTTAGAACAAGTAAATGTGCATTAAATGTCCTCTAAAACCTGATTATTAGAAACAAATATGAAGAAAACAGGCTTTTATTAATGAACACAACATCTGATATACTGGTAGTTTTGGTTCATCAAACTCAAATTTGAACTGAGCATTAATGAACTATAAAATCACTGCAGGCTGCAACCAAACTTATCTTTCTTTTGTTGAGACATTTAAGTGATTGTTTGGCTGAATTTAGCTCAGTATTAACATCCATATTAACTCCCATCTCAAGACAACAATAATGTGTTTCTATGAGGCTCTCCCTCGCTTTAGTGTGCTGTCTGGAGAGCTATACCTGGATCAGTCCAGGAGCTGACTGAGTAATGAACTGCTCTCTTAGTAAATCAGACGCTGAATACAAACAGATTACAGCTGCGGCACACATTTACAAAATGCCATACATATATATATATATATTTTTTAGTTTATTCATTTGTTTTTAGAAGAGAAAATGAAACCAGTAGGCGACAGGAGCTGAAGCAACATTTCTGCTATATTGATTGACATTGTTAAGACCTGCTGGCCCCTCAAACACTGCATCAATCCACCAGATGGAGAGATGTAGAAGACATGTGTGAAGTGGTAAATTTTCCAGCTGTCATCTGACATGCTGCTGGCTTGCTATTCTATTAAAGCATACACCAGAAACCATTGTCCTGTGCAGAACCACAAGCTGTGTGTGTGTGTGTGTGTGTGTGTATATGTGTGTTCATGAGTATTTGTCTGTGTACAGACAGAATGATAGTGGTATAATCAGTGTTCACTACCGTGTGTTACTCTGCCTTAATTCTAAATAACACCTGGGTCCCTGCCATTCCAAGATGAGACCTAAGCCCCGAGATGAAATGCAGCCTAGCATGTCTACACACACACACCACACACACACACACACACACACACACACACACACACACACACACACACACCACACACAAACAAACAAACACCACAAACACAAACACACACACACACATCATCATCATCATCATCATCAGCATCAGCAGCACGCTGAGGGTCCTCCTGCGTATATGCATAATGGCACATTGACACACTATCATACATATAACCACACAAACAAACAGTCGCCACCAGACACTCACACATTCTCTGTCTCACTCACACACACACGCGTGCACACACACACAAGCACAGAGGCAGGTAGCCTGCCTGCCTGCCATGCCAAGTAGAGGATTACAGTGCAAATCAGAGGCTTACCTGGAGAGAGTGTAATGTAAAAACAGACAATACACCGTGATGGCTATCTGGATACCCACTAGGAGGCATGGTCAACATTTCATTATGTGAGAAACATGGACACAACAGCTGCAAAGAAAAGTCATAGTTTCCATCACTAATATCATTCTACAGTAACTGTCATGTGTGTCATTTGGTAGTCTAATGAATTTATGGGGCTTTGACTGATGGTTTTTGGGGGCTGATATGACTAGATTTTTCAAGAATGAAGTTGTTGATATTTTGCCAGTCTTTAACTTATCTATCATTCTCACTATTTTCAATTAAAAAAGGTCAACAACAATAACTGATGACTTGTCATATTGACTTGTTTAAAGCCAGATAAATAAGTCTGTGCTGCAGGATGTGCATTCAGCATAGACACTGAAGCTTCTGTACTGACTGGAAAACAGAGCATGAACGGGAGTAGGATTATTAAACTGATGCCACCCAACCAGATAGGACTCATTAAGGGAGTACTCCCTTAATGCAAAATATTCCGTATGCAAGGAAAAACAATAACAGCAGCACTTCAACAGTGGAAAGAAATAATAACTTCGGAATTTGCACAAGAGTGTCATAATGTTTATGACACAAAGAGCAAACATAAATCAAGGTTCTACCATAGACTAGACTCATTGCATACATTACAAAAAACCAAAGTAGTCAAAAAAGCAGAGTTCAGTAGAAACATATCCATGCAAAGCAAAGTAGAATTGATGATCAAGCTTGGAGGTGGCTTATGATAAAATAATGATCTGATCTATACAGTAGCAGGTGCCAATAGCTCTGACGGTGTTGGTAATCCCTTGTGCATATGTAGGCTGCATAATGTGCTATTTGATATTATGAAATGTGGGAATAACCGTCCATAATTTGTGCAATTTTCCACAGATGTATAATATGCAGTGCTGCTTGAAAGACTGTGAACCCTTTAGAATTTTCTCTATTTCTACATAAATACGACCTAAAACATGATCAGATATTTACACATCAAGTCCTAAAACTAGATAAAGTGAACCCAATTAAACAAATGAGACAAAAAACACAAACTTTTTCATTTATTTATTAAATAAAATTATCCATTCTTACTTATTTGAGTGACGCAAAAGTAAGAACTCTTGCTTTCAGTAACTGGTTTAACCCCCTTTTGCAGCAGTAACTTCAACCAAACAAATTTTAGCTAATTCCTCCTTACAGAACACTCTCAACTCAAGAATTTTGGTGGGCTTCTTTGCATGTCCTGCCTGCTAGTTCCTTCCACAGCATTTCCATAGGATTGAAGTCAGGACTTTGATTCTGCCATCCAAAAAACATTATCTTACTTCCGCTCTAAACATTCTTTAGTAGAACAATTTGTGTGGTTAAAAGTGCTATCTTACTAATTGACCCACTTTCTGTTGAACTTCAGTTCACAGACAGACACCTTGACATTTTCCTATAGAATGTGCTGGTACAACTCAAAACTCATAGCTCCTTCAATGATTGTAAGCCAAAACCATGACACTACCACCATCATGTTTCACAGATGGGATAAGGTTCTTATGCTTGGATGCAGTGTTTTCTCATCGCCAAACATAAAGCTTCTCATTCAAGTCAAAAAGTTTGATTTTGGTCTCATCCATCCACAGAATATTTTTCCAATCACCTTCTGGCTTATCCACGTGGTCTTGAATGAACCGTAGACGGCAGCAATGTTCGCAGTTCTGCCATGCACACCATTGATGTTCAATGTTCTCCTGATGGTTGTGGGTTCACATTGTATAAAGGATCTGTTGTGCACGTCAAAGTCGGACTTCTGTGTTCAGATCTTATGCTCAGCATTTATGTTTTGTGTTTGGATTGTAATTATAATTTTTCTGCAGACTGTATAATTAAGGTTGTCCTTGTTGATAATGACTTTTTGAAGTAATGTTATTTTTGGTGCCCCATATTGACACTCCTGTGTCCTATAAGAGCCTTTGGCCTGTTTCATGAAAGTAATTTGCAAGCGCTGTACACAAATTGCAAATGACCTCTTTCACAAATGATCATCACTTGCAAATTGCATGTATGGACAGCAAGTATGGGGTTCTATTTGATTAGTTAAACATTTCAAAATCAGGGGAGATGGACTCTTGTTGCAAATTGCATCTGGCACATTGCAACTTGGATGAAATGAGCCCCTGTTTCTATCCAGGGTTCCTGGAGTAGCTTTGTTTTAATTAAGGTTCCTCTTATGTTAAGGGACATGTTTTAGGTTTTGCATTTTTTTCAAGTCTTTTTAATACAATACTGGTGTGTTCATATGTAGCCTATGTTGAAAAAGGTCTTGGCTGCTGTAACACTTTGTACTCTCAATTCTCAAATCTCAGCAAATTGCAAAGAACTATAATGTGATTCTTTTGACAGTTTGTTATCTGTTATTATTCTAATTTGTGTAATCTTTACAGTTATCAAGAAGCAGTGGAAATGCACTGAAGGAACTTTAACTCCCTGAGTAGTTTGCTCATGGACGACTGATGTGTTGTAATGCCTGTGCAGATGAATTTATTTAGTTATCATGTAAATGTTTTTCCTGGAAAATGTCACTTTAGAATTTGGTTCTGAAGAAAAGCCAATGAAACAACAGGTGTCAAAACTAAATTCTACAGTGTGTTCATACACCTTTGTCAATATTGTAAAAAATCTTAGGCCGATGTTTGAATTAAAGAGAAAGACAAGACCGAAAGAGTGACAGAGAGAGAAGAGAGAGAACAAAGAGAGAGAGCAACAGTAAGGCTAAAAGCAGGGTATCTTGCTGATTTCCTTTAACCTAACTCTGGATAGAACAAATGCATGTAATGTGTGTGTGTGTGTGTGTGTGTGTTTGTGCACAGGTTTTTGTTACCTCACTGGGACTTTTTCTGGTAAAAACACCGACCTTGTCAGGACCAGTAGTCCTCATGGGGACTAAAGCCTGGTCCTAATGATGCAAAACATCATTTCTGAGGTCCCAGTTAAGGGTTAGGGTTTGGGTTAGGCTGTCCACAATGAATGGAAGTCAATGCAACATTCTAACAATCTGCGCAAACTCGTGTGTGTTTGTGTGTGTATGTGTAGTACTGGTTGTGTGTTCATTATACCATTTGCTGGGATTGTCATTACTTATTGATGCCGCTTCTATTTAAAATGCAGCGTCGCAGCGGTAGGTGGCACAATACTGTCATACACACACACACTCACACACTCACACATTCACACACACACACACACACAGGCTGTTTCTAAAGATGTCAGATGCACATAGTGAAGTGTGCTTGTTAAAACCAGGCAACTTGAAGCCCTCCTAGTTTGCTTGTTTGTGCAGACTTCTGTCATGATAATTTTTGTTCCCATAAAAAGAGGTGACACTCATTCAGTGCACACACACACACACACACACACACACACACACACACACACACACAGAGCGAGAGAGAGATTTAACATTGAAATTCACAGTTTTCAGCTTCTCCACAAGTTTTGGGGGGACATGCAGAGCTGAGATCTGAAGTGTTTTGTGTTTTTCAGAAACGTGTTGTTGAACTTATTTATTTATTTTGACCTTGAGAACATCCTTCTCTGTCTATCTTTGGCATCCATTTCTCAAGTGTCTGTTTTGGTTTGAAGGAGTTTTGCATGTCAGAAAAAGACAATTCCAGTTTTATTGTATGACAGTGTTTTTATTATTACTGCTATTGGTGATTTAGTTTATTTTAACAATTGAAAAATAACTAATATAATAATACTTATAGTAATATCAAACTGATATCAGTAATACTTAGCACCTCATCATCAGCAAAGCCAATACATCTAAATTGTTGTATATGAACACCCAACTGAATTGTTGCTGAGAAAAAAAGATTTAACGTTAAGTATTAGTCTGTGAGGGGGAAGAAACCTCTAATTTAGCAGTTCAACAAGTGACTTCATCACACATGTAGCCCTCAATCAGAGTACAGAGTGGAATTCAACAGGTGGAGGACTGGAGTGCAGAAGATCAGCAGCAGGCATGGGCATCATTAACATTACTTCATTATCTGCTATGACCCTATGTTTATGACCATACCACCTGTCTATTAGTAACTTTTTCAGCTATTTATAGCAATACTGAACAAGAAAATGTAATGAAAAGGCTTTACACTCAGGAAATTAGCAAGTTACCTAGCAGCACTGTTGATAATATAATGTTAAAAAAAGCTCACAAACATATAGCTACTGTTCTTATTGACATTCTTGACTTATTGAAAAAAAAAAAAAAAAAAAATCTCCCTCTTTTTTAGGATGCATTTCAGTGCTGCAAATTTATTTTGACAAAAACAATAATTTAGCTACTAACATTAGCAAAGGACAACAAGCTGACATCAAGTGGCAACCTCCAAAGCTGAAAAATGAAGCCGATGCAAAGTGCTAAAAACTTCAGTTCTTTGAATGGCCACTTGAGGCTGACTCCAAGAACGAGTCAATCCCTATAGACCTCCATGTTAAAATGCCCAACTTTACAGCAGAAATAAACATGTTTACAATCTGGTACGAAAAATGGTTTTGGTCTCTATAGATAATTTCCTTTACCCTGTACAGGGGGTGATTTTTTTTTATAACTCACTTGTTTTAAGCCATAAAGTCATGCATAATTGAGGACGCAGTTGCTTTGAGTGACAGGTCGTTAGCTGCTAGGTAGCTTGTTTCAGAAACCAGGCTTCATTTGGCCCACCTCAGCTCCACCTTTTTGCCCATTTTTGATTAATTGGGAATCAGGTGGAGTCAATCACTGCCAAGATGGCAATAGTCAGAGCCGCCCACTTTGAGCTTCTTTGCATTTCTTCTGTTTGCATTTTAGCAAATGGTTCAATCATGTTAGCATCATGTATTGTTAATCTTCTAAGTTAGCTACTGTAAGCTAGCCAGTGCTGGGGTTGGGGGTGGGGTGGCCGTTCAGGCTATTTGGAGCAAAACATGGGTACAAGTTCAGCTATACAGTAATTTGCGTCATTTTTGTTGTGTCATAAAATTTAAATTTGAGTTAACAGTGTTTACAACAACTAGATTTGGTGTAGTGTAGTGAGTTATAGCCAGCTTGTGTGATATAAGCCAGCTACAATGCTACATTAACACTGCATTACAGTTACGTCACACTAACCCTGTCAAAATGTGCATGTATATATGTATTGGGGCTGTACGATACGATGATATAAATCGCGTGACAAGAGAAAAATGTCTACCATATGATATATTTTAAACAAAGATCCTCTTTTTTCGCTCAGTTCGTTGAAACAGAAATATGCTGTCCCCTGGAGAGCCCAAACCTGTCATTAGCAGCAGTTCTCACTGATAAAGGCTGAATGCAGGTCAGGATAGCATTATGATGAATTGACAATATCAAGAAAACAAGTCAACATACAAAGGTGTTTAACAGCAGTCCTTTAACTGATGAATTCGGAGATCATTTACATGTTATATTGTGGAGCCGTCCCTCATTAAGAATGTCAGAGATCGGTAATAGATCCAAACACTGACTGCAGTTGACAGAGACAGAAGCAGCTCCTCACAGACAGTTACTATCCTGATTTCACAGTCTGGGGTGAGATTTCCACAGGAATAACACCTCCTTGTTCTCAGTGCTCCTCTGACACTCTCTTCAATTCAAATTTTTTGACCTCTCCTGGATAGAATACACACACAAGCTCTTGCCATTCTCACCTTACAAATACAATGTTATGCTGTTCTCTTATGCTAATATGTAATTACTGTGACAGTAACACACTGGCTTTAATTAACAGATATTTTCCTTTAAATAAATGGAAAATAAAGGCTTCTTAGACTTTAATGTTAAAAAAAACAACATCAACAAAAAAAAGTATTTATTTCATTAGACTTTTAGTGCCTCAGGCCAGTCTCATTGAAGTTCATGCTTTCAGTAGAGTCTTTGTGTCATTTGGTTCTAAATGCATTCACCTAAGAGTTTTAATGTCACATGATCTAAATACTCTACTCATGCTGCCTAGACACTTGAAATGATGCCCATTTCAATTTTCAATTCTTTTGCTTCAGCTTGCTTTGGTGTGGTGTCGATGTAGCACCATACCAGAGGTTTAGTTTCTTTAAGCCAAATACTTACTATCTGCTTACACCTACCTTTAATCAGTCATTTTCCAGAACATGTCGCCGTATTTCATCTTTTGTAATATTGCAGAATGCTCAAAATTTTTAAAATTCAGCCACCTTGTGTGCTTTGCCCACCTAAACACAAATCCACATTTACACCTCACAGTAATTATGATTTTGCTCGTAAACCAACCTTTTATCCCGGGGCTAATCTCCATGGTGGGTATACTGTATACATTCCTTCTGTGTTGGATCAGTTAGCAAGACACCTATGGGTAATTGTGATTGGACAGACTGCTCTGTGAAGCACACCAAGATTCTCAAAACATTCTAGCAAGGAGGGATGCACAACTTTGTTATGTTGTTCATCCACTGCATTGCTGCTCCTCCAATATGTCTCATTCATGGCAGCAAAAACATTCTGCTGTGAATTGTATAGCCTGGCATGTGTTACAATTCCACCACCGGCTGCCCAGAGGTTGGCAATGTAGCAGTAGTTTCCCTCTTCGTTTGTGTTGATGCATGTCAAGTGTTGGGAGTTGATCCGTAGTCTCCACCGGGAAGCAAGAAGATAAACAGAGTGCAGCCAATACATAAAATTCACCTGGTGAGCTAGCGGTCAGTAATGGGTGAAATAAAGTAAAAAAACTTGCAAAGGGGGAGCTTCTTCCCACGTCACTCAGGGACGGCTGCTACATTGTGGAAACGTGACCCCATTGTGACAACAGATAAAAAAAAACCTCCATCCTTCCTCCACAACTCTTGAAGAACATTGTGATGGTGCTTGTAAAAAGTTTTGCTCTGGATTATAACTGGACTGTTGACAAGTTCCTCTTGGTAAAAGGAACCTCTTAGTGCTCACCAGCCACATTGATCTGCCCAATATTCAGAAAAGGCAAGGTTAATCTTCTAATCGGTAAGGCAAATAATTCATTATTTTGAGATGCTGCAGTGCTACATGCTGGTAGAAGATCTAATGTTATATATTCTGTGCTGGTGGGCTACGGGCCAAATTCTATATTTGCCCTTGTCACATTAGTTATTTCTTATGTGTGAGTAAGCCTTGCCAAAGCAATCATATAACTTTGCCTTTGAAGAATAAATAATATTCACATTAACAAAGATATAGTCTTATTTTGGGTTTGGGTCTCTAATTCTGTGGGACCAGGTGGGTTCTATTGGGCCGGGTTGCTTGTAATTTAAGTTGTAGGCACATAGGATTTACTGGACTGACTGTGTAAAACCACTGCAATGCTACTTTAAACACATACACACTCCAAGGGTCTTGGTGCACTCCATACATTCTCTTTGTGTTGCAGTATGGTGCACCTGTTAATGTCTTCCCTGGGGAACAAGCTCTTGCTGATAATAGTCTGCTTTTCAGACTCAGGTAATGGAAGCTCTTCAGGCTACACAATACCACCCACCCCTGAACACACATTCAAGATACACACATTCACATACACACACACACACACACACATATTGTGAGTTTCGGACTGAAAACCATCATTATTGTCTGAGACTGTACTCATAATGGCTCCCTGGCCACTACCGTTAAGGTACATTAGGAGGCTATAAACAGACTAAACAGCGTGTTGTCACTGTTGACAACATGAAAACATGATTGAACAGGGTTTTTGGTGTGTTGCTGGATGTCTAAACACAAAGGTAACTCTTCAGTAACACAGGCCAGATAGAGTAATTTTATGGGTAAAGACAAATATAACTTGTGTACAAATTGGCTGCACATGGCCTGTATTTTAAATAACCCCCAATCAGCATACAAATAGCACAGCTTTACACTTTCAAATTGCATGCAGTGCATTTGCCACAGTCCAGTTTCTTCATATGCTCTCCAAAACTTCTGTGGAGAGTGATGTTTCACATCAAAATGTGTAATAGCTACCATAGCAGTGATAGAAAACCTGCAAAAATATTGGTAATAACTAACAAACTAAACATCATATACATTCCCTGAACATGGATTATGAACATAAACTAAATAAACTATGAAAATAAACTAATGAACTATCTTCAAATATTGCACTGAGAGTAAAAGGAACAGGCAGGGTACAGGGATGTGGTAGAGTACTGATAGATGGACCAACACGTTGTTGGTTTTGGTCTTTTAATGGGACACGTTGAAAAAAGAAGAAAACACTAACACAAGCGTTATCCTAAAGTACTTTTATAAGACAGAAATATACTTGTGGTATTTACTTGTGCTTAAACATGAAATTGTCATATTCCTACAAGTAATGCACCTCCCCTGGACCAATTATTGCCTGATACTAAGGCAAAACCCGACATGTCACCATTTCATGGTTCTCACAGTGTCCAGTCTCATGTGAGTATTTCACTTTGTTCTAGTCAAACTTTCAGTGTGATTTCTAGAACTGCCCAAGGCCCACTCATAGACGTCTGCACATTTTGACCATATAATGAGAGCTTGAACAACAAATGAAAACTGGGAAAATTGCACTCAAGCGGAACTGTTGCTATGGCTACAACAGTAGAACGAATGTAGATGGACGAAGGATGGGTAAAGTTACCACTAAATAATAATGGACTTTCATCATCATATATCTTTGTTATATTAAGACATAAAAAGCTGTTGCCATGGCTACCACTATACTTATAAGCAATACAGGACAGATGCAATAGACTGTTGTATTTTAGTATATATATATATCTGGTTAACTGCAGCAAGTGCTGATCTGAGACCACTAACACATCACAGTGGCTGTTTGTGTATTTTGGCCTGTCTATGTGGAGTCCTTGGCATAAAGACGTTTCAGAAGTTGTGTTAATGCTGCAGCCATAAAGTGCCTGTGGATGAAAGTTCTTTTTTTTTTTTTTTTGATAAAAAAGGCATGCTGTGCCTGTGAAGTAGGCTAGTTAGCAGTTAGCCAGCACACTGGCTCAGTGTGTTCCCAGTTACCATAACGTGCTAGCTCAGTATGTCTCCTTCAGCACCTTGACTCTGTGCTAATTGGGACAAACCCCCCACAGTGTGACCGTCAAGGGGAGCCATACTGGCGTGTGCATTTGCATGCGTGTGTTTATGTGAGACTCGCACGCCATAAGCAGCAAGGAAGGAACACAGAGAGATGGTATTAGCATCCATAATCCTCACATCTAATGTTTCCTTCTTTTTTTCCTCTTATGTGATTTCTTTCCCCTTATAACCAAGGGCTAATTGTGTGATTATTAGTCTCAATATCAGTCTAGGTGTGGAACATGCTACGATTTGGCCAAGCAAACCAAAAGGTTACAAAACCCACGTAAAATGCCCATACTGTAGTTGCTGTGTGAGGGTTTCCAAGGAAGGGTTCCCGCTGTTTTCAACCTCTACGCCGAGCGACGCCGTGGTTTTTATGTGAGCATGTGCCTGTGTGTGCGGCATCATTTATTAATGCTGTTGCATCCTTGAACCAATTTCTTCACAGACGCAGAAGTCATGCTGTGTATCGCACCAATACACCCTCCCATGTCCTTGGTGACATTAGTTCAATACCTCTTCTCTCCTCTTTACACTTCTGTCTGTGGTCCTGTCTCCTCTTTGCTTTTGGGTTAGTTTAAGGTTGTTTATCATTTACTCTTAGAAGCAGCACTGTCATGAGGGGACATAAACTGTTAAAACGGTATTAAAGTGTGCTCATGTTGGAACAAAGTCACAGAGGCGCTTTTATAATTTAATAGTGATAGACACTTCAGTCTCTGGAGGTTTTCTAAAGGTTTGAAAGTCGTTAGTGTTAGAAGAGTTGCCATTGAGTTTCATCAGAGGGCTCTTAATGACTCTTCCTCTACTGTCACCAGCAGGTTCCCATTTTTGGTCTAAGCATGAATTGGATGTGTGATCATAAAATTTGGTACAGACATTCTTGTCCCCCTCAAAATGAATTGTCATCACTTTGGTGACCCTATCTATTCAGTGCATCATGAATCTAGTGCCATCATCAGGTTAGGATTTTAATCTGTCCAATACATTGAAATATTATTAATTTTGCAAGTATTTGGTAATAAACCAATCAGCTTCAGCAGTAGTTTGTGTTCTAGGCCGGTTACTTAACTTTCATCTAAACGTGAAACCTGGTTTCCGTTATTGGGGTAGACAATTAGAGAAACTTGATTTCTTCAGGTAGATTTCTCCTGGAGAATGCATTTGAGAATTCAATTTTTACTAAAGACTTCAGACAGGGAAAGCACAGCAGAGCTGCTCAGTGAAAGGAGAGACTGTCTTACACAGAGCGATGCATTCTCGTCCAACATGTAATGAACTTTTGTTTACACCCCTGTAGTTTAGGAACACAGATATGACTGTATCTTCAGCTGACATGGAAGTTAGGGTGGATGTGCTGCATTATCTTTAAAGCTTAGGGGCCTACACCAATACTATGTGTGTGGACACTGGCAACAAAATAGTTTAATGAAATGGCATTTCAAGTGTGAGCAGGCAATGACGTTATTTTCAAGGAGTTACAGGATCTCTTAATTATGTAATCTTGTTACTGGATGATATTTGCTGATTCACATTTTTTTTAAGGTTAGTTTTTAGAAATTCTCTGAACATCTTACACAGCACTTGGAGGTCGAAGTATTGCTGCAGCTGAAAGTCTTTAACCTGGAGGGTTGAAAGATCAGAGTATGAAGAGTAACCCAGGCTGCAACTTCTGTGGCCAAACTGCTGAACAGACAAACCAAACCAACAGCAGTCCAAAAGCATAACCTAAAAGCAGTCTGAACCAAAGACAAGAAGGATGTAAATGAAAAAAAAAAACATCACTTTTTGTGTTCACTCTACACTTGTATGTCAAAAATGGGTTTTAATGATCCTTGAATCTGGCATCCTTAAAGCCCACTAACACTCTTATCATGTATAGGCTCAAACCGAGAATGGAAACAAATCGTCCCTGCTGTGAACCACCATCATTAACCTCATACTGTATGGAGCAACTAACATCTTGCCAGCAGCCAGTATGCAGTCATGATTGAGTGAGCGCATACAGTACAGTACAAGACTTGATGTTTTATTCGGTATCTGAGTTACATATACTTCCCATTCAAATTGAAAGGCCAATGCATTCTCAAAAATGTATTGGTCTGATATAGACTAACTAGCCAGACTAACCAAATATATATAAGTTGATGTTAAATGCAGTACTAGTGATTTAAACATTTGGTGAAAATAAAATGAAATGAAAAATAAACAAAATATGGACAGCGGAAATATAATAGCAGGATCACTAAACTAATAAAGTTACAGAATGGAAAATCTAAAATGGATGTTGTGGATAAAAATCCAATAACATAGATATTAAGTGGATATCAAAATATAATAAATAGAAGATGTGAATGTAACAAGTTTGTGAAAATAGTACTGACAGCGCCATGTGTGTGTGTGTGTAGAAAGTGTAGGTTGTGGTTTTCTCTTATTTAATAGAAAACAGAAAAGTGGCCAAATGGATCAGCAATCAAACTGCAACTGCACACTGTCTACTGACTCACTGAAGCAGCTTTATATTTTTGCTATATATTGTAGCAAAAACAATAATGATCTCTAAAATAACACTGAAATGAAGTCCAGCCAATACACACTGAGGTCTGAACAATGCCCATTTCGTGTCTGTTGTCTTCCTCCTAAGAACATTACTTAAAGACCAGCATATGCTTGAATTTCAACAAGATCAAATGATCTTAAAAATGCAGAAAACTCTGGATCTAATTTATTGGACCAGCTCCTTGTACTTTGTGTAGCTGGTGGTTGTGTGTGGTGGTTGTGTACATGTAGCTGGTGGTTGGTTTCATCCCAACACATCCACATAATTAAATGGCCGCAAAGGTTGATTGTACCTAGACTCCATAAGAGCATTTTCATAACGACCCATAAGAGCATACGTAAGATGCTGCTTTCCAGGATAGGAGTGTAATATGCTCCATTGACCAAAGTCAATTTACAGTGCCAGTGCGGGAGGTAGTGTACCCTTTATGGAGCAGTAACCCTCAACCATAGTGCGTATTTTTGCCATAGCCGCATTTTTCACAAACTAAACTCTTCGTAATGGAAATTCACTAACAAGAACCACATCATAACAATATGCCGTTGAAAGGTTTAATGGAATTCAGAAGGTTTTGAATGTTGAGGATAGACGTGTGGGTGGGTGTGAAGGTAGAAGGAAGATGTCATCTGTGAGGCCAGTCTGGGAGGATGTACTGACCACCAAGCAGAGGGAGACTCAGTTTGGGGGGGTTTCGTCTCAGGCATTTTTCCGCCCAAGCTGATCACTGGCCCCCAGACAAGACAGTGCCTAAAGTGAGTGATTGGATAGGAAGGAATGGAAGAAAAAAGGAGGGAAGGATGAAGGGATGAGGGTAGGGATGAGTCGAGGGAGAGATGAGGTAGGAGGATAAAGGGATGAGAGGATGAAGGGATGAGGTAGGAGGATGAAGGGATGAAGGGAAAGGGAGGGTGGGTCGAGAAATCTGAGACAAACTAGGGTAGGATGGGTTGACCTGGTATAAGTAGGCTTGGCAGGTGATTAGAGGTGGTTGAGGTGTTGTTCTGCTCCCGAACCAGTTAGTCAACAAGTTAACTACATAAAGTGCTGAAAACATGTTAGACTGTTAGATAAAAAGACTGTTAACTATAGTACTGAACTGTGGAGTTCAACTGTTTTTCACCGTTTCTGTGTTCAGAGTTTTTTAGGGTGGGGCTGATATGGTGGATCCATGATGTAACATCATACTAGAATAACCCCTCCCTTCACACCATATAAGAACTAGTGCCTTGGCATCACCTGGATGAGTACTCTGTTGTTTGCTAATTGCAGCATGTGATTCTTTCATTGCAAGCTTAGCATTAGCATCCAGGGAGGATGTATGCTGCAGTCACAACAGTAGAGGTAAACTCTCTGAACAGATAGAAAGGTCTATACTTAACTGTGAGATATTCTAGGTTAGCAGAGCAGTGCCTCTTGATAATGGCATTGTCCATTATGGATGCCAGTACCTCTATAGCCCACATACACTAGATCTGACAGTCTCAATGAATGAGCTGAAACACAAAGACTGTGCCAATGCTCTCCTTGTTCTACAAACAAAACTTTATAACATCAGAATTGTTTTCAATGATGATTTAAACACATTCTACATAAATTCTACTTTTAGGGGTCTGAAATATTGATATCACTACTAAGAAGAAGTGAAATAAGTGACTGAGACCATAACATTTTATGAAAAACATGTATTGGCCCCTTTACACCTTCACTTCCACTTCAAATCTTCTAAATGCTTTCTTTATTTTCCAAATGTTCTCCGTCACATTTTTGAATCAGAGTGACCAATGCAATAGTTGGAGCACAGATAAATTGGCCTCTTAGTCACCCAGTGTGGCTTTGAAACCTCAACACATAAAACTGCTGATTGCCAGACCGCTTCTATTGCTGACAAAGGCCGTTAATTGTCATTCAACCTAATATAATCCACCATTGTGGCAGAGCTTGTGATTGAGTTATTCAAAGTCCTCTTTCCATGAGGGCATTCATTTTGTCCAGCCCTTGTAAAAGTTTAAGAAAAATCCTCGAAGACTTTGTCCGGAGCTCTTAGGGAACAATAAGAAAAAAGTTATCTTTCTCTTCGTACAGGCCCGGATTTGAATAGTACCATTGTTCGTTCTCATTCACGCTTCCCTCACCAAACAAAAGGTTGCTCTTTCACTTTTACTCCCTCCAGCAATAACGGCCAGCGAGAGAGTTATTAAGAAGCAGTGTAACTTTCCTAAGTGGTCGGATTGTGGATGGGAGTGTTTGATGGGTAAATTGGGAGCTGTGGGGGCCAGAGACTCTACAGCCTTGAGTCTCAGCGCCATGCCAACGCTGAACAATCTGTAATTGGCACCAAATAGAGACACCCGACTGTCGCCCATAAGGAGAGTCAGGGAAGGAGAGGAACAGAGGAGTCTGAATTTTCAAGATGGCAAGATCAGTGAGGGATCTGCTTCTGTGACGATTATAAACTGAATCTCTCCCCTCTCTGTTGTTTCTCTCATTTGCTTTCCATCTGTCTCTTTCTTCCGACCAAATCTCTGTTATTTTCCATTTTTATGTCATTATTTTCTAATATAATTCTCTTATTTCTTCCAGCTCTCTCCTCCTATATCCCTCATTTGTTGCCCTCAAACTCTTTCTCATTTCACCATGCATACTTCTTTTTCTTCTTTTCTTTTACAATTTTCTTTTACTTTTTCCTAGTTTTTATGTCGATTTGATTGGGGAAAGAAAAGTGAATATTGAGTTTCTCCAACTGTCATTGGATCATTTTGTGCTCATATCTGTAGATGGGTACATCACATGTTTTCATTTGTTCTCAATGGGTGCCTATGCTGTTGGACATGTTGTTGTACAGAACCATGACAGAAAGCCTGATGATCGTTTTTGATTTGTTACCTTTAGGGTCTGGTCCCATAACAAAGATGTTGAAGGCTGTAACAGTCACATTCACTATTTAAATCCCCTTTAAATACAGGGCTTTCCTCGTCATGATGCACTAACAGGTTGGAAATCCTTTGAGAGAGTTTTCCTCAGAGGAAACCTGTTAATGGTTGGGATGTAAAAAGTTTGAAATATGAACTCAAATATGTTGCCAAGAGCAGATGACCTCCATAGCCCATGATATTTCCTCCAACTCCCTCACTGTAAAAAAAATCCAGAATCTATGAATATGCAGACAAGGTGTTTTCTACTTCACTGTAAAGTTCATTTTCACTGTTTGTGCAGTGGATGCTTCAAGTTTCCACATCACACTTTTTAAATTGCTTACTGGACTGTAATTGGCTCCAAACTAGTTTGACTGACAGCAGAAGCTTACTGGACCAAAACAGTTTTCACATCAGCTCCATGAGAAGAAATCCACAGTGTTTGTATCTATAACTACATGACGATGCATATGATGATACATGATACATCAATGTATTGATTCATGGGCTTTGTTTCTCTGCCCACTGTAGTGAGCATACCTGCCTCCCTGTAGTGAAACAGATGAGCTCACAGACAGACTGGGAGTTGATCAATCAATGTGGATGGTACATAACTTCAACACCTCACATGGGCCTTTACAATAAACAGCTGTCTTTGCAGATTTGACTTTGTGATTGGTTGATGCTTTTATTCGCCGTGTGAAAACTCAGAAAAATCAACCTCATCACAAAAAAAAAAAAAATCACTCAGTACTAATGACAAAAACAACAGTTTGAAAAAACATATTGATGCACAAATGAATTCTACGGAAAAAGACACTCCCAGTGTGTAAAAACCCTTAAACTCAGATTTAAGGTGAACACAGAGAAACTTTTCTCCTTCGTCAGATGATTGTGAAAACAAACTGCAAATCCATCATTCTGCACAGTGAAGCTCAAACATCCAAGTTAAGTGAAACCATTATGAGGTTATTCATCCCCTAAAACATCAGTCATATAGTTCTTAGTGAACGTTAGTCAAACAGGAGTAAATTGTGTATTTGGTCAGAGCTATTTTCAGACACAGATTTGGTGCTCTAGTCAGTAATTCTGGCAGTAGGAAAGTGTGTGTGGGATTGAGTCACAATAAACTACTATGTGTGTGTGTGTGTGTTCCTGGTAATGAAGGAATATGTCACCCAGTGCAACAGTGTGGCTCATTGATGTGTTTTTTTATAGTTTGGAGAAATAAGAGGAATGAGATATATCAGACTTTGGACACACACACACACACACACACACACACACACAGTACTTGTTAGTGGATAAATGAATTGTTGGTTTTGGTTCACAGGGATTGTTCACAATTAATGCCCCATTTACACTTGTCATTTCAAGCGTCCCACATCCTGACAAAACCCAGATAATGTTAAAGACTTTTTCATTAACACTCATACGCCACACACACATATGCACGCCTCATTGCAATCTGTCTTGGTTTTCATGGGCTACATGCAAATCAGGGTTGACACTACTCCTGTTCAGAGGGTTTAGTTTGGTAACTGCCAAAAACACCAGAAGAAGAATAACTTCTGCACTTAAGCATTTTAGTTACTGTAATTACAGTTTAGTTAGAGATAGCTAGCTTACAGCTATCATAAAAACTAACATAAACACGAATCGATGAATCGAACATGAACCAAATTTATAAACTACTGTACCAGCAAGAAAATAAAAGGCAAAAGTGTTGCTCCCTCACCTGTACAGATTAGCACTACCCACATATAAAGTGTCATTCAGTGGTGGAACTGATCAGGGCTCAGATAAATACTGCAACTCATTCTGTCTAGTCATATGTGTTGAAGCGCTGGAGCTGCTTTTTTCATGTGGCTATAGTGAGACAGAGGAAAGGGGGTAATTTGAGTATAACTTTAGCTGCCACTATGAAAGGTATGGATCATGTGAGCGGTCAGAATGAACTATTACTTGCAGCGGGAATGGACAGCCTCCTATGGAGTGAGATGGAGATGAAGGCAGTCATTTTTAGAGGGGAGCTTAAAGTTGTAAATTATCTTCTGTGTCTGTCAAGAGAGAGTATAAGACACATTTAATACTATGAAGGCACTGAGGAGGAAAGTACAGTAATAAGAATGTGCACCTGTCCGCTTTTGGCAGGTCCTGACAACATTTCTAAAATATGCAACATGGCCGAGCATTTCACATAATGTGGAAGACAACGTTTTTGATTTGGATTTTTTTTATTAAATGTCTTATTTATTAAAACAATGTGATGATATGAATCCACACAGTCATATAAACTATACCATGCAGACACTGAAATAAGAAAATATTAAAGAGGTAAAGAAATTTTAAAAAGAAAGTATGGAATTATGTTTGAGGCTTGTCATGGCCTTTCAAGTCTAGGTTTCAATGGATCCAGATACTGAAAAAGGCATTAAATACATTCAAATTTGGCCATAGGCTTGAAAATTTGCTGAAAGGATTATGGTACTTTTCAAAAAATGAAAAGCAACAAGGTGTGTTTATGTCAGCTACTGGTGTTGGTAAAACACAGGTGAAAATGAAACTCTGAAATCTGTAGGAAAACACACTTGCTGTAACTATTTGTAACCACAGATCAACCAGGACGGAAATCATAAGGATTATGACTTTAAATGATGATTCATTCTAAAAGTCTGCACTTTGACTTAATGATAATGTCACTTTGATAAAAAAAATCACTCACTCAGAGCAGATTAAGCATGTTACTAACAGATTCTATTAGTGTTGTATTGATTGATTATAGGTCTAGTTGTTTTTAGTCATTTTACTGTGGAAAAGATGAATATTATACCTTTTAAGAAACAGCCAACTTGTAGAAAGAAATGTATTGATGGTCCTACTGTAGCAGGAGAACACAGTCTTGAAGTGTATCAGTAGCCCTCACTGCTGCAGCTGTGGGTTTTTTTTTTTTAGACAGACTACACCTTAAAAGTTAAATAAGGTGTATTAGAGAGTGTGTTTTCCAAGTCATTCCTGAGCATTCTGCTCTGATAAAACCTCACAGCGCACCAGGGTGAAGGCAGGGCTGCTCAACATGCAGCCCAAGCACCGTGTGTGTGTGAGCAGTCAGTAGCTCAAGCCCCCCCACAGTGTTTCACCATAGGTGTGCAGATGAAAGCGCTGCTGGTGAGTGTGAATATACACACACACACACAAACATGTGCACACACACACACACACACACACACAAACGGGCACACTCATACAGAAAGAAGAGAATGTTTGAAGTGGCGCCCAGCAGCTGAACTGAGTTGTGGCCGTAACTTCAGTTTGACATCTGGCTAAAATCCCCCTGAGAACACGCACGCACACACACACACACACACACACACACACACACACACACACACACACAAACACACACACTTGCTTGCTTGCTCGCTCTCGCGAGCTCAACATGTATGAACTCCATCATACTTACACTACCACCAGAGTCGTAACATGATTGGCTATCCTCTATTGTGACGTCACCAAATTGAGTTGTAACTGAGTAAAACACTGCCTCCATTTCTGCTTGTGTGTGTGTGTGTAAGAGAGAGAGAGAGAGGGATACGGTTATCCTCCCATCGTTTTCCCCACCTGCTGTTGTAACACTCAACATGGAGCCAACAACAAAACACATAATTGCTCCAAAAATGTGCCTAACAAAGGGTATTTGAGAAGGGGGGAGGAATGGATGGGTCTGAAAATAATACATGCAAATGTGGATAATATTTTTTTTTTTATTTCCTGTTGTGTTTAATATGGAAAATAAAACATGATGGCAACCAAACATGTCATTTTCCATACTTTTACCATTAGAGAAAAGGATCTGGTTTCATATAATCCACCCTATGCACACTTCGTAGAAATGGGTTCTCATCTGCCTGGAGTCACAACTCTCAGCGCTGAACTCAGACCCCACCTCTTTTCTCTGGGTGTGATGGGCCTCAAAGTCCAACCAGGACACACCTCTAACCTAAACTCAAACATATGATTGGTGGAACTCAGGTTCAGAACGCAGGGTGACAGGAGGCTCCGCTCTTTACAGTTGGTTACAGACTCTCAGATCTTGGTAACAGCATTGTGCAGACTGAAGTGGGGAGAACGCCATTGCTTTGGCACAAAATGCATTCAGTGACCACATCTTTCAGAATCCATGAATCATTTTTTTTTCTTTCAAAATCAAGCAGAAAAAGGTAAAGCTAATACTAACAGCAGTTTGTTTTCTGTATTATCTATAACCATTAATTGCAAAAGAGTAAAGCACTTTTCAGTGGTTCATTGATTTGGGCACTGTATCTATTACTATCATTAGTCTATGTGCTCATAATATAATACATTTAATGATCACAACATTATTGTTCTTGATCCCTCCCATGGAGGATATGATGTCTAGTGTTTGTCACTTATTTGTCATAGATGTATGTAAAAAAAAATGCAGGAAATCCCAAATCATTTCTAATTCAAAATCATTTGAAATGACATCTTTCTTATCTGTTTCATTGACATTAATTATAAACCCACCAACATGAGCAGCGTGTTCATTTTACTCTTTGAAGATCAAAGCATTGCAATTTAGATCAAATTAAAAGATGTAATTCCAGTTTTGATCAAATGCAGTATCAACCTCTTTCATGTGGACCTAGTTCATGTGTTTATTGATACAATTTCTATATATATTTTTATTCGTTATTCATTTTTCATCATTGAAATGAATCTAAATACTAAATGCGTGTCCCAAGTGAAGGAAACTTCTTCCCCGTCCCCTATAAACCTTAACAAGACGGCACTGGAGAACATTTCACAACAGACAATATGATATATTTATTTTCAGATGTAAAAAAAAACGAGCCACTGCAGATGTTCATCTGTTGTGATCAATTATGAATTAGTCCTTTGGAAGGCTGCCAAGTTGGCAGTGCTGCTAATTTCACCAGGCGGAGCAGTGGTGCCATGGGCTGGAGCAAACTCCTGGGTGTGCTCCTAGTAGTTGGAAGGTCTCCTCTCCTGAGCTGTGAATGTGCAGTAGCTGTGATCTGTTACATCCGTCTGTGTCATTCTAACATCACTTTAGGTTTTTGTAGGATGTGTTGCAGCTGAAGATTTGTAGTTATGCAGTTGTATGTAGTGTAGTAGTATATATGTAGTATAGGTCAAAGCTCTGCTGCTTTTTTCTTAGGAAGTGTGGAGGGACATTTCATTGGTTTGTAAAGCTTCTCTCCTCAGACGATTTCATTTTCATTTTCATGTTCTGGATTTTGCCAAGACTTCTTTCTTTTTTTTACACTCCACTGTGCTTGTGTGCGTGCGTGCATGTATGTGTGTGTGTGTGTGCATGTGTGTGTGTGTGGGAATGTGTATATCCCCTAGGCTAGATACTGAACCCAGAGGAGTTCTTTTTGAAATTCACCAAAAATAAGTCATTACTTCTGGGACGTCCTGCTGGGTGTGTGTGTGTGTGTGTGTGTGTGTTTGCTTTTGCTTACATGTATGACCATGTGTGTGTCTGTGAGTGTGTGTGTGTATGTGTGTAGAGTGCAGGCCTACCTGTGGTACCTCCAGCAGAGCTGGTAATGAGCTCCATTGATTGTGGCTGTTAATTAAGGCCAGTTTTTAATTAATCATGTTCCCTAAATCTGCCTGTTATAAATTATTCCTGACAGATAGACACTTGTTTTCAACACGGCAGATGTCGTTAAATTTTTCTAGCCTTGTTTTCAGTGAAGCCTAAAAATAAAGAGATGGTATTTTTGAGACGGCAGTGCTGTGGCCCACATTGCAACATCAAAAAATGTTTAACAAACATGTATTATTTAATTCATTGGATATAGATTGTTTTAATATATACTACTGGTTTGCAACAGTGGGAAACACTGGAAAGTTGTAAAATGTTGATACTGAACTTTTCAGTAAAATATTTCAATTGTTTTCCTACAGTATCCGCTCTTATTATACAATATCCACTTGTAGCATCTCATTCATTATGTGGAACCTCTCGTGATTCTGTTCAGGCACTCACAGCACATGGTTAAGGTTGGAGAAAGGTCATGGCTCCATGGAGTATTGTCCTTTAACTACCTTTACTATCTTTGTCTGGTGTCTTTCAAGGAGAATATTGACTGTGAATCATTCATATAGATATATATTTTTTAGGTGGAAGTGCTTTTTTTTCAGGCGTGAGCAGTGTCTCCAGATTCTCCTCTCAAGCTGCATCAACCCTTTGCCCATAAGGCAGCCTAAGAGGCGAGACATAGGGCAAAAGGTCCACCGAGCACTTTCTGCTGCTCATAAAACTTCCTGTCATGAATGCACGGTTCTATATAAAACTGATGTAAATTAGTACAGCACTGTTATTACATCAGAGCTTTGGTCTTCGGATGGTTTGGATTACAGCTGCTGGACAGTAAGAGGACTCTGTTTAGAGTTATAGTCATGTTCTGTAACTTCTCTGTAAATTTAGTACATTTGGACTTGAGTCAGAATGGACAGAAAATGTTCACACAACAGCATAGATGCATATGTTGGATTAGCTATGTGTGTGAAATCATGGTTTCATTTGTGTGATTATATAATCACACAAATAATATTAACACTAATGATATTACTACAACCACTAATAATAATAATACAGTAATAATCAAAATAAAGTTAAAAATAATAAAAGGTGGATAAGTAAAAAGATATTCATAACCATGCAGTGATTTTATTCCCCTGTGTGCTTCCTCTTCTTGCCATTTCTAATTATTTAATCATTTACAAGTATTTCATTTCTTTTGACCTTTACAAGTATTTAATTTTTTTGACCTTTACCAGTATTTATTTTTTTCCAGAGTCACCATTATGGTGCGTCATTCTGGATAATTGACAAAACAGCAGTTATACACTTGAAAGGAAAAAAATGTCTTTTTGTTGGGGCGAGTCACGGAGGATAGTTAGGATGTTAGAAAGGATAAACAAACATACACATCTATAGTTGTGGTGAAATCCCCATGACACACACACACACACACACAACCAGTCATTTTGTCATGAGACTCCCAAACAAAAGATGTTTGGAAGTATAAAGGACTTCATTACTTTGTATTTAAAGAAAGCATTTCCTGTGGTTTCCCTGGCAGGGGTAGAGATGGAAAAGCATTTGAAAAGCACAAAATAATTCTTCTTATTTATCTGAGGTTAAATAAAGCTGGTTTGTTCTGTTCCTGGGTTACATTGAAATGTTTACAATAAAAGCTTTCATGTAGCTTTTTTTTTTTTTGTTTTCTTCTTTTTTTTAACTGGCTGTGTGTTCTCAGTCCAAATGAGGCTTTTACTGGTGAATCAGGACACAGCACAGTCAGGGGGTATTTACCAAAATAAGGGAATTTCCTCCGTTACCCATACATCCCTCCTCCCCTTTTTATCTCCTCTGCTCTCTTCTCTTCTTCCCTTCCTTCTTTTCCTCTACCTTCTCTCTTTTTCCTCTTTTCTCCACACATTCTTTCCACTTAGCTTTCCTCCCCTACTTTTCTTCCCTTTCATCTCTGCTATCTTTTTTTTTTTTTTTTTTTTTACTTTCCCCCCTAAGCAAGGACTATACAACAATACACTGTATAGCAGCCAGTAAATAGTTGTTTAGACTCAAGTGTCAGCAGATCTCTTTTGTGCTGTGAGGAAATGTTTCAACAAGCTTCTCTATAGCACTGTGTTTACTGTGATGCTGTAATGGTTACGGAATGCTGGGTTCAGAAGGCATTTATGGAGGACCACTGTTATGCAGACATAAAAAGTCTTAAACAATGTACCCACAAAAGAGAGTGTATAGCTCTGTCAAGAGTATACAATCTTCCAAAGTAATATAACATAAAAATCTATATTTGCATCTGAACCCAGATATGTGTCAACACGGACACCTCAAATCACAGATAAATCACACATTTATCCATTATGTTGCTCTCACGCCACCTGTGCATATCAGATTTTACAAAATCACACACACACAGCTGATATGTGCACATCATCTACATTTGGTTGCAATTGTGTAACGTGTTCATAAATCGTCAGCATAGTATTGACAGGGAGCATAAATCATTCCATCAGTGGTTTTGAACAGATATGAGGACATTTTCAATTGTTTATTAATGTACAGTATTTATCAACAATCATTCTTCTCCTATGAAGACATATTTTATATTACGACAGCTGAGTTTTACTATATTGTTATTCACTGTCTGTTCACACCAGCATCCAGTTATGGTGGCCTGGTGGAGTTTTTGAGAAGACTTTGAAACACTGCCCTGACCTTTCCAGGGCAGAAAGCTCTGAAGATTGGTGTTGCATGTTTTCTGAAGGATATATATATAAGTGAGTTAATCATTTCACCATTATGCCAAGTGGTACCTGCATGTACTGTCAGTTTTAGCTGTTTAAGGGGGCATGGATTGGGGAGAAAAAAAAATCAGGATTAAATTAAATGAGATTAAATGACCATGGTTTTGGTTTCCTCTCCCTTTGTTACATGTGATTTATTGTAGGCCTTGGTTGTCCTTCATTGCAGTTTCTCCCCCAAAATGTCCATATATAAACAACTGTAGTATTTTGCATTAAATAAATGTATTTTGCAGGAAACATATTTGCAGCCTTGTAAAATGTAATATTTTACAATGCATCTATAAAATGTTAATAATCTGCAAAATATAACACCTACCTGTGGCAGTGTTTTTATGGTTTATTATTGGGCAAGTAAAAGCACTTGAGACACTGGTGTTCAGGGTTGAAATCATCTATCAGTTCAAGAGCATATTAAATATCATCAGAGTTACCATTGTGGAAATTAGAAAGAAAACAAGTCAAGTGGACTGATAAGAAGTAAATCTCATTCAGTCTGTGTAAGACCTGCACAAAACATCTTGTCCCGTGCTCTGTGCTCAACCAGTACAGAAGCTTAGCGACTTCACGTTCCACAAACAGCCTTAGTGTGTGTGTGTGTGTGTGTGTGTGTGTGTGTTTGTGTCAGGCAGCCCTGGCCACAGTGCTAACAGGATTAGCATGGTAGTGGCATGTGTGTCAGAGAGCACACGACCAGCAGACTCAATGCTGCAGCGATACACTCCAAGTGAGACAGCGGCGCGATGCTACTGATGCAGACATTTGGTTGGAGTGCATTTGTCACACTGGTTAATGAGGTTAATTCTGATATGACCTCTATATCTCTCACAGTTTTATTTCTTGTCAGGGTTGTTAAGCAGATCCTATTTAGAGACTTCACCCATAATAACAGTATTAATGACAGGCAGTTATTCTACTGACCTACTTCGGGTTGTCATGTTTTGCTGAGTGACTACAGAGGGGGAAAAAAAAATGCTAACTTGTGGAAAAGATTTAATTCAAGGAGCATTTTAATGTGCTGGTCTGAGAACCTCTGTGTCACAATATGTGTGTGTGTCTCTCTCCAAAGGCAGGCACAGCTCAAACTGCTTTGATGCTAGAATCTGAATCATAGCGCATAGTGTTCCAGAAGGACCGAGACTCATCGATGAAAGTCTCGCTTCATTAAGCATGATTCCATAATCTGGCTTAGGTAGGCTTCACTAAATAAACGTGTGACAGGTGTGCAGGTTTTGCACAGCAGTCTGGTGGTGAGCCAGTCATTACAAGCTAATGCTGCGCAGCCAAACGTTGTTGTAGTCCCCCTAACTTTATTTGACATTCTAGTGAAGATTGCAGCAAATATGTGTTTGTACACTGTAAGTTAAATTAGTCGAAGGTACATAAAATATCAAAATGAGTATATACATGATGGTCACTTAGCAGAGAAGTCACTTAACGAGTCACTTAGCAGATAAAACATTTTAATGGATGTTAATTAGTGTTTTTTTTAGTGCTAGTTAATGAATTCAAACACGGGTCAAATTTGACCTGTGAACACTAAAGGTGTGAACCCTTTTTGAAAGCATTAGGAGTTATTAAGCATGGCAACTGTTGGTTTAAAATGCAGTAAGATGCGGTAAAAAAAAAGAAAAGAAAGAGAAAGCGTGGTGTACATCAGGTCAACAGGTAAAAACATGAAATTTCTCTCCAACCAAATATGCAGTTAAACATACTGCATATGAATGACTGAATATTTACTTTGGTTTAAGGGTGTAGTTTGTTCTTTCCAGGAAACTTCCCAGGACATCTAACTATAAAACAAGGAAGTTCTGTCTCTCTGTATGCATGTCCTCCGTGTATGTCAAGAACCGTTCATCCTAAACCACTTCACACTTGGCGGCTGTATTGTTGGGGACTCAAGGAAGTGCAAGTGTCAAATTTATTGCAATTTGGACATGCAACACTTTTTTTTATCTTAATAAACTTTGAATAAACAGGCAAACAGCAAGTGTGAGAGAGATTTAAATATTGCTTATCATTTGATGAATTTCTTGTATATATTATATATTTTACAAATGGTGCTCCGATACTAAGAGGTCATTGTTAATCTGTCATGCAACACCTGTTCATGCTGTGTAGACACAGCATGAAGATGCTCCTTGCTGGGTAAAATAAGATAGTTGACTGTATGTAAGTTATTTACCCTGTGTTTAACACAGTAGTTTAGTTTATGTTTTGCTTTTGAGCGACAAGTCATCATCACTTGTGTAGATTTTCATGTCTTTTTAATGTGTTGATCTCACAAGCCTTTAGAGGACAGTGTTGTTTGTTCTTCAATTCAATGTGATGATAACGTCACTTCTTCTTACCATGCTGCTTTGGTTTACACCTGCATGCTGTCATTGTGGCATAGGTGGTTGGGAAGAAATGACTAGTTGAACTCTTGACCCTTGTTTTCTATTTGAGGTTTGTTGACTGACCTTTAGGGTTGGGTATTTTTTGAGTCTCTACAGGCGTACTTAAGAACTGGCTGACTGCCAAATCACCAGAGAGAGAAAAGGTAATTCTAGGTGCTATGGTCTCTCTCTCTCTCTCTCTCTTTCATGGCTCTGCGACTGCATGTCATGAGCACAGATGGGAGCTGTGCGACGAGTCAGAGAAAAGTATTTTCACATGGCGTGCTCGGACACACGACACATTTTTAATATTAATAAAGTTTGAATAAACAAGTGACCAGCAAAGCCGCTCAGCTCCGTGTCTGAGCGCGGAGTACGCTGACCAGGAGCAGGCAAAGAGCAGGGTGTTGAAGTGACGACCGTCCTCCGCTGCTGGAGTGGAGCATTTCTCTGAATCTGGGAATGAATTGGGATTAGTGTGAGTGGATGTTCTTACTCAGGATAAAATTTGATGACTTCGAAATTGTATTGGGCCTAACTGGAAATTGCTAAAAGACGTGCGTAATAGTCATATAATGAAAAAAACTAATGAAAATATTGAGTGTGAGTGTTCGTTAAACCCTCAAGTCCCTGCATGAGTTGTTTTCACCGTAAAATATTAATGTGATTTTTTTTTTTTTTTTTGTTCTCCGTAATAATAAAGCCATAACCATGAGCACAGCCGGTGATCAGAGCTGTACAGAGAGTCAGAGGAAAGTTTTTTTTCATATGGTCTGCTATAAAAAGAGAAAAGTAGACAATGAAAACAGAGCTTTTAATCAAGAATGGACACACTCTTAGGCGTCTTTTCATGGGCAGTTCAAAACCAGTATGTCTCATATAAGGACAAATCTTTTGAGCAAATACAGCCACTCAAATGATCCCAACTGAAGGCATAGAAAATAAATGATCTAAGTGCTCAGTATGATAGATCCACTTTATTTTTGTAAACATATCTTCTCAAACACAGGAATGGAACACAGGGATAATTTGTTGCACAAATCACTCATGAATTGTGTAAAATAATATCAGTACATTTAATATCCAGAATATTTCACCCATTATTAATAACTGCAGTCAAATAATATAAGCTACATACTATTTAAAAGAAGCATGCTTTGTTGCAAGTGTGGGGAAATGCCCTGGGAATGCTACAAATATTTATTATATCACTGACACAATAAATCATCAATGAAAATAAAGTGTTTCTTCTGGTCTCTGAACACACTTATCCTGTAAACACGTGCTGTGATATGGTAATTCAATAGTGTTGCTATATATACACATTAGTTGTCTTTATCACCTTTTCATTCATATTGGATTTTAAAGGTGGAATTGTTACAGTAAAAATATATATTTTTTTTTTACCCAGAATCCTGATTATTTTGTCCAACAACCTGAACATATCTTGCATTGCAGAAGTTAACCTTGCAGTTTAGGTTACCATGGTGATCTCCTCTACTGAAAGCTCCTGAAAAGCAAGGGTTAACGTTAGCTCACTAACCCACTAATCTCGCTCTCTGAGACGGGGGACCCTGGAGATATCATTGGATTTTTGATGGCATTGATTTCTTCTATCATCTATGTTCTCTGCTGGGAGAGATGAAATAACCCCTCAAACAAAATAACAAACAAATTGTGGTTAAGGCATGATTTAAATACACAAAGGAATCCAAGCACTCAAGGGTTTATGACATTCTAATAAGAGAAAAAAACAACATAAGAAGTCTTAAATGCATGACAGAAAGGGGCCAGGCATGACCTTTAATTCATATCAGTGAACTTACAATTATTTGATCAACTCGCCTGAGATAAATACAAATATGTATGCAAATAAATGCATATCTCATAAATAACATGAGGACAAATTTATTCAGGATCTGATGAATAAGGACCGACTACTCAAGTGTTACTCAACGAGTTCATTGGAATCTAGTTGTTGAGCACTACAACTTAAAACAGGAAACAGTAGGAAGCAATACAAGTAAGCATCAAAATTGGTATCGAAGCAGCTCTTCAGGATACAATTTCATTGTCTTTCCAAGCTTTTGGAGATGACATATAGGCCAAACAACAATTAGAGATGATTCTGCAAAACAACCTCAGTTTTTTATTTTTGGGCATTTTATACCTTTATTACAGAAATAACTGGAAATCAGGGGAGACATGAACAAAGGTCCCTAGCTGGATTCAAACCGGGGATGTTGCAGTTATGGTTGACCCCTGAATACTTAAGCCAACTCAAGTCCAATGCCAACATTTTTCTTTCTGCAATATCTGTGCATGGCAAATGATGTATGACAGGTAGGCAAATGCTGCACAGAATTTATACTGTGTGAATTCTAACGCTCTTGGACCAGAACAGCTTTGTTATTCACAAACACAAATAAATGACAGTCAAACAGAAATGGTGTGTCAATGCCATTTTACTTTTTTTTTTTTTTAAAGCGACAACAACAGTGTTTATCATGTGTGGATAACCAATAAAGTGCATCTTGAAGTGCAACACAGCCTTTATTCTCATATGACCTAACCCTAACCCTTTTTTAGCTAAATGAGTATTAAAATAAGCTATAACTCTGTTAGCCCTCACTTACTAATGGAGAGAAATGACCATGCTAAACAATTGTACTCGTAAATAAATTAAAAGAAAGAACACAAACTTGCAGTTCAACTGTGATGGTCAATGCCCTCCCAATGAAAAATCCTGAAAAACTGGCCCATGGTTGAACTTAACTGCTGACCTCTGCTGTATGGTTAAGGGTCGGCACCCAAAATACTGGGCTGATGTGGCCTTTTTCTCAGGATCAGTTACTATATCACATTTATCCTCCGCGATTTACTCTGGCGGACTTTGAAAACAAGTGGAGTACAACTGTCGCTCTTTGGACGCTGATGGATCATTCGAGCGAAATCCAACGCCTTAGCTTCATAGAATCCTAGTTGCAGTGTGTGTACTCTGGCCTGAGGTTGGGGGATTCATTTGATACTCTGCTGCTGTGCGAGAATTGTCCTTTTCATTGTGGATCACACTGTTGAGCTGTGGACTCAGTGTTGAGCTGTTTTTGGAGACAAAAGTGCAAGGCTTTGGGGGCATGTTTTTGGCAAAATATGAATGTTGAGCGGTTTCCATTGGGGTCTGCACAAGGAACGATATATTCTCCACTTCACACGATTTCATGCACGCACACACACACACACACACATGCACACACACACACACACCTCCTGCTGGCAGCAGAGACAGGATTAGCCCACTCACCCCCATTTTTCTTTCTTTCTCCAATCATTCTCCTTCTCTCTCTCTCTCTCTCTCTCTCTCTCTCTCTCTCTGTTTTTCTCTCATCCAATCACTTTATCTCTCCTGTCAGCACAATTCAAGCTACATTCCAGTTTTTTTTTTCCTGATTCTATTCCTGCTTCCACAGTTCCACATACACACACACACACACACACACACACACATGCAGCCTCTCCTGCACCCCCAACACTCTCCCCAGGGTGCCCTAGTAACTCAGAGGGAGGGGAGCGTCACCCCTGCCTTACTCCTCACTGCAACCACACCCCCATCCTCTTCCTGCTTCCCCTCCAATCACTTCCCGCCCGCCTGACTCATCCAATACCGGCATCCCCTACACCTGCAGGTCGCCCCCAGCTCTCGACCAATAGGAGTCGCCACTTTCTACGTCACAGCAGGGGGTGTAAAGCTGCTCAGCAACAATGAAGGGGAAAAAAGAGAGATCGTAGTAAAAATGGTGACCTAGTTTTTCTTTTCTTTTTTTTTTTTTTTTTTTTTTCCCTTTTCCCTTCAACACCCTCACCCTTAAGTTCTCTCTCCTCTGTAAGCGGAAAAAGACTCTTTAGAAAACACCGGAGTGCTACTCAGATCCTCTCCAGGCTAGGCTGGAGAGGAAGGTATGATTCGAAGAGGTTTTAATAACGTGAAGCACACTCCATCATACACCTCTATCGCACACCGAGTGATTCTTCTTTTTTTTAACTTTGAAAGCAGCTTCTTTTTTGCACATTTTGCAAGCTTTATTATCGCTGTCAAATAAAGGGGTTGTTGTATGACAACCCCTTTATTTGTCAGCGATAATAAAGATATTTCAAACATCACATCTCACCATTGTCTAACACATTTACATGCGCACACACACACACACACACACACACACACACACACACACACATTTTGGGGCGTGTGTTAAATTAGTTAATATGTTTTTTTGCTTTTAACCCTGGAGTGAAATGAACTCACTGGGGGACCCACGTAATGCAAATACTTCTCATAGACATCATAGGTTGTGACCCATTTCATGTGCTGATGTAAGGTTACTACATGTAATAACTTTGCTTTCAACATCATTTTGCCTTCAAATCCAAAATTTGTGCTGATATAAATGTTCAGTTACTCCCAGTTTTACTGGTAATCATGCAGTGGAACATTAAAAATGTCTTTTTATTTATATGGATTTTTTTGTATTTTATATGCAGCTCAGGCTTCGAGCACAAGGACCTTTTTTGCATTAATTCAGATCAGTATAGATAGGGTCAGGACACATATTTTTACACAGTTATATATCTCTTTATTATATATAAATGAATATATAACTTAATATGATTTTTTTTTTTTTTTACCTTTCTGAAATTTAGATTTTACAGTCAAGGTTGCACTCACAGGCTTTCATTTTAAGAGAAGCCCTAAGAGAAAGTAAGCAGCCAATAGGTGGTGGTATGTATGTATGTATGTATGTATGTATATATATATATATAATTTTCTCCTTTTGGGGATGATAATATTAAAAAAAAAACATTATATGTAGCTGTACGGTACTAACTGTTATTCTAATTGAAATTTTAAAACAGCATTAAGATTAGTCATGGGTGGGTGACTTATTTGGGACTTGGTTGGTATTGGGAGTTCATCACCAAGGCATGACACTTACCTGCAACAATGCACAACAATGACTTAACCCCACGTCTGCCTGTCAATATAAGCATACATGACTTATTTTAAAGCACAGGAACACACAGGACTGAAATCCGTTGGTATACTGATGTTTGTGAATTGAAACTGATCAGAGATCTCGCAACTGGTGAAAATGTTCCACCAATAGAGAGACCCTTTATCCTTATATCACAGTACTGGGATATGAATAGAATTCAAAGCAATAGTGTATGAGTTCCTTTGACTTAGTGTCAGGCATAAAATGAGTAAACTTTGTTCTTTGGTGAGGCCCAATATTTAATCATGGTAGAGACTCCCCATACTTAGTAATTATAAATACAGATGGATGACAAATTAAAGGAAAAAACCAACATGAAGTGTCTTAGTAAGGTGTTGGGCCACCATGTGCTGCCAGAACAGCTTCAGTGCAGCTTGGCATTGATTCTACAGTCTCTGATCTCTCCTGGAAGGATAAATAACATTCTTCAAAAAGATATTCCCTCATTAGGTGTTTTGATGATGGTGGTGGAGAGCACATAGGTGTTCAGTTGGGTTGAGATCTTGTGACTGTGAAGGCCATAGCGTATGATTCACATCATTTTCATAAAACCATTCAATGACCCTTCGGAACAGAACCACAAGATCCCCTCTCTGTAGGGGTTAAGCGTTCAGACCTGTACCAATTTCTTGGTGTACGTCATACATGCACTTGTCGAGAATATGGTGAAGCATGCACTCATCTGACCGTACCACTTTTTTTTTCCACATCGCTGTAGACCAGTGCCTGTGGTTTTTGCACTACTGAAATGTGCATTCATCTTTGTAATGAGGTGTTTATGCACTTCAACCCTACTATGATATCTCTCTATGTAACTGTCGATAGACTTGCTGACACAATCTGATAACGTCTTGCATTGATATTCTCAGTCACCTGAGGAAGAGTTGCTCTTCTGTTTTTCCTTCCGTATGTGTTCCTTCCACACTATGCATTAGTCGAACACAGTTTCCAACCCTATTCCATAGATCAGAATTCCTTTAATTTGTCATACATCTGTTGCATGTAACTTGAAGTTTGTGTGTGTGTCAGGCTATAATAGATGCTCATTTATCCCTGGGGTGTGCACAAAGTGGATGTTCCTGAGAATGTGGTCAATCACAAACACTGTACCTGCACAATCACATGCCTGCATGGACATAAATGTTGATGCTCGTTCCTCCTGGACTAATCATGTCCAATAAATATTCCATAGCATACTTTGCTAAAGTATAAGGGAACTGTGGCTGTGAAAAAAATTGTAGTTGTTTTCCCTCAAACACGCACACACACACGCACACACACAAAGATTTAAAGAGTTCTCATTGGCTTCTTTTCTTTTGATTAGCTTCCAAAAACCAGTGGTTGTTATCTAGCCATCCAACATCTATTAGAATATTATTTGCTCCAAGGCTATGGCTGTGTTAAAACATGGCACAGGAAAATACGAAAACAGGGAGAAAATATTTTGGAGCACTGGATGGAGGTGAGAGAAGAGGGGGGATTAATAAACAAAGGAATAAAGAAAGGAAGTGAGGAAGAGGAGTAAAAAAAAAAAAACTTCACTACCACTGACATTTTCTCCCAGAGCCATCCCTTTCCCACAGGCCACTCAGAAATTCATCTCTTTGTGTATTTTCATCATTTTCTGAAAAGTTCTACCTTCTATGAATTGGAGTGTTTCATGTCCAGAATTTTCTGCACATATCAAAACAACCCTCCCTCCACTGCCGCCTCCCACCCACACACACACACACACAAAGAAAAAAGACTCTGCAAGTGGCTTCTTGTTCATTTTGGGTGCTTGTTGGAGTCGAGCAGCTTTGATTTCAGTGGGGAGAATATAACCGTGCGATACTGCTCACATAATGGCTACCCAGGTACCAGTTTGCTTTTGATGGGCAACGCCAAACACTGAGCCGTTTTTGATCTGGTTCAAATGTCTACTCTGTGGAAAATGTGTTGATAAATGTCTTCATTCAGGCCATAACTAATTTAAAACTCACCACAGTGACATATTTCTTTTTTTGGGGGGAGAAGCTGGGATTGGTGGCTTTGATGTGAATCAGAAATGAGAAGTCTGTGTGATATGGCACACAATGCCCAGAGAGGTGCCTGTAAGATTGGTAGAAATCATGCCCCTGGTACTCTGTATCTGCTATTAGTAATTACACAGAGTCTCAATGTGGCACTGAGCCACACAACCAAGAAAGTTGTCATTAAAACTCCTTAGGTATTTTGAGAAGAAGAAGAGGGGGTGCTTTGATGTAAGTTACAAAAAGCGGACTTTCTGATATATAGAAATACAATGCTGTCCTGAAGTGCCAGCTTGGCAACACACAGATGATTGAAAATACAGATATGGTTTTGATGTGGCTCAAATGGAAGGCCATTGTTAAAATGAGCCCTGCTTTCTTTGACAGTATTTCCTGCCAACATTTCCACAGAATACCCAGTACCATTCCATATGGCACATGGAGAAGCAGTTCTCTTTGAAACGGCTTGATTTTTAGAGAAGGAGATTGCACTGTTTGATGCTGATTCAAAGCCAAGCTTATGATCCATATACACAATGGGCCACTGGGGAGACAGGATATAAAGTGCAGTTAAAGGGTGGCTGTGAACCACACAGATGCAAAACGCAATCATGCCTTTGACAAAGCATTATTTGGACAAGATTTGACTTTGATAACAGTTGAAAATGGTTACATACACCCAACCACACCCAACTGAAAGTAACCCAGAGGTAGATATATTGGCCTTTCATCAACATATTATGACTGTTTGCAGAAAACAACAAGAAAGCTGGTTTGAGATTGAATGGGTTTTGGGAGACTGTACTTTCTTATATAAAACAAGAGGAAATTACAAAGAAGTGTTTTGATGGGGATACAAACATCTAACTTTGCAAGAAATTTCCATTTTTCTTTCATTGTGTGTGTGTGTGTGTGTGCATTTGTGTGTGTGTAACAACCTGTCTAGGCTGCTAACAAAGTAGAGTTTATGCCTGGCTACCAGTAATTCTGTTCTGAATCAGCTCTTTTCTTGGTCTAGTTGATTTGATATATTTGCCAGTGACTGCCGACATGATACTTCCAGACTTTCTGAGTTGATGAGGACTTTCTGAAAGCATTACATCAGTAAGCAATGGATGATACACCAGTTCTGTCTTCCAAATTCAGGTAAAAGAAGTTTATGTTTGAAATGACACTACTTTGTCAAATCATTCTGACATGTTCAGCCTTGAAATGCAGGCAACCTATGAACAGGGGGGCAGCTACGGAGTGTCCACAATAGGAAGGTTTCGTCCTGCTGGAAGTATGGCTGTTGCAAATGTTGTAAATGTGTTGGCAATCTGCACGTTATATTTTCATATATATTTTGTGGACAATGATGTTGGCAATAGAGGAAGATTAGGAGGCCGCCAACAGTATTTAGAACCACTTTCTGGCAACCATGAATCTCCCCACCAAATGCCATGGTCAATATGTCTCAAGATAATGTATCTTGCTCTGGAACAAAGTGTCTACAAAGAGACATACTTATTGTAAAAAACAACAACAACAAAAAAAAAACTTTTAGATAGATAAACCAAAGTATTGGAGCTGATGATGGCCCTAGTTGAATGGTCAGGGGATGACGAAGGATAGTTAAAAAAGACCACAAATGTCTCTACCAAACACTCCAAACCACTGATGCCAATCAGCTAGTGGCATTAGGATCACCAAAATCATTAGCATATCTGTATCAAATGTTCCATCTGATCAGTGTAGCGATATTTCAGTGAAAATGTTGACCGCCTGGTGGTGCTAGATGATAAGTCAGGTGACCATCACAATCACAAGGATACCTCTGGAAACCACAAATGTCATGCCAGTCCTTCTTCTGGGCCAAAGTGGTGGATTAACCAACTCACTGACCAACTGGCCACTTTGCTAGCCTGGATATTAGACAAGGTAGCATTGACACCTTTGCTTAAACAAACAAAACAGTTTTAGTTTTACATCCCTATAGTATCAGTGAGGAGATATTTTGAAACTTTGTGCGAGTGTGTTCTTCCAAGAAAAATGACAGCATTAGTCATTTAAGTAAATGTTCACATTTTTTTTCATGTACAAGTGACGCAGCCCTCTAGTGTCTGTCATAATTATGACTCATCTATCCAGAGCAAAGGAGGAAGTAGTGTGACATTATTGTAGAGCTACAAAGTCTGCACAGGGTAGCGGTTCAGGTGGAGGCATGCATCAGCAAAATGTCAGACTTTCACTCTGGAGACGGTTCCTTTCTCATTTCCTACAGTCCAGGTTTCTTTTAACTATGATGGTTGTTCCCTAACCCTAACCAAGTTGTTATTATTGTAACCAGACAATGAAGGTCTCCTAGTAGTGATATGAATGCAGACCATGATGATGATATTTGTGCCTAAACATAACCAAACCTTAACTATAGTGGTGTCAGGATGGTATGGACCAACATAATATTTTGATGTTTCATTTAAAGGACTTGGTTTGAGCACAATTGGAATGTAACTGCTGGAAAAAAGTGAGGATGCTATATATCTACCCTCACTACTATCTAAAGGAATGTGATCAGTTAGTTTGTAAAGTGACAGAGGATAGCAGGAATGTGGTAAAAGAAGAAACTGCCCATAATTTAATGTGAAAATTAAATAAGGAGAATTCAGTTCTTATAAATCACCTTTTAATCAAAACTAAATAACACACACTTGGGTGTCACCAGTCTACTCTCTAATTATTATTCTCATGGTGTGCTAATGGCAGTTTTTCATTATGAAAAGACATGAATCTAATTTCTTTAATGTTTGTCTCAATTAAATCTATTGTAAGAGGGGAAAAAAAAGAATGATGTTGATATCTCTCGGCTTTTAAAGGTTGTAAGTAGACCAACACCTGCTTCTGAGATTCTCCACTGCCTGACTTAATAGAAACAATGACAATAAGTCATCTTAAGAGCACATAATGGATGGGGTTTCTATTTTTAACCTTTGTGTGTGACAGACATGAAGAGAGAAGATAGACAAGAGAAAGACAAGAGAAGATAGACAAGAGAAAGACATATATTTGAATGGAAGTAAAACCCTCTTTGTACATGATATTCCAATGTGATCTGTATCTGGAAGTCTCCTCAGATATAAATTGCACTTTTTAATGTATGGTGTAAATGCATATGGCCTGCAATCAGAATGTGTTTGGATTTGCCAGACCACTTCTTGTCAGGTGGCATGGCTCACATTGTCATTGGATCTCAGTCACAGTCGGCCAACTGTAAATGATACATCCTTCTTAAATTAGTGAGAGAGGCAGGATATCATCTGTCTTCGACTGCAGTGACCTGTCATGGGTTTATTCTAATCATTCACCAAATTAGCTCTGAGAGCATTCAGCATTTCCTGTATGATGTTTGACATAAGGTTTTTTAACCACTAGGGATAGCATTGGTAATTGGTCAGTTGCTTCACTACTTCTGCTCTAGACTGAAATATCTAGAAAAATCAGATTACCATGAAATTTTGTACAAACTAATGGTCCCCAGAGGGTGAAACTCCATGACTTTGGTAACCCCCAGACTTTTTTACTCTAGTGCCAGCTATAATTCATATTTTTCACTTTTCCAGTAAAGCACCTCCTGATCTACTTGATTTATTAGATACAAACAATTTGATACAGACATCCATGAGCTGGTGATTTTTTTTTTTTTTCTCTTGCTCCACAAGCCAAATGTCATAACAGTGAAGGATTACTATGGCATTCGGTACATATGTCCATGTTTTACAGCACAGCATGAATTGTAATAAATTTGGTGACCCCCAAATTTGCATCTTAAACCATAATTAGGTCAAAATTTCAATTAATTAATACCTTGGTTTATGAATATCTACAACACAAAGCTACTGGCATTCAGCGGTAATTGCCAACATGCTAAACCAAATAAGGTCGGTGAAGGTAGGTTTAGTACAGGCTCATTGAGCTGCTAGCATGTCGACTCATAAGCCCTTTTTCAACCAAGGAGAGGAACTACTATCAGGAACCAGGTGTTTGATGGTTATTTATTTCTGCCTTAGAACATAATCTCTCATGCGCTCACATTCTCTCTTTTTAAATGAGTTGTGAAGCTGACAACAACTTCTTTGTTGTTGGAGATAGGACTCTTGCGCTAATATCTGTACTAGAGTGTGTGAACAATCATCAAATCCAATCAATCCTGTACTTTTGGAAAGTACCAACCCCCAGAGCAGAGACTTGTTTAGCACCTGTAACTATATTACACGAAATAAACGTAGCCCCTGCTTTCTCTGGGTTGAAATGCAGGTTTAGTTCCTGAATTCCTTAAAAGTTTCTTGGCCCCCTTTAAGTATTGTTTTCCAGCTCTTCCTCTACAGTATGGTCCAGTATTTGTCCAAAGCTATGCCTCATAAATATCAATTAAAGCATAATTAAAGCATTTAAAAATGGCTTTGAGTGCTTGAGACGTGTTTAGGATCTCAGGCAACAAAATTAGCTTTTTGGAAGAACTGTCTTTCTCTCTTGTGTATACACCTTTTAAATTAATTTTGACATTTTCTTTTAACTTTAAGTTTTGGCTTTATGCACAGTCAAAGATCCAGAATAACATGGATATTGTGTTTTGAATTTCTGTATAATTTTTCAATTTGTATTTTTCAATGCTTTGAACACCAAAAACTTGAATTCCATCCACTTCCAGTATATTAGGGTGCCAACATAATTTTCAGAGATGTAGTACAGAAAATCTAAATCTGTATAGCTAGATACCAACATATTACACTCCTGAAAAAAATGCTTTTTTAACCTCACAAGACAACCTCTAATAGATGTTAGTCAAACCAAATCAAATACTGTTTTACATAGCACCACAAAAGAGATTGTTTTTTTTTGATACACTGTACATAGAGCTGTTTGATATTCCGTTTGAAATGCTGAATCTAACGCAGCAACTGCATGCTTAGAATGTCTTGGCATGACAGCTTTATCTTGATTAGTATGCAGCAGGTTGAAAAGCACAGAGTAATGTGTAGCCTTGTATGCCCACATAACTCTAAGACTACATCATTCTTCTAAATTTATGTTGTCATCCAGTTCAGCATGAACAGATGCAGGTTTTTTTCTCCTCTGAACTCCACAGGATGGCAACATAGCACTACATTATTAGTGTAACCTTGATGTGGTTCCTCATAAATGTTTTGGAACAGGGAATTCTTTTCCAATGCCAGTTTGGTCTGAGCTGGAGCGGTGAGATAATGATTCTATTGCATGTTAATTAATGGACTGGAGTGAGTGTGTTCCATTTCCAGGTGTTGGCATGGAATGAGAGATATTGCTTGCTGAAAGCTTTTATTGTGAATGCCTAAAAATATTAATAAACACAAGCAAAATATGAAAGAAAACAAGAGCGAGTGGTCATGGTGTGAGTAGGATAATTCTCCAGTCATTTGAAATTTAAATTTTGTATAAACTCAGTTGATAGAGACACTTGTGTCATACATTCACATCGTGTTGTCAAAAGACTTCCTTCAAAGTTTGAATATGAGCAGTCATAGTGCAAACAGCAAGTGTGACCTGGTTTAACCCTCAATTCATCTGCAGTTCAGTTTGTGTGAACCGACCTCTTCCTGTTCGACTGTCACTCGAGTGACTGCAGAGGTAACAAGGCCAAGAAAGTCTCATGATTGCGTTTACAATGTTTAAATGATAAAGAACGGAATTTAATCCTCATGAAACTGAATGAGAGCTGAAAATGGAAGTTTGGAATTTGCTCACATGATATATTTGACATTTATTTTGTCATCATAATGTATAATTATGTTGTGGAATATATACTATATACTGAATATATATTCAGTACATATATAAATGTGTTCAACTCTTAAATTTATTTTTATTTTATTTAAAAGTACACATTTTCTTTCTGTTTAAGCTGATGATTGATATCATATATATTTAACTAATACAAATATTCTGTCACTTTCCCTGGATTTGTATAGTTCTGAATAGTAGAAATTGTATTTATGTTAACAAACAAACAAACAAACAGATTAACTGTTTATCATTTTTTCTCATGACTTTACAGCATGTTTGACTATTTACTTTTTACAGTAAAACAGCTGATTAAAAATGGAATATATTTAATCAAAATTATTTATGATGATATGATTAATTATCTTTGGAATGTAATGAGTGGAAATGCGTGAAAGGAAGCATTGAAAGGAGACTGGGCAGAGATCCATAGAATGTTGGGATTTTGCCTCTTTGGAATAATCTGTTTGTGGCAAGGGCAAACGCAGAGAGAGAGAGAGAGAGAGAGAGAGAGAGAGAGAGAGAGAGAGAGAGAGAGGCGCAGAAGTGATACAGAGGGTGTGAAGAATTCATATAGCAAGATGGTAAGAGTGCGAGAGAGAGGACTGGAGAAAAAACAGCAAGAGAATAACTAATAGAGAGTGAAATGGTAAGAGAGGCAGCTAGATAGAGGGAAGAAAGAAGTGATGAAGCAAGATACAGAGAGGGGCAGGAGGGAAAATGAAGATATGTTGTGTATGTGCGCGCCTGTGTGCGTCTCTGTGTATGTGTGTGTGAGTGAGAGAGAGAGAGAGAGAGAGAGGCACAGAGAGAGTTAACAAGGTATTTAAAAACATTACTCTCATTATTCCCATATTTTTAGTAGTTTATGAGGAGTTACCTCCCTTTCTCAGCTGCCTGATCTGTCCTTTCCCCTGTTTCCCACCTTTCTTACAAATTCTCTTTTAATTCCGTATTAACAGACAACTCTTTTTTTCTGTTAGTGTAACCTCAGACCAGACCACTGAATTAAAAATATGCACTTTGTTTACAAAATATCCTTTTTCAGTATTTCAGTATTTCAAACTCCTACAGCAGTTCCTATGCTGTTTTCACAGGCTGTTCATGACCAGAAGAAAATTTAGGCTCTGCAAAAAAAAACAAAAACAAAAAAACAAGACAGAATATGCATCTATGGTGTCAATCACACATATCTGTTTAAGCCTCATTTTTCAGACAGTAAACATTCCCCACATCCTTTTTAGAGGACAATGGCCGTTGTTAATTACAGCAGAATAATTACAAAATTAGCAGTGTGAGGTTTGTGCAGGCCACTGAGGACCATGATAACTGCGCATGCAGGTCTTCGTATCTGTGTGACTCTGCTCTGTTTGGCATTTGAAGCCATTGTAATAGTCCGTGTTAATCCTCTCTCTGCGTCATTATGCCTTTCTGTCGGCATTCTTGCAGCAGTCTTGGATGAGTTTTGGACGGCCAAATACAAACAAGACTTTTTGCATAATTGATATTTCATGGTTTTGGCGCTTAATGAATATCTCATCAAGACAGCTGATCCTTGCACACTCACACACACACACGCATGTGCATGCACGCACACAGCAGGGCATTCATTCAGAGGAGAGCCGAAACTACTCAGAAAAAGACATACAAAAGCACACATGTGCATGCTTAGAAATTCAAAACACTTTTCTGTTTGTTTTTTCTTAATAAAGATCTATTGTTGTAATTTGGCTGTTTATTTATGGTTTGATCTGTTTTAGTTACATCTGTTATACGATTGCTATAACACTTATATAATACTTAATATTAAATACTTAATTAAGATTTTCCCATAATGTCATAGATTTTCCTAGTGTGACTTTTCCATTAGGTAGCTGTGTGTATTTTAGCCGTGAGCATGTTCCCAACAGTAGACAACCAGCTGTTCGTGGCTAACAGTTTCTAAAAGTTTTAAAAAAGTATGGTTTGGTGGCCACTTAGCAACTGCTTTCACTTTACAATTATCACCACAGTACCACATGATCCATGTACATTTTACCCACCTCCAGGGGTAAACGTTATCTAATAAGGAAGCAGCACTTTAGTCAAAAATCAGTCTGGCAGCATTTCTTGTATTTTCAGTGTATTTCAACACAACAATAACAAAAATGATTTTTCATTAAAATATGTATTTCACAGTTGGAAATGCAGGAAGGGTGGACCTTTGCCCCTGGTGTCATGTCACGTCCACTAAAGATTTATTCCAAAGGCATCAACCTAAAAGCTTAGAAAAGAATGTAAGAAGTAATAGCAGATGTACCATCAGAATTTACAATAAAATATGTTGATAGATTATTAAGGTTGTAGAATAAGAAACATTAATAAAAACAACAATAAAAGCCATATTTAAAGGCTACTCCAGCATTTACTGTTGCACTTCTTACAAGAAAAGACTGATTTTAAAACGGGGTCAAAACTGAACTTTCAAAGACCTTAACAGAACAGCAGTCGCCAACCTGGGCGCTTTGACCCTCCAGTCGTTTCCAGGATAAATCTGATGGGTCACAAGATGATTAAGAAAAAGAGACATCTCGAGTATTAAAAAAGAGAGAGAGTGATATCAAGTATAAAGTCTAAACATGCCTCTAAACTCTCACTCTGACTCTCACTTAGTCACTACTCTAGACCAAGATGATGTCACTTAAGTCATTTTCTCAGACTCCAGAGAGCTCCCCTGGATCCACAGAAGATATTATACAATAGTTTTCACAGGCTGAGTAGTACCTGTCATGGTGTGTAATATCAGTAGAGTGTCTCTTTAATGATAAATGAACTAATATAGCCAGCAATGATAAAAGACAGGAAAATGCAGAATCATGTTTTAAACTGACGGGTCTACATTGTTGAATCTATGAACATTTGGCTCTGGTTGTCCTTAAAAGCTTCCCAAATCAGCAGCTGTTTTATGTAGGTGACAGTGGTGACTGCCACTGTCAATGATTCCAGGGAAAGGTTCCGGCTATGATAAACACACAAACAGACACACACACACACACGCGCGCACACACAGAGGGAGGATGCATCAAATTAACAGTGACTTTTTGACATCACCTCTCAATGGACAAGATGAGCGACAGACTCACAGGAAACAATTATTGCTGATTGCCTCATTTTGAACCCACACTCACACACACACACACACACACACACACAAGGATGTGGGAGCAACAGCCAATCAGAATAGATGAGACTGCTCTCCTGATGTAATTTACATACTGATAAAATGTGGATGACACCAATATTTTCTGTTCTGGGGAAAATTTGCAGCAGCTTTTGGAAGTGGTCATGACAGAAATGAGTAAATTAAAATGTGGTTTGACACAAACAAATCATCATTAAGTTTGACATACAAGTGATGATAGACAATGTCAATATGAAAAGTGACATTGACTGGTTGTGATATTAGGCCACACAATCTTCAGGAAACCTCATATAAGATATGTGTGAGCAATGAGGAGTGTTGCAGTTCTGGGAAACACAAGACACAGTCTGGATCATAAAGCACTGTACACGCTGTATTGTTCACTTGTATTACTCTATCTGAATAACTGTGTGGAGGTAACATGTATAAAAGCAGCTTACACTCATTATGCATACTACAAAAAAGAGCCATAAGGATAGTGAACAATGTCGGACATTGTGGACACACTAACATGCTGTTTTTAACAATATATTTCCTGGCAACATTCAAAAAAAATGTTCCTAGACAGAGAGAGGAGAAAAATTTTAAATTTCATTTGAGGGGTGACTTTGTGGAATGGTCTGGATGAAGAAATCAAATGCAGTCTAAATATCACACAGTTTAAGAAGATGCGCAAAAACAAAAAAAAATAACAACAATTTTTGCAGGGTACAGGGATGAGAAAGGAGAATGCAACGCTCACTAATGATGACATACTGGCTTACTTTTTTCTTTTTTTTCTTTTTTTTACACATTCTTGATTTAGCAGTGTTTGATTATTTATGGATGAACATAGGAGTCTAGTTGTATGTGAGTGAGTGATGGACACTAGGGCGGATAGTTGAGCCATGTGAATCTTTAACTTGACTGATTAGTATAGAGCGGGTGCAGGACTAGACAATCATGTTGCTTCTTCCTACACTTTTTCACAGATGAAATGCTTATTTATGTTGCTTATTGACAGTCTGTTGTGCGTTGTATGTTCATTGTTAATTTAACATACACGAGGGCAGCAAAATATTAGGAACACTTTTCAATATAATGCACCACTAAAAACCCTCTATGACCTCAATCATAAACATAAAGTAGAATTATCATATTTCTGACAATGTCAACATGAACTGGAAATGTATAAGCTTCAAAAAAGTTGAATTTATTGCAGAGCTGTTGTATTGGACTGCATTAGATTGGTACCTAATGAAGTGGCCGGTGAGTGTATGTGAGCTGCCCCCTCCAAAAAAGAGTGATGGCACACACACACACACACACACACACACACACACACTCAAGTCAGGTGAAACTGACAGTGACAGTGGGACATCCTGATGCTTTTTTTTTCTTTTTTAATGTGTGTGTGTGTGTGTTTGTGAGCATTCCCTGGATTACTGGAGTGTTACAGTGGCCAGTGAGAATACGCTCTACTGAACCTTGTCACCAAGAGAGAGACAGAGAGGCAAACACACAGAGAGGAGGAAAACTAAGAGGGGCGATGAGGGACGTAAGAGAGGGAGAAAACAAGAATGACCAATGGAAAACTCTACAGGGAACAAATGAAAGACGTGGAAGAAAGATGAGAGCTGGGAGAGAGAGAATAAGTACGGAGAAAGCGCCACAGTAGCCCGTATCTGCATTCATACTGCAACTCTGAGAAGATGCTAGAAGACGAGTGTGTGTGTGTGTGTGTGCGCCTAAGGGATTTTTTTTTTTATATTCTACTTATCAAGGGGTAGTGAGCTGAAATCCGTGCACAGTTGTAGAACTGCCCCGCTTCACATTATCACACTTCCATGCCCTCACACTGGGAGCTGCCCAGTACAACCACAGTGTTTCGGCTGGTTTCTACAGGCCGCTGAGCAGACCTCTGCCCTCACAGGCAGACTGAGAGAATGTTGGCACAGTTGTTGAGAGATGGACGAAGTAGTTCTTGATCATATCGCAGCCCAGTGACCACTCCTTTAATTCGTGGCTGAGGATTGTGTTTGTTTCTAGGGTTGCTTGGGTTGGTTTCCATGACACCGAAAGGTTGAAGATAATAAAATAGTGAGGCAGTTAGAAGGTGTTTTTATTTAGATGACTGAAAGTTTGACATGCATGAATCAGTCATTGCTTTATTAAAAGCTAAATGACAAATTGCATCAGAAACTTCTTCATCAATACAAATAAAGTCAACTCATAAATAAACCCCTCAAAAATAGATCAAAGATCTGCCATAAGAAACTTTTTAAAAAAACTGATTTCTGACAACCTCGAGAGAAGGGACATGGATTTGTTGCTTTATATCAAGAATAGGTTTGTGAGTAAATACAACTATCAAATCGAGTGATTATTTACCATGGGATACTACAGCAGTGTGAAGGGTCTTCAAAAAGATGTTTTTGTTGTATGATGTTCAATATCTGCAGAAAATGTCAAGGTTAGTAAGAAGACGGCAGTCTTTGAGTAGGACTATCTAAAACTAGAAGCAGTAATAGGATACATCAACGATCAGTTAACAAAATGAAAATAAAAAAAAGTGTCCCTAGTTGCCATTTTGAAAGTACCCACGAGTCTAGAAGGAGATTTGTCCTTTAAGCAGTTATAAGAAGTCAAAAGAAGATAGTAGGTAGAAACTGACATTTCCTCTGACATTTTTCCTCTAAATCTCTAGTCAACAGTGGGATTCTTTGTAATATAAAATCAGATCTCAACCTTTCATTTCTGTCAATATGTATTTTACAAAGTGGATGCATGTAATATACACAGTATGATTTTTTATCTGTCATATCCACCAACCTACTACAATTCCCTGTTGTTTTTGCTCCAGTCTAGTGTCATTAAGTTTTAATGTAGAAGAAATTAAAAAAAAGTCAATCAATCAAGTTGTTTTTCTCTAAGCTTCTGCCCTGCACCCTGTAGTCCCACTGAAACAAGGCTAACATTTACTTTTTTTTATTTTTATTTTTTCAACTGTTAATACCCTGTATTAACAAAAATCCCCAGGTGGCAATAAAATAAACATCAGCATCAATTAAAAATATTCTCTGCCAAAAAACAATAGTTTGATCACTAACACATGGTCATGATATCACTGAGATAATCCATGCTGATAATACACAGCCACTCTGTATTTAGCCTTAATGTTGTGTATTATTCGACGTAGATTGTATATGTATACCTCACATATTGGATAACAATTAATATAATACATTGATATCCCAATAGAAGTATCAACATAAATACATGTGTTAGAAGTTTTACAGCTGATTAATGATCAAAACATTAAAGCAATAGTCTGGCAACAGCTTTTTATCTTTGTTATTGTCAAAAAAATCCCATGAAAAGACCAAAAACAACAACTGAACCTACTAACATTTGTGTGTGTATCCAAAGCAATTTTTCTCACTAAAACAATACATTTGTGAGGTTTTGTTTAATTATTTATTTGTTTTTCATTGTTTTTAAGATTTCCAACTTTAATTTTCCCAATATTCATAAGTGACAAACAAGGAAAAAATGGCATATCCAATTTATGATATTGTCATATAATGCAATTCATGACAAAGAGACTTAACGTTCGGGGACTGGGTTGAATTTTGCTTTTATATCTAAATGTCATCCAGTAGCAGAATAGTAGCAGTCAGAATACTGTGGGGAATAAAAGAGTTAAACTAGAGAATAACATACTTACATGCATATTTAAATAAATATAAATTCTACATGCAGTGTTTAGTACTATAGTTTTGAATAAAGCACAGTTTTCTTTTTGACACACAACTTTTTGCTAAAATTAACATCAGCAGCTTGTTAAAGTGGTGAAGGTGGCATATGGCTTAACACTCTTTTAAGGGTGCTGAGTTGGACTAAAACAGATTTGATGCTAAATGAGTGTGAGAACTCCTTTAGTGACTTTTTTTCTTCTGACAGCCATAAGTCATTTTACACAGTACTCAGCTGGGACTCCGGTGCATTTTAACCTGGGTAAAATGAGCACCATGGGCTACTAAATTATTCAACCTCATACACCTACTGAAAACAAGATGAAAACAAATATAATCCCACTCTATTACAAAGAAGTTAGGCCATTCATTTTTATGAAGTAAGTTGTATTATTAAGGACATTCTTTATATCATTATATGTGAGTGCATTGTGTTCAGCAACAATATACCTTCATAAATTAATATAGTTTTTTGTATATACAAGTATTTTAATTCTCATTCTTAAACAAGCTTTTTGTTGAATATAGCATTGCTTTTATTTCATAAATGTTCTGTTTTTGCTTTTACTTTATTTTCCTCATGCAAGTCACATTTTTTTAAACAGAAAACTGAATGAGATTGAAGGTGACCTCGGAAGCTCGGAAGAATCACTTCCAAAACTTTTCATCATCTCTTAAATTTGTCGATGCAATGTAATTAAACAAATCACACAAAACAGGTTGAAAAACTCATTCATTATGCATGCACTTCTAATTACTGGTTTGGCTCTCAGATCTGATGCACATGTTTTGACTTAACACTGGAGGCAGGCTATTGTTATTGTCAGTTTGGAATTCTGGAATGTTGAAATAACTTTCTGACAAGTTTCTTTCTATAGACCCACTCTCTGAACTCACTCAGACAAACTAAATGCAATCTGTAATATTATCCACCTCAGTGTGGCCAATATAGCTCATTTTATGCTGGAGACAATAAACTTCAGCTGCATGGAACATTAATCATTTCATCAAGTTTAGATTGTCTACATAATGTAGCTTTTTATTTATGCATGTATCTCTGCTTAACTATTTATCTGCCTGTAATAATGTGCGTGTCAGTGTGTGTGTGTGTGTGTGTGTTTCAGTATATGTCTATGTGCATGTTCGCATTGTGGATTCATTCATCCTTACTCTCATTTTAGCTGACACTTCTAGACTCCGTCAAATCAATTATTACGACTAATGTTGGCTCACACGCAGACGCGCGCACACATTGTCAGTACTTAACACAGAGACAAAAAAATCTCTCAAATGTTCCATCCTACATATGATAAAAGTAAGACTATTGAACTGTGTGTGTGTGTGTGTGTGTGTAAGAGAGATATATTGAGAGAAAGATGGTCATGGAATCAGAGAGTCTAGGTCTCCCTGTGCTCTATCCTTTCATCATTTAAATCCAGCATTTAAGAGTGTGTGTTTGACTAGCCTGTAGGCACAGTGCATTAGGATGGATTTTTTTTACAAGATGCTCTGTCACTTGAGAATAAAATCTTTCAGTGTTTCAGTAAATCTTTTACAGACTTGAGTATTAGGATGGAAAATACAGTCTTAGATTTTTGTGATGACCATGTGTCAAGAGACCACCATGTTGCAATTATCGATTAGGTCAGTGAGATTATGATCAGTACCATAGGAATATCCATGCGTCCATTTTCGCCTCTATTGCTTCACTCATGAACTAGACCACAAGATACTTGAACTCGCTTCACTTGGGACAGAAGCTCATTGCCAACCCGAAGGGAACAATCCGGCGTTTCCATCATCCCTGCAGCTTCACACTCGGCTGCAAACTGCCTAAATGGACACTGGAGGTGACAGTGTAATGGTGCAGTCCTGAGGCCACCATATCACCACTCATCTTGGCTCTGGCCACTTGACTTCCTGCCAAGACGGCAAGGCTAAACTGGTCCGGTGTTTTATGTTTCAGGCTGCATTACTGAATCCAAGGTTCGACAGTTAGCTTGACTCCTTTCCAGCACCCTGGCATATGAGCTTTCCCAGGGAGGCTGAGCACTGTGATAACCTGATTATTGGAGCACACCCTTTGGTCCCCTTTTACAAAAAAGAACCACCACTTTAGTCTGCCGTTTCACAGGCATTATCCCCAAACTCCATGTGACGAGGTATTTCATCCTAGACAGCCCAACAATGTCCAGAGCCTTCAGCATTTCTGAGTGAATCTCATCAATCCCCGGTGTCCTGTCACTGCTGAGTTTTTTTTTGACTACCTCAGAGACCTCCACTAGAGAAATGGACAAAGCTTTCCCCAAGCCTTCCAGCTCTGCCTCCTCTCTGGAGGATGTGTCAGTCGGGTTGAGGAGTTCCTCAAAGTGTTCTTTTCACTGTCTGACAATATCTTCAGTCCGGGTCAGTAGTTCTCCTCCCCAGCTGAGAGCAGCCCGGTCTGAGCTTTGCTTTCTCATCCTGAGTCGTCAGACAATTTGATAGAGATTCTTTGAGGCCAAATGAAGATCTTTCTCCATGGCCTGTCTGAACCCCTTACAAGTCTAATTTTTCCATACAAGTCTAGCACTTTCTAGCAACTTAAAACTATTTTTTTTTTTAAATTTGATATTCCCCTAAGAATAAAATATTGGGTTAAAGCTTTAAAAAGACTGGATTTTTTACCTCAGTTTCATTTCTACTATAAATAAGATCAAACTTCTTTTAGAATATTAGAATGACACATCTGGGATAATCAAATACAAAATACATACCACACAGCAGCTATTTTGACATCCAGATGAAATAGACCTGCCTATTAAAGCAGTTATTTTCAAAATAAAATCAAAGGACAAGTGTCTAAAGTTGGGTCATCAGCTCATCAAATTAATTTAATAACACAACTATCAGTTGCACACCATGTAATTTTTCTCAGCTGTGTCTATCACAATGTGCCTTTAAATACCTGCTAACCCAGACAATAATGCACTAAGCAAGGATGTTTTGTGTATATTAAGAACATGAAACAAACATGATAGTACCCCATTAACACCAAATAATACGGAGAAAAACATTCACAGTAGATGGAGATGTTATGTTCTTTTCAGTCCCTGTCTGTAAAGTATTATGAAGGGCTTTTCAAGATCATCCAGCCTAAAAAAATCTCATGGTGAACCCCTCAGTACTACTGCTGTTACAGAGAAAATACCCCAAATGAAAGCCTGAGAATTACACATACCATTTATTCTGGATGAGCCAGAAAGGCTGCAGGCAAACAGTCCTTTACTGATTATCAGCCATGCTGACACATTTACATTCACAGATTTAATGTCAAGCAGTTTCCCTCCAGATGCAAAAGTACTTCAAATATGTGCAGAGCCGCTTTGGTTCTTGTGCATTTGTTGAGGCAGGATCATGACGCTTTAGGGGGAAGAAACTGAAAGAAGCACTAAGCATCTTGACTAAGAGGATATTATGTAAAATGAGGTATCCTTTATGATGTGGATATAAAGTAGTTACAACAGAAAATAAATCACTAAATCACTAACTGTGCTAATTTTGTCACATCATATATATATAATATGTACCAAACAAGTCATTGCACTGGGCAGCTACATAAACATTCCATGTCACCCACAGATACCCTCCCTCTTTGAATCTTACACTTGGATTTACACCACCATCATTGTCAGCTAGTCTAGCCTGGCAATCTAAATGTGGTCATTAGAAGTTGAGGCAAGCAAGAACTAACCACCAGTAACAACTGACTAACTGAGACATCTGTCAAAATCAAGGAATACATGTCTCAAAATGGACTTTGATTTAACCCATAAAACCCCATCAATGGAACAATGATTGTCAATTTGTTACCATAGAGTTTTGTAGAAATTGATTGTATTGACAAAGAAATTGTAATTTTCAGAATGCAGTCTGAAGTATTATTTCAGTATTTCTTATGGCCATGAGAGGAACTCATGGTGCTAAAAGCATTTCTGCATTGGCTTCACAATTTAGCCATGGTGACGGGCACTTGGTTGAAACCCTTGGCAACGAACAGGCATTCTCACCGGGTTCATTTATTCCACATTTTTCAAAGAATGGTTTGAAAACAGCACTGAAATATGATGCAAACTGTTACCATCTAAAAACTGATGTAAAATTCAGTCTATGTTGCCCAGCACTATAACCAGTCACTGCATATTTGGCTGTGAGGGAACTGTCCATGGTACCACTTGGGACGATGTCCACATCTGTGTACGAGTGATGTGACCTAAATGTCCCTGCTCTAAGAGAATGAGAAATTCTGAGTGAGGGGCAAAGGGGCTTTAAGCACCTCTGTCAGAGGAACAATATCAGGTACAGGTGAACACCAGGGCCTGCCTTTTCTACACTACACAAATCTCTTCCTATGTGGTGCCAAATTTAGCTGGCCTTCTGTTGGGTCATTTAACCATTACAACAATCCAGAGACATACATTGGCCAAAGAACCACTTCCAAACTAATGACGAGGCTTCATGTTGAGGTACTGAGACATGAGAGGCTATCAGGGCCACTATAGCACTGATGGCAAACTGAGCGAGGTGACAAACTGAGGATACGATATCTTTCCATTCCAAGATTACTGTGTTTTTCATCAGCGTCCTCCCAAAACCTCAATCTAAAATACAGTAGGGTGAGACTATGATATCTCCAATCCAACATATTTGTTGGTATAGATGACAAACAGTATTATAGTGTATGTGCAGGAGAGTAAGGAGGAGAAGAGAAAAGAAAGAAATCTAATTAAATGATGTAATAAAAGATAATACAAATAAAATGTGATTTAATTTTACAAAAAGCCACAACTTGTCAAGAAAAAAGGTGTCTCAGTGGAGGACAATGGAAGGATACGGAGAGTTTATATTTTACCAGACTACTGTGTTTTCATGTATGTAACAAGTTAAGCACATGGTGTTTGAGAAACCGAACGGTTGGTGTGTTTAGCTATACCTCAAAATATAAAATGTCAGGCTACAATCCTAGTAATTTTGTAAATATCACACTTTTGAGACTTTCAATTCTCATGTCCTCCCCAAATTCTTCTGTCATCACATTTCAACAGTGTAAGCAGTCAAAGTATTCATATAGGTGCTGTCACCATCTGCTGTTCTTTTGTAGGTGATAATTCCCTCAGGAGGACCTGGAAATCAATTTCCTAATTATTTGCTTCTTCCCACTCTTTATTTGATTTTCCCTGCTTTCACTCCTGCTTTAGTTTTCAATGGACAAACGGTGCCTTTTCACTTTCTTCGTCTCCCGACCTCTTTATTCCATTTTCTTTCACTTTTCCCCGTCTACTACCCCCGCCTGCTCCTCACTACCCTTTGTGGCTTTCCATTCTTCTCTTTCTTCATCCCTTAACCTCCTCTGCTCTCTGTCGTCCTCTTTTTTTCTCTCTCTTTGTCCCACATGCTTTTGCCATTATTTTCTCCCTTTATCGTGCCATTATTTCCTTCCCTTGTTCAATTTTCTTTCATTCTCTCACTCTTTACTTCCTTTGACCTTTCTTCTAACATTTATCTCCCCTGCATTTGTGTATCCTCAGCTTTACTGCAAAAATAATATTCATTTTTGGGCCATAAAGCTCATAAAGAATCTTATTCCTTTTAAAAGTGTGAAAGGACCAAGCTGAGAGCCTTTTAATGATTTGTACAACTAAGGGGACCTCCATCAATTCAGATGGTAAACATAAACAGATTTATTGAGAGGCTGTAATTCACTGTCAAAGTTCTTTCTATGTACTATCCCAAGAAAAGTGTAATATGAAGCCGCAAAGACAACAAAACAATAAGACCACGATTTCCTTATCACGATCATCCATGGTTGGACAAACAATTTTGTACATTTTAAACAAAACAAACAAATATCAATTATATGACCACAAAGACATTGCCACACTTTGGGCCTCTGGTGCCTCTGAGGGTCATTTATTCTTGTTCTCTCTCAAAAATAATGTATTTTCACAGTGTCATTACGGGCATGCTTTTCAGCTGAGTGCAATTCATTAACCCACACTACAATTCATTAGTTGACATCTGTTATCTTATATATTCAATCCAGATGCCAAACATAACTGATTTAACTAAGCAGGTTGATTAAATTAAATTTGTTCTCTTTATGGAACATACATGTGTTTCCATGTTACTTTGTAATTTTCTTTTCTTGTCTCTCTTTACATTACACAACATTATCTCATATCGATATTGTTTTATTTAAAATATCTAACCAGTGTTTAAATTATGGCAGATTTGGACCTTGCTTCTTCATAAGAACACAATACATATATACATATATACAATACATAATATATTCCCTATTTGATTCAATCAAGGTACAAATACACATATATAAAAAAAACAAACAAATGAAATTTAGATTGTTACCCTTAAGCTATAATTATAATCTAAAAATAATAAGATACTGCAGGTTAAAATTCTAACAAAAAAGAAGCATGGTTTACTATCTACAGGACAGGACAAAAAGCCACTTTGGGAACAAACCATTCCTCTAGTGCCACCATTTGGGAAAACTTAAAATTTTTAGCAAAGGCTGTAAAAAAATGACAAAGTCTTCCATATATTGTCATATGGTCCAACACTTAAACCACAGTGTTGTGGGACGTAATGAATATTGCAGCCTCTCTGGGCCACTAGAGGGACTTTTTTGTACTCATACCTAAATCATGTTTTACTGTAGAGTTTATCCCAACTTAAGGGTACCAACTGATACATTTGCAAGCGTGTGGCTGACAGATGCCTGTGGTACAGTATGCCTCCCAGGTCATCTGCCTCCCTCTGCACTGTCCTAGTGTCCAGGGAGGCAAGAGCAGAGAGCACTGGGACATGTGGAGGGATGGTCTGGGGCCTCCTTGCTCTCCTGCCCATTCGTGGCTCTAGTCTGTTGCAGAGATTCAGGAGAATTGCCCTCACTAGTAGAAAGAGCATCACAAGCCATCTGCAGTCCCTGAAGACACGCTCTGTCCTCAAGGCTGCTCTGATAACAGCACATGCACTGTTATTGCTTACAGCTGCATACCCATGAGGAGCCATTATATCATAGTTTAACCATTCTGATCCATCAGCTAAATGCATTTCCATGTGAACTGCCTTTGAAATTATTGCGTCTACGTGGTTAACATTATGCATTTATGCATTACAACACATCTTCCTCTTAATAATCCCGATTTTACAAATGCTAAAATCTAAAATGTTTGTGGAACACTTTATGTGTGACTATTTGTTTTGTGAATGAGGCTGAACAATTGTTTAACTACCACCTTCCTCTCTCTCACTCTGAAGCATCATCAAGTGTATATCTGATGATGAGTGAATGTTATTTTCATTATCTGAGTTCACGCTGTCTCTTTCACTCTTTGTAAGGCATCAGTTTATTGTTGTTTTTTTTTTTTTCCCCGCAGTCTTTCATTGTGTCTGCGTGAAATATCATTTGCTGTTTGAGTGCCTCTATGTATTTTTTCAAAGCTGATCTTGGAGAAAATTATTATCTTCCTGATAATAAAGGACTGTTATTTTCAGAAGAAATAGATACACAGTGAGGAGACAGAGACTGAGAAAAATATGCAGAGCTCTTTCTAAGAGGCTTGCTTAGTGTTGGAGGGACTTTGGGTACAGTTTCAGTCCTGATCAACATACCACCCAGTGGACTCTGATTTGTGAGCACAACTTCTTTTAAACGGCTATTCTAGTAGACCAGGTGCAGATTGAGTTTTCACAAATTTCAAAGGGCTTTAGTCACACAAACATGTCATGAATTGGAAGCATTAAGTGCTTTCTGCGGCACTCTTCCTGCTTCAAGGCCAGGGATCAGCGACATCGGGCCATAACAGCCAGAGTGTCTGCAGCTTTTCATTCCAACCAAACACTACACTACAGACCTCATTTAGAAGGGTCTTGTGTGTGTGTGTGTCTGTGTGTGTCTGTGTGTGTGTGCGTGCGTGCATGCGTGTGTGTGTGCGTGTGTGTGTGCGTGTGTGTGTGCGTGTGTGTCCACTAATATTAAACTGACTATAGCTTAACTAGTCCTTTCACCTGTGTATGTGCTGGTCTTGTCCAGAATCTTCAGAGAAGAACTCCAGTGAATGTACAAGCTTGTTTATTGGACAATCTTTTTTTTTTTGGTAGAATAAGGAACGCACACATATTGCGTGAAAACCTTTTCATAGCAACATTTTAAAATACCAAATGTTAGTGTCATTTTTTCTTTTTGTCTGCAATTCCTTTTACATTAAAAAAAACAATGCAATTCCTTTAACATTAAAAAAATCAATTCCTTTTATATATAAGAAAATTCCAAATTATGCATTAAGGAAACAAATATACTGTATAGTGCTGGTACTTTGGCACTCATTGGCATGAGCAAATTAGGGGGTATGGCACACAGCCTATGCCTACGGTCTGACAGATATTAGGGCCACTTCATGAACTATGCATGAAGTCTACATTGAATACCATTAATCATTTTATTCACAACTTGAGGGACTTCCCTAATGGGTAATGGAGATATTTCCACAAATTTCCACATTTCTGAACTTTGTAATTTGGGTAATTATTTTACTTTACCTGATCATACACTTACTGTAATACAGCTATTACTTGGAAACATGAAGTTCCCATTAGCAGATCTATGAGACAAAAGCTGAAGCTGTTCCAAGTTGATTCCTAAAGGTTCTTGCTGTTCAAATCATTGACTGACTGAGAGTTTGGCTTGTCGATGGTGGGCGAAATTGTGCACCTTTATCTTGACAAGAGCGAATCATTTCCACAAACTATACAGCTTTGCGTTTGTAATGACAATGTCTCTTCTGCATTCTCTCGGAGGACTTCAGAGGACTGCTACTGTGGCAGTAGAAAGCATCTTGGTTCCTTTGTGTTGCAACAACAAAAGCCTACAAAGCAAATGGCTGTAATGATTTCAAGCCATACATTCAGCAACAACTCAGTAGATCCTACAGAAGTTAATTACCTTCAGAGGAAATTGATGTTCTGAAAGAGAGCCAATTTGCTTCATGTTGTGTCTCATCTTTGGCTGTATAGTAGTCAAGGACAACATGTGGCAATGCAACACATGCACAAATTAATATACACACTGGATCCTACCATTTTATGTTTCATTATAATGCTAGAAATTGAGGCTTTTTTATAACACCAGTATTATGTTTTATTGAGTAACAGTGTGTTCTTGAGTTACTTTGTGTTGTTTCAGAAATTTTGATTTTAATCTCATGACTTTACTTTTTTTGTTTTTTTTTACTTGTATAGCTTAATGCTACTAATTTACTCTTATTACGTTGATTTACTATTTTTTTTAAGAATTAATGTTGACAGAAGGCAGATTCCGACTTCTTCAGTTACAAAAAATGACAAAAAAAATTAAAAAAAATAAAAAATCAGACCCATTTAACCAAAAACAAGTGTCTCAAAAATGAAATGAAAACAAACTTGTTCAGAAAAACTCAGGAAAATAACTCACCCATCAAAGGGAGGCATTAGGCTCTTTGTTTTCTGCTTTCTCCCAAACCAACAATTTGTCCCTGGGCCATCCAATTTAGGCAGAGCAATATTTCTTGCATGAGTGTATCTTCTCCATCTATAACAGGTCAACAACAATCCAACATTCCTAAACCTAAGCCATAATAAGCACAAATCACCCAAATACTTAACCAAACATTTAACTAAACACAGTACCCCCCAACATGTTTTTTACTTTATTGTTGCCATTGCATGTTTTTAATATTTTGTCCCCCTCATGTATGTTAATGGGCAGACAAAATATTAGGGACACTTTTCAATATAATGCAGTCCAGTACACCACCACTACTACCACCCGGTACCACCTCAATCATAAACAAAGTGAATTATCACCTTTGTGACAATGTCAACAAAAACTGAAGATGTATAAGCTTTGAAAAAAGTAGAATGTATTGCAGAGCTGTTGTATTGGATTGCATTAGATTGCACAGGTGTTCCTAATAAAGTGCTTGGTGAGTGTGTACACAGTGCAGCATCAGTTTGGGCTTGTACATTATTCTCTGTGCATACATTAGTCCACAATATCACTTACCACTAAATTAGCAACACTGTGCTCAAATGAATGAATCCATGGTTGTGCTCACTGACATCATCAGTAAAAAAAAATCCTGCTAATCTGGAAAAGCACAGGGACACAAAGTTTTGCTGTCATGGCAAGAATTTGCAGGTTTTTCTTGATTAGTGTATGGAAATGCAATTAGTTCCTCCACATGATAATAACGTTTATTTATACAGCACTTATCAAAACTAGCAATCACAAAGTGCTTTACAAGGCAGGCATAAAAGTAATATAGTAAACGTAAATACATAAAGTTCCCCAAACAGTAGGAACAGATTATCTGGAGGAGACACCACTACAAACATGAAGCAGGTGATGCAGTTCAATGGAAAGTAATTGTCTATTCACACAGGATCTGTTTTACATCTACTAAACTGTGATCATTGCAGAGGTCATCAGGGATATTAATCCCCTGCAAAACTGCAATTATTATTTATTTCATTTTATATGTGTGAGTGTGTGTGTGTGTGAGTTAGAGAGATGAAGGGTAGGGGTGGGTGCTTCTCTCTCAACAGTGATGAAGATTACTGTATACTTTATGTATGCAGACGTGTAGACACATACACTGTTGCATTTTCTTGCTCTCGTACACTGAAGTGTAGACACACACACAAATTCACACTCACAGTTTGATGAGTGCCTGATGTGTGTGACCTGTCAGTGACCCAGAAGAGTGAAGTGAAGCACTCTGACAGAGTCTCTGTGTGTGTATGTCTGTTTGTGTGTGTCTGTGTTTGTGTGTGTGTGTGTGATGTCTGTTTGTGTGTGTGTGTGTGTGTGTGTGTGTGTGGTGGTGGTGGTAGTGTTGAGGGGGTGTCCCAAACAAGATTTCATCCTGCTCGCTGTATTCTCTCAGACACCATACACACAGACTTTTTTTTTTTTTTTTAACATACACATTCATTTACACGGAGAGCTATGAACACACACACACACACACACACACACACAAACACACACACACACACAAACACACACACGCGCACAGGTGACATCTGGAGTGTTTCTGCCTCACTGCTATTGTTGCTCTCCCGGTTGGATTGGCAGCTCTCTCTCTTTCTCTCTATGAGTTTCACTTTCCCCCCTTTTTAAAGCCCGGTGTGTTCAGCTGTAGGTATGTGTGGTAATTTATTATAATGCCCTAGACAAGTTATCTCTTTAATTTATATGCGCATTTCTGCCATTAGCTACTGCTGATTAAGGAGATGTAAAAGGTTGTTGATGTGCCAGTCGCCCGTATTTGTGTCACCTTCAATTACATACTTAGACCACTGAGCCGTGTGTGTCTGTTTCTGCACATACTCAAGAAAGGACAAATAGGAACTTTACCCACACTTGAGAGTGACACAACTTGCCCTTTGACCACTAAAACCTTATCGAAATCAGATGGAATGACACACTCAAAATTAATTTATCTCAAAAATCATAATTTAATTTATTTCAAATGCATGTTTCTGAACAGTATCTCTGGAGAGTGTCAGATTTAAATGGAAACTTCCAATTCAAAAGGGGTTTCTGTCCAACTGCGTGCAAGGCTTAAAATAAAATAAAATATATAAATGAAAAAAAACTATTTGCATGATTTCACCAAGTGTTTGTAAAATATGTTAGTGCAGTTTGTAAGCAAAATGGTGGAACAAACAAGTTAAGGTTGGTTGGTGCCCTTGCAGCATATGGTGTGAGATGCAGACCATGAACCGCAACATCCCCTGCTTGAATACGACCTTTATTACATCTCTTTAGCTGTCATCTCTCTGTTGTCTGTACTAAAGCAGGTGCCTTGGGGGATGGGGGTTCATGCTCTTCCCAATATATGAAATATGGAAATTTGGTTTGATTCCTCCTGCAGTTTCCGGAGCTTCTTAAGATGCTATTAGCCTCTGGCACTTGTTAATCTATGATCATTTCTAAGAGCATCTTCAGTTACAATGTTTTTCTTTTAAACTTAGGTGGATCTCACCATTGTCTTTGCCATAAAATGTTTTTTTTTGGAAATGAGGCTCAAACATGTCTTCAGATACCTCCGAAACCTGAGAGAAAGTTAGTCACCCACAATATTCAGTGTTAACGCAACTGCAAAATGTACCGGATGCGTAGGGTTCACTGAGCTCGATCTGCTTCAAGTTGGGTTAACTTTTAACAAGCAACAGTAAACACAACAGTGTGTCTTACGAAACGTCTGTTTAAATTGCAGCCTCATGGATGTATGTGTTAAATATAAATCAGCAAGCTTGTACAGGAACTTTGTACGAGGCGTGTGTGCATTTGGATACAAAAACAAGCCTGGCTGACTGCTGAGGCTATCAGTCAGGGTCCTCTGTTGACAGGGCTTTAATGTCAGTGTGTGCAGTTTCACACTGAGTTTCTCTCTCTGAGCTTCAGTGCCAATGACCAAGACTTCAGTTTTGTCCTAGTTGATCTGTAAAAAAAATCTCTGCCATCCATAATTTGATATTAGGAATACAGTTAAAAATGGCACCGATTGAGTCTGGGTCATTAGGAGACACAGCAATGTAAAGTTGTGTGTCATCAGCATACCTATGGAAATCGATGCTATGCCTCCTGATGATGTTTCCAAGTGGCAGCATCTAAATATTAAAAAAAGAGTAAGACCTGAAATGTTTTTTTCTTACTCTATATGCCAGTATTTATTAAAAAAAATGTTGGCTGCTCTCTAATTGGTTGCTTCAAATTTTCCATGGGATGCAGCTCTCTGCACCCCGGCCACTCCCATTTTTATTGGTAGCTTATAGACACACGAGTTTCATCAGATCATCATCAACATTATGAATGTTACAAACATTTGTCCTGTACAGCAAACAGCAGCAATTATATGCTAACATTGCTTTATTGTTTTCATGGTAATGCTACTTGTGTGCAGAGAGGTTCTGTACTTTTAATCCATGCTGCTGGTTGATGGTTTGGGAAACATTCAGCTACTTTTCCACCACCTGTAGAGCTAACTTTTTGTAGTCTGTGTTAGTGTTATCACTGCTACTAGCTTTTTTTTCCTACTAGAATATATGTTATATCCCAGATAGCATATGCATGTGGGCCGCTTCATGCAGTGATGCAGCTCAGCTTGCCTTTTTCTGGCCCATACAACAAGGATGTTAGCCTGAAATGACCTATATGGTCATACTATGGCCCCAGGGCTGGGCAATATGACCAAAATCCCATTTCCTGATATAGGTAATTTCATATCCTGATAATGATACCTATCCCAATATAGCACATGTTAATTCAAATAATAAATATTTGGTCTGTGACCTCCCTGCATAATCTGCACAAAAGATGGACAGACTCCAAATGATGATAATATTGCCATAAAGAGTGTGATTTTCATCACCACGAATAATAAATGACAGCATAATATGAAACGATAAGCATTTTTGTCTTGTCACATGATATATATCATCATATCACACAGCCCTATATGGTTCAAATATCCCAAATCAAATGTGGGCTTCTTTTGGTAAAGATGCAGTGCTCTCAGGTATGTGTATTCTGGATGTGGCTGAGTTCCGGTTTATCTGGTTTGTTCTTGGTCGACATACAGCTTACAATGTAGCCCAGATCTGGACGGACTGCCCAAGTGCAAACATTTCATGAGGTATGGGGGCCAGATGAAGGTGCCAAAAGTGTAAAGTGTGGGATGGATTTGGACTACAGCAATTTTGGTATCTGGGATGCTAGTTTTTTGTTTAAATATGTGTTGATTTGATAGTGTTCATGGTTTAATATTGTTGATAAAGAGAGCAATAAAGTACCACCAATCAATGAATTTGAATTCTATGTGTATTAATTAACAATACTGAATTTACCATTTTTGTGGAGCTATAAGTGTTTTTACATATATGCCAAAATATCATTGTATTAATTGTCTTTATGGATTTATATGGATTTTTCATTAGTATTCCAAATAACACCTGGGGTCCTGTATGTAAGGTGTGCATCATCAACTGTATGTAGGTTTTTACAGCACTGTAAGAATCAATGTAACCATATCATCAAATATATTGCCAAGTACAACAGATCCACTCCAATATAAACATTCCATGGAAAATGAAATGTTTCTCTGTCTGTGAAGTGTTTTCTCTGCTGGCAACAGCAGTGTGGGAGAATGTGATTCTTGATCCAAAACTCCTAGAAGCCTCTTTTATCACCTGCAGTTCAACCAATTCATTCCAGAATGCAGATCGCATGCATACTAAAATGAGTAAAACATTTATTTATTTATTTTTGTTCACTGTCTTCCTTTATTTCTTTCTATTTCTTTGAATTGCAAATAAGATAAAATGTGCAAGTGTTTTGTTGTAACAGCTGGAAAGCATGAAATTAAACCTACAAGATACCAATTGACAAATGTGCACAGTTGAGGGGAGTATTGCTAGCCTGCAATTAAGTCATTTTTAGGGCAAGGCCACTTTGACCTTGAATACAAATGGCCAAAATGTAGGGCATCAAGGTCAAAACCAATGATACAATAACAGTAAGTGATAATTTTGTTGTATAAAGACAAAACAGTTTACAATCAACAATTAGGAGTGAGTATATTGAAAAGCAGTACTGACTTTATTAAAACAAAATGCTGTCTGATTTAAAATGTGAACAGTTCAATATATTAATTGTTATTGTTATATTTTAATGATAAAATTAAGTCAATAAACAGGCTAAAGGTGATCAAAATGACAAAAAACACCTGTGCAACTATTAACATTTGAGTCTGAGATAGTAGGAGCAGTCACAAAAATGACTTAAAACTCTTTTTTACATGTTAATTATTAAACACACTGATGAGAAACTTCTCGTGGATGGACTAGGATGACAGCTGCAATGATATCTCTTAACTGAGAAGTGTCTGTCTGCTTACAGAGAAATTCATGTGTATGTGTATGTGTGTGTGTATGTGTGTTAAATGCCCCGGAAAAGTAGCAACCCATCAGATCTCACAGTAAGTTATAAACTCTATGTATGTTCGTAGGCAGTCTTATAAATACTAACTGCCAGAGAAAATAATTTTTGACATCTTTCAAGAGCCGGAGGCAGGAGAGTGTGTGACTGGTAAAATTTAAAACACAACTTGTATTAATAGTTACAGTGTACAGTGTTCAGCTGCTTGTGCTCATCACATAATGTTAGCTAGCAGTTTAGCTGTTAATGTATATGTTAATGTTATACATATATCTTGATTGATCGATGTCCAGTGTGATGACAGAGACACTGGGAAGCATTTAGTTTGTTTTTGCTTGATTTGCTGCATTGCATGTTCATGTTCATGGTCTTGGTTCATGGTGCAGGCTAAAAAGATACTTTGAAATTGAAATAGATTAGTTTGAAAGTTGTGCTGAGTGTCACAAAATACAAGTTGTGTAGACAGACATGTACTGATTAACATAGAAGCGTTCTGTTCTGTCAGATGGGTCAGATGAATGATGAAAAACGAGGCTTAAACGCAGTGTAGATATGGTGTTAGGGTGAGAGGATTGAAAGCCAGCTTACAGATGACTCATGGTATATTTCATTGTGTGTATTCATCACTGCTAATTGTGACTCATAAATGATTGTGTGTATTATAGTTGATAGTTGGGATAAATGTGTCCTTATCTATTGGCCTTGAGGGCTGATTGGCCTCATACTTCACTGTTTAAGAAAAAAAAAAAATTAAGAATAAAGTATTGTAAGACTGAAATTCATCAGCAACTGGACCCATGATACAAACCTCAGCCAGAATAATTCCTGACCAATCACAGAGGCGGAGATCCTTTAGATCCTGTAGACGCATAGCTGCATGTAAACACGGGCTAATGATGCCTGGGTACTGTAACAGTCTCCTTGAAAGAGATGTCAACCCACTGATTTAAATGCAGCATTTAAATTGCTGTGTATGGTTAGAAAGCAAATACAAGCACAGATGAAAATACAAAACTTTTCTTCAAATGTAAGGTGTTGCATTTCAAGCAGACAGTGAGCCAATTAGAAGCACATATAAACTAACTACAATATAATTGCCAGGCAAGTAATAAAAATCATTAGCTTGATACCACATAATTCACTTTTTTTAATTCATTCTTCTTTTTTTTTTTTAACCATAAACAACCAGCAATTAATGCACATGGTGTTTATTTAATGCAAGCTGTGATTATAATAATTATCATGCTCCCCCACTGTGCTGGTAATGCACCTATGCTTTATAATCCTACTCAACACCACATGAATAGCTTTAAAAAAACAAAACAAAACAAAAACAAAAAAACATCAACAACATACACATAATGATGGGCAGCGTGGGTGTCAGGTCACATTTCAGACACAAAGGTTAATGTACTGATGCCAATACATACATACTCAGACACAGATGACAGACCAGTGTTATTGTCCCAGTATTTGTGTGTGTGTGTGTGTGTGTGTGTATACTGTGCCTCTACCTTTACGTTGAATTTTTGGTGTCATCAAAATGTTTCTGTTGATTTGTCCACTTGGTCTCAACACTTCAGCCAGGATGCTGTGAAATATACATTCATAGTCCCCAGAGGATGAATCCTAATGGTTTGTCTGTTTTTTTAGTGGAAATTGTGACCAAAATGAGTCACCCTCAGATATATTACAATACTGCTGACAATCTAGGGCATCACTACAGGCTTGGACGAAGGCCTGCTTGAGTTAGGCATGCATAGGGTACTATTTACACTATTTACACTTTTTATTTGTCAGAAATATATAAAAGTGACAAGTGCAGGGGTGTGAAATGGATTGAAGCCCACTGATGGCAGACAACCCGAAACAGTAGTCGAACATGCCACATCTGCCCACAACATTATGCTCTTCCCTAGTCTGCTGCTGTCAAAAACTGACCAAAATGTTATTTGAAGTTATTTCTCTCTCTCACCTTTGTGCTTTTGTGGTGAGAAATATTAAAGATATCTTAAGATATGTCAAGAAAACCTTAATATGGTGACAGTCAGGAAAATAAGTCCAGGAAGCAGGAAGTCCGTCCATCAGACTGACGCGGATCATTGACTATACTGATAAAATTAAGATAACAAAAAAAAACAAAACAAGGATAAAATCTCATGATTAAACGTTGAGTAATGTAGCGGTGGAAAAAGAATTCAGGTTCTGTGCTCCCTAGTCCTGACCGACAAAAAAAGGGTTGCAGGCACAAAGCATGCTCTCAACTGAAATACATTCGTTTGAAAGTCGTGGGTTGTGAAGAACCGTAACTCAGTTTATTAGGGCCATCTTTGAGTTGGCACCCAGTTTGATATCATTTAGTGGAGTTTTGTAGAAATATGTCAAGCTGAGATCTGTTTTTGTTTTGCTTTACAGATTCCTCACAACAAAGTTGAAGTGTTGCTCCCCACTGGGATGAAATAGAGACAGAGGACACCCGGCACTGGGCAACTCCACTGGAATTCACAGAAAGACACAAACACAGAGGTATGCATGCACATACACAAACACGCACGCATGCAGTGGTTGTGATGGTTGGCAAAACCTGCATTTTGAAACAAAACCTGAATGCTGACTATTAGAGACCATGAGTCTCAATTTTTGAGTGGACGGTAGAACAAATTGCAGTGTAAAACCTCAAATTTCATGTTATGTCAATGTTCCTGCTCCACAGAAAACAGCAGTTACCCCGCACCAAGCACGAGACTCCTATGCCATTCATTCCCCTAACATTTGAACAAGCTTGTTCAACTGCTCACTATTAAAAAAAAAGACGTGTGGAAAAGACACCTACATCAAAAACAAACATTCTGCCAAGGAAAACTTAAGTTTTATAGAAATGCTGATAGTATTTTGTAGTACTATTCATTTTTTTTTCTGCAATGTGGAAACAGAGTAAAGTTAATAGTTTAAGGACACACAGTTGCCTAGCAGTCAACTCACAGTCAGTCCACCAATGAACAGTTTCAGGAACAATGCCAACGAATCCCCATCGCCGGCTCACGCCGATTGCGCTCATTAATTCAGGGTAAAACACTATCAGCCTCCTACTTAGGGATGGGAAATGATAAGATTTTATTCATACTAGTGCCATTATTGATTCTGCTTATCGGTCCAATTCTTCATCAGTTCCTTTATCAATTCTTGATCAATGTTTTGTGGAAAAAAAGTAGGCCTACACATGTTTTCAGTGTCAACGCCACTGTTTTATTATCTCTACTGTTTGAATATATGAAACATAACTGGCAGATAAGATAGTCAAATGCATTAATTAATTAATGAATTAATTAGTTCATCTAAAAGCATCTTATAGTCTCCTGCCTGTATGACAATAACAAAATGAGGGGAGGTGGAGTGCTCTGCTGCGTTGTTATTAACGTCAAGTCTTCAGCACTGGAGAGCAGCCTCTCTGCTGCACGTTAGCTCCGGGGAAAGACATTGTTGTACATCATAGTGAGTGGGCACAGGGTTTTTGGGGTGAAACGGACTGAGAGTTGGTTGTTTAATGCTGCAGTGTGTGTTGGTCAGCTGGTCTTGTTTGTTACTGCTGATCTCTGCTCTGCTCTGTCTCACGGTGACACAGTAGAGAGTTCATGATATACTTGTCATTTGTCTCGCAAAGTTAGTTGTTTGGTCATTAAATCAAAACATGCTGCTGATTTACAAGATAGCTGAAGATATTTGTTGTAAACCACATGCATGAAGAGCAAAGTAAAGTCATCATAAATGTAGACTTCCTTTAGCATTCAGTTCAGTCATTGGCTCTAAATGTTGACAGAACATGGTTCTTGGGTGAAATAAAAAAAAAAAAAAAAATGGGTAAATATACACTCATATTACTAATTACACTCCTACAAAAAACAGATCATTTTGAAAGATACATGAATATGCTTAATGCTATTAATACCATCTGATGTGAACACATCCAATTAACTATAAAATCCTGATCCTCTCTTTACCGTCCCTACTAATCTTTCATTTACAGACTCAACTCCTTTCTGCTACTCTCTCCTGCTAATTTAGATATCATCCTCTCCCACTTTCTGTAAAGACCCTTATTTTGTTTCTTCTACGTTTGCCACTGCTGAACAGGAAACCTGTTGAGAAAGAGTCTCACAAACTGAGCCAAGCCCTTTGAAAACCGACATTTTTAACATTTGTTACATCTGAGCGCACTGCTGTACTTTTAACTAAAACTTTAAAACAAAAATGTAAGTAAAGTTTAAAAAAAAAAAGTATAGTTAAGAAGTGAGCAGAACAGAGGGGAAATGCCTTGTAAGGTCATGCTTGTGCATCTGCTGAATGTAAAGGGTGGGCCAACTGTACTTGTCAGACTCATGTCTTCTTGAGCTTGCTTTCTCTCTCTACATAACTCTCTCTCTCACAGCACTTCACATGAGAAGCGAATGGGGCGCCTTTCAGAACCATCATTAAAAAATCATTATCATCTCTCATCTCTCCGTGACCTTTCACTCAGTAAGCAGGGCATTCATTTGGCATCAAAAAGTTCACAGCCATCAATCAATCAGTCCATCGAACCATTTTTCTGCTTGCACTTTTTTTTTTTTTTTTTATCAGAAAGTCCTTCAGAAAATGTGTTGCTTTTAAGAGTCTCTATGGTACCCTGTGTAAAATGGTCCTTGGGTTTTGAACATGTGAGTTGCAAATCAAGAGCATCAGCAGAATGGAATGCACTGGTTTCTATATCCTGATTTATCTATCTATCTAGCCACTTTTAAGCCTCTAGGAAAGGAAATGTCAGTCCAGCACTGAACGAGTGAAATATTTTGACAAATCAGCTATAAATCAAAATAACATGCAAAGGTCCACTCACTGGTTTTTTCAGAAGGTTCAACCTCATCTCACAGTCACAGTCTTTGGTGTTTCTCTGCTCATTCACTTTGCAAGACTCTTGCTTGATGACTTTGACCTCTTCTCAGTAGATACCGTGACTAGTGTTGTTCTGTCCTTTGGTAGCACCTGCAGAAATCTTAACATGTTGAGTTATTTGTGGAAAATACTCATCTCCCTTGGTCTCCTCGTCCTGGTGTTACTATAAAGTAAGGGTGGGATTCTCATCTTCCACTTCTGTTGCCCACTGCCCATGAGTGCTCCTTGGGCATACTGTACCTCCCACTCTCTGTCCCCTCGCCCCCTGACAAGGTCTTCATCACTGATCTGTCATGTTATAGGTGGTGGTTAGAGCAAAAATTGAGGAAAGTGGGTTTTTGTGTACACTGTAGTCATAAATCTTCATCAGCTATTGGATGGATTATCATTAAATTTGGCACTGAATTTTAATGACTAGCCGAATGATATCAAGATGACCCCCTGCACCATCAGCAGATCAGAATTTCCAAGTATTGCTGAAAAAAACACTGACAAACAAAAGAAAGAGAGAAGAGAAAATCAACAAAGGTTTCTTTACAGCATCATTGCTATTATGCCACAGTGCGTGTCTAAATATCCTTATCTGTTATGAAAGCATCTATTGTGTGTACTGAGTCTCATTCTTCTTTCATTCATTTGTGAGTTTTCCCTGTCATGTTCTCATCTGGCTGCTATGCTCCCTGACATCATCCATCAGCCACTGTTGGGCAATTAGACTAGTGCAACTATTAACCTATACAATTAGTATTGATTGATCTGTTGCCGCTCACACTGAAAAGCTCATATTTCTCATCACACTACACTGTCACTCCTTCTGTTTTCTAATCAAAATGATTAATCAAGCATATTGGATAATTAACCTATTCAGTTTGTATTGATTGATTCATTGAAGTGTCTCACTTTTTGCATGTTGATATGATGACGATTATTTCCCAGGTTTTAAGATTGCTCCATTCTCTTTTTATTTCTCATTCATTCATGCATACATACGTACATTTTCCTTGTTAAAATCACACAATTAATAATTGGTTAATCACCCAATGAAATATCCAAGTATTGGCCTTTTATTGAATAATATGGGTTCTGTCCACCTTAGAAACTATGATAGAAAAAAGATGTATGTGATACACTTTATACACATCATTATATCCTTGTAATCTTTGGTTTTGATGGATAGTTTAATTTTGAGATGAGATCAACTTCATTGATCCCACACAGGGGAACTGTTGAGTCACTCCAGCACCAGGGACATACATTAATAGATTCAATGTGTAGATAAGTAACCTTAAAATTTTAGAGGACTATATATATTATATATATATATATATATTAGTACACAACATAGAAAAAAATATAAAAGGTAGTATATGTACCATAAAATGTAACTATAAAGTGTATAGAGATACAAATTATAGCAAATATGTGATGAAATGAAGATGTTGCAATAAATAATTAAAAACAAAAATCACACTTGAACAAAAAATGTGCTTGAGGGAATGAAATTGATCAATAACTGCTGTAGTTTCCCCACAAACAACTGCAGTATGTACAGTATTAACCTTCAGATATGATTCAAATGTATTGTTTGAGTAATAAAATCACACCACAAATTACCACAAATAGGAATGTTTGTGGATTCATTCATAAATGTCTCAGTTTTTGGTAATGGCACCTAAGCTGTTCTTCATTTTTAGTGTTAATATTGTTTTGTACAAGATACAATGTTTACATTCATACATGTATATCTGCATCAAAATGTGGAGTGGATCTCATATTCAGAGCTGTATGATTTTCATACTGCTCTCTAAACACATTCGTGGATGTGGTGGATGGAAGTGATATAGGCTAGATGAACACTAATTGAGATGCAGATATTGTTGGAAAAAAAAGTTTAATTCTAAATGTATACCTTAGCTTTTTTTAATAGTATTCATAATGATCACTGCCTGAAACGTATGCCCCCTTTATGAACATTACTATTGCCATGGTATTTTTATGTATATTAATGCACTGTGGGGTTGTTTTCCTTCTCTTAGTGCTGAGTAATGTAAATGTTGTCTAATTAAAAAAAATGTGATCACAATCACAGCCTCACATTTTACATTTTCTTTCTTTTGTTGTGAACAAAAAGGTAAAAATTGACTTGAAGCTCCAATATTTAGCATTTATAAGCAGTATATAAATATTTCATAAATGTTTATATCTCACTATAATCTATTTAGAAGCAGATACAAGGACATTTTAAAGTGTTTATTAATGTACAGTATTCATCAACAATTATAGCATCTACTATAAAGACATATTTTATAGTATTACAACTGTGTCTTACTATGTTGTCATTCATTTTCTTTATTATGCACTAGCCTTCACTTATAGGAGCCTACAGGAAGAGCTGTAGTTGTTGAGAAATAAATTGATAAAGACCTGTAAACCATTGTTAGTTTATTATTATTATTGGTTAATATGTTACTGTGTTATAAACCATTTATTGTTATTAACTGTTTATCTACAGATTATAAATGCTAAATAGAGGCAGAGGGAGATAAAGTAAAGTGTTACCACAAAAAAAAAAAAAAGAAATTACCACATAGATCCCCTCACTGAGTTTGTATGGCGACAGTGTGACTTTTTAATACAGTGATCCCAGCATATTCATTACTGTACTGTATTCTACAGTAAGTCTCTGCACTCACTATTGCTCACTGGGAGTTGGCCTACCTCTCTTTCAGTCCAGTTCTGTGTGTCTTTATCATACATGAACAAACATGCTGTCATATGCCAATATTTTTTTTAGTATTTTAGTGTTATTTGTGCAGTGTATTAAATGGTTTAAATCTCTTATGTAGGTAGGGTAGGTAAAATGAGAGTCAAATTAAATTATTACACCTTATTAAAACCACCAATTTTTCTGCATTTCATGAAATCTAAAAATGAAAGGCTGCAGGAGAAAATGTTTAATTTATAATCATTTTTCAAACATGTAAATCTGCCTTTTTTTTACCTGTACCTATGATGTGGAAAGTACACATGAAAATATATTATAATGACACTATATTTAGTTTCTAGAGATGATCTTGAGCCCGAGGGTGAGGGACTGTATCTACTAAAATCAGTAAACACTCACACACACACACACACACGCAAATCTTTAACACACCCCAGGGTAGTGTGCAGCGCAAAACACTGAACTCAGTCTGACTGGAGCCGCTCATTCTAAAAATGCTTCTACTGTAAGCCATGCAGGGTAAAAAGTGTGGCCCAAATGGCTGATATTTATGTTCATGTACGATAAATGGAATGATGAATGCCACTTTTATCTGCTGGCTTGGCGTGTGTTTTCCAACAAGATGATGAATGGCTGGCATTAGACAGCTTTCTTAAAAGGCCTCTCTAGGAGAACCCATTGGCTCTGATAGTGAAATCAGCACTCTAAAAAAACCGAGCCCTGCAGAGAGTGTGAGGGAAATGGTGCTTTATAGAACCATTACTGTTGGGAGAATCACTTAAATCTTGAAGGGCTTTCCTTACCGTATTGAATATGAAAATGCTGTTTAGTATTTTTTTTTTCTGTTGTTGTTGTTTCTATGGATCATAAATGACAGATGTAAATGGGCAGAACCACTAAATAAATGTAAAAAAAAATTTTTATAAAATGTGAATAATAAATAATAATTGGATACAGCTTTCTGAATCACTACTTGGACATTTTGTAAATATGTTTCAATTCAATAGTGCTGGAAACCATAATACTCCAGAACTAATTCACCCAGAAAATTATGCGACTTCACATTTTTACAAAAAGGCCTGTTTCGTAATTTTTGTCTGATTTTAGGTTCTCAAAAAGAATAGACCCAATCAGTCAGTGTGTGATGATGCATAATTGAGAGATAATTGTTGAATCATGTTGGATGTTGTTGTTGTATGTATGAATTAGAATTTAGAGGATAAGGCTCCTGTCCACAAATCCCATAAAGAGTCTGTCCCTGTGTGTGGACCTCCCCAAGCCCATCTTTTTATTTATTTTTCAAAGAAATAGAAAGTAACTTCCTAAAACAGCTGTTAGAATAATTATGACTGGACAACTGTGTATGTGGAATTGAGTTAAAATGAACCTCAGTGCCCCTTTATAGGACATCATGACAGTAAGTAAAATATAGAATATCACTGGCTCTATCCTTTAAATGCAGTTGAGTATGCCATAGGTCACTGACAACTGAAAAGATGGGGAGGCAATCCTCAATATTATATCCTTGCAACCCTTTATTCCAGTTCTATATGACTTATGAAACCCACAATATTTAGTGTTATACACTAAGAACGTGTTTTGACATTAATTTAGTTTTTTGGGTTTTTTTTTTTGGCAAAATTGTTGAACTCTTGTTGGTTATTCTATTAAAAGTATTTTATTTTCTAAAGAACATGCTGGTTAAATACACACAGTGGAACTTTTTTTTTGTTTGTTTTTGTGCATATAGTCATGAACATCTGTCATTAATTTAGTAAAATAAGCATATTTCCAGTAAGATCAGGCCCTAAGGAACTGACAAAAAGGTTTGAGGAGTTTTCATGGGAGAACACTGCTCCAGATGCTTCCCCAGCCAGACAATAATAACAACTAAAAGAAAAAAAAAAAAGGTAACAATACAAACAGGCTAAAATATGAACAAACAAAAACAGCAACATCTGCCCAAGAGAACAACGTCAGAAGCAGCACAGGTGGCTCTCTACATGACGAAAGTATAACAATAGAAGTTTTACTGAATCTAAGATGAATATGATTTGAAAACTGTAAAGAGACTCACCTGATTGTAAGTGCACAGAGCTGTTGTGCACCTTTTTCCTCTTTAGTGTATCTCATGCTCAGGTCAATTTATACAAAAAGGAATTTTACGCACTGGTCAGAAGTTACTCTTGTCGGCGCCTCTCTGTCTTGCTCCACCAAACCATGCACTTACCAAAAGCCCACTGGTAAAGAGGCATTCAACCCCGTATCTCCCCAACTTCCCCCCTTAATTAGGTGATCAATTATTAACACACCAATAAACTTCCTGAATAAGTAATGGCGTTAAGGCTTATGTGGAGTTTCAAGCCCACTGCCCAGACATTTGGTCAAATATTTGTTGTTGGTGTCTGTCGAGAAAACAGTGTTGTTTATTGGCTGAAACATTGAGGTAATTTTAATTTTGATCTCGTCATTTACTTTAGCCAAGGGATCAGTATTATTAAATTAGATTTAGGGCTTGTTCGTCTCCAAGAAACTGACAGAAAAAAAACAAATGTTTGATGAAGACTGAGAGTTTGGAAGTGGTGAGTGTTCTTGTTTTTATCTGGCCTTTTGCTGCATTTCTTCAGGCTGCTTTTCTGCTAAACTGCTAGTTGTAAACATCATGTTTTGAAGTGCAGTATTCATCATTTTAAAGATTTTAACTTTCTATCAGTAAAGAAATAAGAGGGATGTAGTGTGTGAGGCTAAACTGAACATTTGGGTCGTCACCACTGCAAAACATGAATGTGTGAGGTTGTGACTGCATCAGTTCCAGGCCCATCAGGCCCACACTGTAACCTCCAATCAAAACTGCAGTTTAGTCATTGAAGGCTAAAGTGTGCTACTTTCACTTTTAGTTGGAGGAGAAAATTGAATCAGCTGTGACATACTTGCAAGAAGGAACTGATACCCTTACTCTGTGTGAAAGTGACAGATTGCTTTGAGTTTTGATTAGAGACAATATTTCATGTTGTCCTCATTCTATAGGCGGATTAGTATAGCTTATCCTACATACAATTAGAATATAAATTCAATTCACTATTGTGACTTTGTAACATGGGTTTGTGCATGTGTGTATCTATGTTTCTATTTGCATAAATGACAGTGTAATTATCTTAGACCCTCATGCAGTGCAAGTTGAGTGAAGCAAAAGTCATTTTGTTTATATCATTTATACACACAGTTTTGTTTTTGAATGGTACTTAAGACTGGAAAAACATCAAAATGCTGTTAGAAATCATTCAGTGTTTGCTGTAAAATTACAAGAAGTGCCAAACCCCCCCCCCCCCCCCCCCCCCCCCCCACTCCAATGCTTTCAAACTGAAACAAATCTGGAGGGGTTGCAGTATCCACCTGAAACTAAAATTTGATTGAGTAAGGAAATTGCACTATTATTATGGTATGTTATTTTGATTTTTATATCCAGGAACACATCTAGGCGTCTTTTCAAGAATAATGCTTTGGAATTTCAAAAGGTCACTGGATTGCAAACATTTTGCAACATTTTTTTTTTTTATGATTTATAAGTAACCAATTATATTTCTAATATTTTCCTTTTTTGCACCACTTTCATGTGAAAACTCTTGAGAAATTATAATTTTCCTACTTTTCAAATCATCCTGAATATTCATCCATGTAGTCTGTAATTGTAGAAATTAAATATTTGCAAAGAACAAAGCAAAATTATGTCAAACTGCTATCCTGTCTGATAATAATATTGTGAATATTTTAACTCCCCTCTACATACTCTTGTGACGTAAATCACATGTGATGAGTCTGTCTTTTGGACAAACTGTAGAGGGAAGCCGCTGTTCAATTTTTGTTCAGCATGAAATGTAGTCTGTGATGATACATTTGCTCATTTAATACAATCTAAAATTACCGTATTCTTCCGAATTGCAAACCAGTGTGAAGCTAAATTGTTCTTTAACCCGCATTTACTACAATCTGCATGAGCCTTCTTTTTTCTGTTCCTCTGCTTAGATATTAGACTTTTATGTTGTGTAACAAAAGTAACAAAAATATAATTGACATGACTACAAAAGCAAGTTCTTATCACTGGTTCCTTTTAGTATCATTCTGTGTGGAGACATTCGGATTTGTTTTGTGCACATTCAGTCGGCTGCTTCTCTCCCTCACACTCCACCAAAAACTGTTTCACTGGCAAGAAAAGGAGAGACAAAATCCTCATCACATAATAAATAACCATGATTTTTGTTCAAAAGCAAAATAAATTAGTCAGATCATGCTGTGTGAAGAACAAGCTGTTTACAGTGAGCAGCTTTGAAGCCGAGCTGTAGAAATGTCTCAAAGTGGGACTTTGTTTTCACATGGCATGTTAGGAACCTTCCAAAAAGTCTGTCGTCCCTTCAACAGCCACACTGCCTTTTTTCTGCCAATGCATGTCAAGCATATAACATTGATTCTAAAAACGGTGTCTCATAAACTGAAAACATGATCAACATGACCCCAACTCTAACCCTTCCTTAACCATGTTTCATTTGCCTAAACATAACTAGACCTGAACAGTAGTGGTGGCAGATCAGACAAATGCTCCTGTGAGTTGGTTTTGGAATAGTCATGTGCGTATTTTTTTTTCTTTTGGAGGACTTGTTGAGAATTTGTTCGACAGGGTACTGTACTTAAGAGGAATGAATAAGTTCAGCCACAGTGCACATTTGTACAACGGTAGTCTGCAACGAGATTCTGTTTCACTTTGCATTCCTCATCAGGTTGACTTGTTCATTTGGGAGAGAGGGGCTCCATCTGCCTTAGCCATCACAGCTCTTTCATCTGTCTCACACTGAGCCGTAATAACTTCCTCTTTTGTTCACCTCCTCTCTTTCTCTCTGGATGTCTCCCCTCTGCCTTCACAAGTTTCCTGCTCTTTCCACTCTCCAATGATTTCTTTCTCATCCTCAGTTCTCTCTTATTGTTTTCTTTCTCTTGGTTTTTTACCATAATAACCCCCTATCCTTTTCTTTTATATTTCACCTCCTTATCCTCTTCTACTTTTTTGTTACTATTTAACGATTAACTCTTTCAGACATTTAACAGCATTTATCTGTTGAAGTAATGGCTTTTGCCTCGGACGCATTATGTTATGGATAAGTTCCATGTTGACTCTGCTTAAAGGACCGTTACAGATAAAACTACAATGTGATGGAGCCCTTTTTTTTCTTTGCCACTACAGTAATTAAATGTGAATTTTATGATACAACTCCCTCAAGAAAGTGGCACAAGACAAACACATGTTGTTGTGAACATATGCATATATTTAGGCATGTTCATCTTCTACATTTGTATCTATTAACATAACTGCTTCACTGTAGAGGAAGACTTGGTCCTGAGGAGGCAGATCACTGACGCCGAAATGTTAAAGTGCTGGAACACTTACAGACATAAGTGTATGCCCGAAAAGCCCTGGATTTGGCATCTGGAATGTGTCACTGTGTATATGAAAAGCAAAAGCTTTTCACCTGACTCACCCCCTGCCCTGAACCACAAATAACACAAGTGCAGCGGGATGATCTGGGAAACGAAGTGCCCATTGGTTTGCCCCATTTGACCGTTATCAGCGTAAGGAGTAGGTTCAGCAGCCTGTTCTCACCCATTTATTTCAGTAAGCTGATGTTTGGGGGAGCCCAGTGGGCACAGAAGGGCTGTTATCGGGTTTGTGTTGTCATGCAAGCTAGTCTTAATGCATTGACAGCAATGTGACATTTTAGAGCAAATTACAGTATGACTTGTCAGACTCTCCATGGAGATTGAATCCCTCATGAGAAGATCTAGTTTTAATCTCATATTGGCATGTATTTAATTGCATTCAAAGTCACTTTAGTAGTATGAAATGTGTTTGTTCATCAGTAAATTGCAAGACAATCCAGAACATCACTGTCCAGTCAAAGTCAGTTTTAAGGTCGGATCAATTCACAATGAGATAAAGTCCAATAGGAGTTAAGACCAGGTCCAGACTGTGGGCACTGTTTTGGCTTTAGAAATGCTTTAATTGTTTATGGTTACACTCAATTATTTTTTTAGTAAACAGTCATTATCCAACTTACTTCTCCCTCCCACAGATTTAAGCTCCAAATGCCTGCCGGAGTGCTGGTGATTGTCTCCTTGAAATCAAGGTTAGCCAACAAAACAAGGAGAGGTGGTATTTTATAGTCATTAAGAGTCATTTCATGATCTTTTTTTTTGTAAAAAAGTTTCCCCACAAGAGACAAACATCAAATTGATTCAGATGACTGATGGCTGCTGTTGTTTTAATGAAATTGCAGTTCACTTTATAAATCCATAGTAAATGTCAAGTGAATGTCACAGTCTTTTCCTTTATTTGTATTTGCATGTCTGGCACTTTCTGCGTTTCAATTAAGTGGCATTTAGCTTGACTGTTTAAAGATAAGAAACACTTTATAAAGCAAGGTAGGTAGATGGGATATTTCCTTCATTCATAGAATTTAAATATCTAATCAGAGTCATATAAATGTAAAAAACAAAACAGGAAATGTGTTAAATAAAAACTTAATATTTCATATTTTAAATTGAGTTGGTTAATAAAATACAATTAAAAACAAACACAATACATATTACCATCTCTTTGAGAATTGGAAACACAACTTATGAATGAATGCTAATGATGCGCCATGTTTCTAACACGACAATAATATGTCAGGGCAGTGCGTCCAAGCGTATATCTAAATGGCTGAGGCGGGCTCCAAATGGGAGGCCAAGTATGTATTTCTGTTTACTGAAGCTAAAACTTCACAGCCACACATTTATGTGCTGCAGCCAACTGCTGCATCAACTTCATGCTGTTGTTAAAGTTAAAGTTGTATTTTAGATTAACTTAGATTCCTCATTTTGTCTACATCATCAGTGCCACTGAAGTCCTGACAGTTGATACTTTTTTTCATCATTATTTATTTTTTATCATTATTTATTTCATTGTTTATTATGTTTATTTTTTATTATATTTTATTCTTAATCCAGTTGCTCAATTTATGAACATAAAAGCTATCTGTGAATGATTCAAATGTCCGTTAGCATGAAAAAGCTACCTAGCATGCTAGTGTTGTCACTGTTACCATTATGCATTCAGTCATGTCTACCATCATCTATAATGCAAACCAGACTTTTGCAAAAGTCATATCAAACGTCTCAATCAATTAGCTAGTTTTATTAGCACACAAATGACATTGCCACTAACACATTCATTTAGCTTTAGTTAATATTGCACTAGTTAATATTGTAATTTGATGGATTTAAATGTGATTTTAAATTTAAATAAGTAAACTACTAACATCTTAATTTTATGACACACACACAAAAGCTATATCATCAGTCAGTCCACTTAAGTGCATTTTTACCACTTTGTTTATCGTTGTGTAGGTTAAATAAAAGAGATACAATAAGTACACAAGAATGCAATGATTTGAGACTAGTGATCTTTTTGCATTGGTACTTTTGGCAATGCTGAGTAAAACTATGCCACGATGGCTTGCCTTTACATTACCATTTTCAAGAGTCAGGCAAAAAAATATCCGACCCGCCTCCGAGCAGATTGTGGTGACATCTCACTGTGATGACACCCTTTCTCCCCCTCAAACAGTTTGTGCTGCAAGACTTAGTTGATGTCTGTGCTGGAGACCAGAGAGAAAACTGTTTTAAAATGTTTGGGTGTTTGTAGTTTCTAACTGAATCTGTGTGGTTTGAAGTTTAGTTTCTGTCCTGCGTCCCTGTTTGTACTTTCAGATATATGCTGTTTCTTGTTTGCTTTTTGGGAGTTGTGTTAAGTTACCGCTGATGAAAACCCAACACTTCCTGCTTTTGATGTTTCATAATAAAAGTTTTAACAAAATAACATTATGAAAAACTTATAGGAAATTAAATGTGTTCGTAACCAAATTAGCAGAATTTTGTTAGCAGCGCTATTTTACAATAAAAACAGTATGACACAACACGATCTGGAGATATTTGTTCAGTGGATGAGTTAGAAATAATGCAGAGAGGAAGAGTACAAGCAGAAACAGCCACAGTGGGATGTTAGAGTAAGAGCTGCAGGCTCTGCAAACAGCTGACCTCCAACAGGTAATTCACTCTTTTTTACCTGCCATGCTGTGATGATAAAACACTCAGAGCAATAATAACAGCTTAAAGAATTCTTAGGAATTTAAAATTGTTTATCCACTGCTTTAGAGCCTTTGACCACTAGTCACAGCCATGGATGTATATAGCCCCCTGCTTTTAAACATCATCAAGTCAAGACAAGCGCATCATCAGTTAGACACACCTTCAACTGGGTAGCCCTGTTGTAATGGAGATGCAAATCCATGCTACGCTGGGCTGACACCCTGACTCAAGCCGAGTCAAGCCAAACCAGCACGTGTATGGAAAAGGCCTATAGAACTATCAGAGACACTGTATCCACTTTCCATCGGCCCCCCCATCCCATGAGCTCTGGCAAAACCACACTGCCTGCACAAATTATATTTACACCCCTGCATATGATGCTGTGGTTGTGTCTTTTTTAACATTTACATGGACAGGATATGCCAGCCTGTTACTTCTCGATGATGTGTAATATATATTTATTATACATTTATTTATAATATATATCTTTAAGTTTATTTGTTCACATTGATGCTTGTAATGTCACTTAAACACACTGGTGATTTAACAAGTATGTATTTACCTAGTTTTAGCAAAAATACTCTCTTAATGGTCTTAAAAGTAGGCTCACCTGATTTTCTCTGTGACTACCCACAATATCATGTGAGGCTATGCTGCCGTTTGCACTTAAACAGAAATAGAAATTAAATATAGTTATACATATTCAATATGCATGATTTGGTATGAAACAATTCACTTCGCTCCAGTATTAAACTTAACCATTGTACCATAACAAAATCTATGCAAACATAAAATAAATAAAGAAACAGCATATCTGACAACACCACAACAATACAAAACTTATTTTTTTAATTGTAAACTTTGATCTATATTGTCATTGCATGTGCATAGATGTGTTGATGTACATTTATTTGCTCATAATTGGGGTTCAGTATGATTTAGTGATCCGCTGCACCACTAATGAGCTTCATTTAGCAAACACCCAAACAACAAAGTGGTTGTGATTCCCACCTTATTACCTGACTTCAGACAAATTGCTCCATGCAAACTATCTCATTTGTTTGCTTTGACAAATTCAAATTGAGAAAAGCCTCTTTTAATACACCCTGGCCAAGCGGGATTGGTTAAGGGGCGCTATTCAATTATGAAAGTTTTCACATTGGTAATTAGTCAGGGCTGAAACGTATTGTTTTATGGCCTTGATTGTGCATCGAGGTGGGAATGAATGTTTTTAATGTGCGTGCTGAGAGGATTTTGTTTGTTAATGCACTAATGTCTGTAATGAAGCTATGCAATCTAAAAAGCAAAGTGGATGACAAGGACACACACAGACATATCCTCTCACATACACACACACACACACACACACACACACAAATCACTGCAGAGGCCAGTGGATTTTTAAGACAAGACTTGTTGCAGTACATGGTTCATCGGCTATGAGGAGTCTGCTCTGATTTTTGCATTAATATTCAAATCTAAAATTTATGCAGAAAGCGCATTTGGGAAAAATCATGGAGGGATAGTATTAACACAAGTCAAATCTGAGTTGATCATAACTTGGTCTTTCCGCAGGACCAGTGAGCTCAAGCCTCAGCTCTCTGACACAATCTTTATAAAAATTCAATATTTTATATTCAAATTCCAGGTGTTGCATTTAATGTGCCCACTCCTGTGCATGGAGAAAAAAAAAGTCACAGTAGATATTACAGCAGTGGTTTTTTTTGCTGTTGTTGTTGCTCTTGTTGGTTTCTTTTTTGGGTCTTCTTTTTTTTTGTTTTATTTTTGTTTAAAAAAATGTTTTATCAAATGTGATGGGTTATGTTTATACATTAAACAGTCTAATCATTGTCACCAAGTGACACTGCAACTGAAACCCTTGAAACTGTATCTGCATCTAAGGTGTGTATGTTAAAAAACTCAACTTATAGTCAAACACACACACACACTGTCTCTAACAGCTCAATACAAGCACACATTATTTCAGACAGCTATTAAACGGGCTTTAGCTGCAACTGGATAGATGTCACAAATAGTATTCATTTTTTATTTTTCTTATTTGCTTTACTGGCTGTAGGTTCTCCCCTGTGTTCAGTAGATATGGGAATTTGCAGTGAAAAAAATAATGTAGGAATATTCACAAAAACAACAGCATATCTGTTAAGCTTTAATTGATTGTTTAATTAGGACATTGAATTTAATGTGAAGTAAAGACTTAGGGCACAGGTAACATGTTTTTTAAGTGTAGAAAAATAGTTGAGCAAGATAAGTGTCTGTGTTTTTTATTTTTATTTTTTTATTTAATTTAATTTAATTTTTTAAGAATAAATGAAACATTTATCCTGCACCCTAATTTCATGATTATCTCTGGAGCACTGCCAACTCGTTAATAAGTGATTAAAAGAAGAAGAAAAAAAAAGTAGGAAAATGTAAGAGACGAAGAAAAACAACAAAGGATCCTGGTTTTTATGGCTTTTACATTCTACACTGAGACTGTTTGCATCCGTGTGTGTGTTCAGAATCAGAATCAGCTTTATTGGGTTAGCTATGTTTACGCATATAAGGAATATGACTCCGGTTTGTAGTGGCTCTCAATGTACTTACACACTACAGATACACATGGACACGTAGTCAAAACAAGAACAACGAAGCTGAACAGAGATATGTAACCATAAACATTTGACTATTTTGTACAAGCAAGTAGATATAACATAAATAGATATATACATATAGAACCAACAAATGGACAATGACACATACACGTCTCTGCATTTTTAAAAAAAAATTTTTGCACAATTAACCACTGTACCTAAGATTCACAACGAGTACTTGAACCCTTAAACAGTAACACAGCTGCAGTGTAATCAAGTGGAAATACTGATAATAATAATAATAATAATAATAATAAATAATAATAATAATAATTTCATTAATGTATAATGAATTAAAATAATGACAACAATACAGTCCAAATTTCCTTATATGTCTACATATTTTATGTTTCCATGATTTCAGGGTATGCCAATAGTTGCAGCATGCAATGGATTTCAAAATACCAACAGAATTCCATTATCATTTTTGAAGTATCTTTGTAGTAAAAGCAATCACTGCACTTGTTCTGAGAAAATGTTTCATCTCAAAATAATAAAAAAATACCTCACTCTATTAGCAGATTTATATTTAACCAAAAGTACCATTCCAAATTAGATTATGGATGAAAACACACATGTATGCAAATTACACAAAGCTTTTCTTTAACCCTTTCATTTCCACACTGTCAGATTTTCTGTAGTCAAAGCATGCACAGGCCAAAATTAGCCAAATAACTAAAATATGTCCATGATAACACTCAAAACTACTATTTGTTCACTTATTTCAAGAAAAATAAGACTTTTATACTTTTTTTGACTCATCTGTGTCTTGAGGGATTCCTGTAACTTCCTCTTTTCATCTCTTCTCCTCATATTTGACTTCTTGCACTTGTAAATGCCAAAGCACTATGTCTCCCGCTGTCTCTCTCTTTCTGACAATCCCAATTAGTCCTCATGGCTCATTACCAGCAACCCCTACTTAATCAGCAGCCCCTAAACACAGAGGAAAGGATGGGTGAAAGGAGAGAAAGAAGATGGAGAGAAAAGAGGAGGGGGCGGCAGAAAGAGAAAAGATAACAGGCGAATGCGTTGATGAGGTCCATTTAAAAACTGTTACCCCATGCTGGTATTTAAACCCGCCGTACCCACAAACCCTTTGACTTTTCCACAACTATAATTACTATTAGTGCGCAATGTTTTTCAAGTGCCGTTGACCCTTGTGTGTTATTGAACGCCCCACTAACAATGTGGTGAGCGGCTTAATCGGCCAGTTATTAACGAGACAGAGGTGAAGGGTGACGAAGGAATCAAGGCGGAGGGGGGTTAAGGAGGAGGATGATGAAGGGTGTGGGGGGACTGGCGGAGATTTCTTTGTTCCATCAGGATGTCACATTCAGATTAAGAGCTGAGGTATGTTATCGCTGCCATAGGCCTGAGAAGCCACAGAGGCCTAGAAAAGTCATATGCTGAGTAAGATAATAAAACGCCCTTCCTGCTACTGCAAAAAAAAAAAAAAAAAGAGAAAAAAAAGCCATAAACCCTAAAGCTCTGCTAGTGGCCCTAAAGGGTTTAATGTTCATTACACTCCATAAGGCTGTTGAACACACTGGACAACAAACTGACAATTTAGCTACAGCCTTATGGGCCTAAAACTGTAATGTAAAAGTATAATTAGTAGAGGGCCATGGGGTCGTAAAAATCAAAATGACTTATCTTCTTGGGAGAAAAAAAATTGCTCAGCAAATTTAATTGCAAAATGAAGCAAAAGGCCTCAGGGTGGCGCTGAAGGAAAACTCAGAGTGTGCAAAAGGGAAACAGTTCACACTCTTGAGAGCATGATTGTGCTCAGGAAGTTTAATGGCTGCTCATTAGATTTAGATTTTTTTTTTGTATATATATGGAAACATTTGTCCTAATGATGGCACAAAACAAATTATACATTGTGCTCATCAACAAACAGCATCATGGTGTCTCTGGGGACCATGAATATCCAGCGCAAATTTCATTGCAATCTGGCCAGTTGCTTTTGAGCCAGATGTGGAACAAATGAAATAATTCCAGAATCCACTACCCTCACTACTTTAACAAACTCAGACTCAATATCACTCATGTGTGAAATAACATATAGGAAGAGTTATCCATATATATGTAAGCATGTCTTCATAAACTGATTATTCTGATATTCTACCTTCAGACTCTGAATTGATTTCTTTCCCAATAAAGTAACCTGGCAGTGTTTCTTTACAGTCATTTTCAATATTTTGAAAACACACAAAGAGTATCAAGGAAATTACGCTATATACCCAAACTTTCTTTCAAAAAATAGGTTTATGTATAATTTGCGACAAAAAAAATGGAATTGCGTCAATATTAAATATTATGATCTTGGTTAAATATTTAAAAAAAATATGTCACAAGTGTCTTGAGGTTCATGGCAGGACCCAATCCACAGTTTTCTCTGACCCAACTTTAACCAAAGCAGGCTAAACTTGTCCACACACAGAAGCCAAACCTGGTGTCAAAGTCCTGCTCTGTGTATCACCACCATCCACTCAGACCACCTACTTGCAACAAGAACGTGAACACTTCCTGGACTGAAAGACACATCACAAGTGAAGATCATCTAGGCAGATAACCTAACAGCATTTCCTAAACATTAAGGCGAGTCCATTTTGTAGAATTTAAATTTATTATTTTTAGAAGATATCGTTGAGCTGTTGGATGAAAGCTGTGACGGACCAACAGACACTGCCATGAAGACAACCAGTAGATGAAATATTCCAGTGTCATCACTGCTTAATGAAGACTATTTCACTTGCCTTTTTCTTTTTGTTGTTCCAACAACTTGTAGGAAAATCAGTAACAAAAACATGTGTGTAATAAAGACAAAGATTAATCTTTACAAAGAAAGATCCTCTGGCTGACTGATCTGATGTGGGTTACATTAAACTTCCCTTGTTTCAGTCATTTTTAGAAATGATGAAGAAAAACAGGGTGAGTTGGATGCTGGCCTAAAATTTTGGACTCATTTATAGACCCAATAAATCCTTAAGACGGAGAGTTTTATTTAGTGTTTTTACTTTGAAAATGGTCTAGTTCTGCCTTTGGAGTGAAGAATGAAAAATGAATTCACTGCAAGGAAAATGCACCCCACAGTGAGGAGAAACAGGACGAGGACAGAGGTGGGATAAGGAAGTAAGGGAGTAGAGGTGGAGAGGAAAAAGACAGAAAAGAATAAAGAAAAAATAATATCTTAAAAGAAACAAGAAAAGCAGAGAAAACAAGGTATACACAGAGGGCAGATGGCAAAAAAAAGAAAAGATTAAAGGGAGTACCACGAGTGAGGAGCAAGAGGAAAAGAGGAGAAGACAGGTGACAGAGGCAAACAAAATAAGAGGGAAGATTAGAAAGTTTAGCAACCCCATTATAATACACACACACGCACACACAGGAGTTGCTGTATAACAGGATTAGTGCGCTTCTAAAAGGGAGGGAGAAAACACTGAGATACAAACACACATTCAGCCACACGCAAAGCAGAAACATCCATTAGCAATGGACACACACTCTCTCTCTCTCTCTCTCTCTTGCTCACCCCTTCTCTCTGTATCTCACAACAATCACTTGCTCGCTCCCCCTGCATGCTTATTAGTGTGTATTCTATCTCTCTCTGTCTCACTCCTATTTTCTCTTTTGCAGTGATGTGAGATACCAGGTGTTGTTTAAATCTTCATATGCTCTTTAGGTAATTTTACTGTATGTAACCTTTGATAAATCTTATATATAATTATTAGAAATGTAATGAATTATGAGAAAAAGAAAGTCATGATGTTATCAATTTGTATTTTTATCCTAGACCTTGCTCATATGAGCAAGTTCCAATTCCAAGTTGAACTCAGTAAATGCTTGTAACTGCACAAACTTCATGTAATTTGCTCATATCAGCCAGATGAATTTCACTGGTGCATTAAGAAATGTGCATTTCATTCATAACAATGTTACCCAAGTATAGAAAGAATAGTCCCAAACAATTTCACACCGCAGTCCTGCTGTCAGAAATCAGCAGAAATGTAACAGGAACAGTATTTTTATTTGGGTACCCAAAAAAAGAATATTACTGCAGCCACGTTATCACAGAGCAGCATGACACAAATAAAGAAACAAATAACAATCTGAAGTTTTTACATGAAGTGAAATGTAAAAAAAAAAAAAAAAATGTTATAATGGTATAAGCCATTATGCACATCACACTTTGCTTTTTTTTTCTTTTTAATTTACTTTTTAAAATCTATTTGATATGATTTAGTAACACATTTAAGCTACAAATTCAATTGCATAAAGGTATTACATTTTATATGTAATTCATATATATTATAAGTGCTTTTCCCACAGTGGAGAAAGACATAATATGAGAGGCCATGATCCCCTGTGAATTTTATTCATATCTAGGAGAGAACTAGTAAATTGAATCATCCGCACATGACACTTAACAAATTTGTCTGAGTAGTTCTTGCATTAGGCTCATTATCTGTTGTCTAAAATTACGTTGTCTGACGCACAAACACACAACCACATATCAATTCATTATTCACATATTTTTTTACATCTACAATTTATTTGTATGTAAAGTACATATGATTGCTTAATGAATCTGTTTTTGCCTTCATTTGGCATCATCCTTACTCCTGCAATTAACATAACGTTTAGTCTTTAAAATTCACAAGTAGCGACATACTGTACCTTCAGCTCTGTTGTAATAAGAGCAGAAAAAAAAAAAAACAGGAATGACTGTTTTTCCACCCAGTGAGGTCACAATTCCTCCACTCAGGCACTCAGTCATTTACTGCTCCGTTTGAAAATCAGGAACCATCGCCTGAACTTAATCAAAATTTTGCCAGGCTTTAAATGGAAAACATTTCACAGATTGTTCCGGTATTTCCCCTTTTAATTAAGAATGTAACGTCTTATCGAGTGCCAGGGTTGACAAATCACTGAGAATTTATTTGTTACACTTTGAAAGAAGTTTAAAAACTTCTCAGAGAGCAGCCACATTTACATACCATTTCCAGATAAATGTGGGGGCAGTGTGTGTCGTCTAATCCCAAATTAGGATCTTAATTTTGTATGCACGTTTTAAGTTCTTTAATGGTCTGCAGGGAGGCCTTGCTCGCATATTGGATAAAAAGAAAAGGTAGGAAAAAAAGGACAGATTATTGTTTTCCATTATATTGTAATTGTACCAATTGCTCCTATAAGGATAAATCTCCTGTTTTTCTCAATCAAAAATCTTTCTTTTACTTTTCATTTTACTTTGCAGTTTTTCAAGTTACCCCACACTTACTGCTGAACCCAACTTTTGGTTGTACACAGTTGATGCTGTGCAGGGTACTAAGGAAATCTATGCAGACAAAAACGAAAAAAAAATGTCCACAATCCCACTCTAAGGACTTTTCACACAATTAAAACAAGTGGTCATGTAGACAGTTAAAAGTCAAAAGTGTGTTTTTCATCATTCTTAATGTTATTGATGGACTGAGCAGAAGGAGAGAGGGAGTTCTGTTACCAAATGACTGTAAAAAATTAAAAAAAGGACAGCTCAGTTTTGGGGGAGCTCAGGTTCCTAGCAAAGCATTAATGACTATGCAGTGCTGCAGAAAGTGCTTTACAAACAGCAAGAGTTTCTATTAAACATTTTTTTAAATCTTGCTCAGAGCCTTTCTGTAGAATTTTGGAAAAGCTGAAAGTCGATAAAGTAGCCTCTGAACATGGAGACATGGATAAACAGGCTATGCATTACTTTTTCAGTCAGAAACAGAAAGGAAAGAGCTGATCTCTGAAATGATTGTATTTATTTATCAAACTTTAGTGTAAAAATACTGTATTGTATTCTTTGAAAATGTGTTAATATGGAGGAAAAAAGTAACCCAAAACCTGAGAGATAGGATGGCTTGATTTTGAGGAATGAGTAGAATAATTTAATTTATTCTCATTTAGCTGCAGAAGGTTTTAAACTATCCAAAATCTGGGTTGAGACCACATAACAGCCCAAAAGCGAAAAGAGAGAGATTTCTAACAATGTGGTCACCTTGGGAAGATAAATGGAAAAGTGGTTAGGACCTAGAATTGAGCCTAGAGGAATGCCACATGAAATAGGAGCTAATAATGAGAATTTACTACCAGTGGAGACTAGGCAGGTGTTGTAGTGTGTTTTACCTTTGGATGGGAATGATGTGAGAATGATGTAATCTACATTTGCCCAACATATCATATCAGTACTAATATATGATGTGTTTTAACAGAGAGCAGCAGAAATTAAAGTGCATGGAAATCAGAGTGTTGGGTGCATCTAGCTTTAATGATGAAGATTGGATTTCACATCCCATTATGTTACAACAACTAATGTTGGCTTTTTTTTCTTACTGTAACCATGGTCATTCCCTAAACATTATGACTCTGACTGCAGTAGTCACTTTAAGGGGTATGGTAAAATGTTTATTTAGTCAGCTTCCATATCAATATCAATGACTAAGAGCATGCTGGAGCTAATTTTACCAATATCTAGCTAAAGAGTTTATTGGGAATTTGATCTGAAGAGGAGTCATGCAGCGCTCACATGCTTGAGTTCAGGAATGGTAGAGGTTGTGAAACAGTTTAGAACTTCAGAGACAACATGAGTGATGGATAACTGACATTTAGGTGTGGTAATTATACCAAAAACTCAACCTGGTTTCATGACTTTAAAGAGTAGTCCACTCCTAAAACACTGTTGGACTCACAATACACAATAACTCTGCCAGCTAATCTTAATTATACAGCCTGTTTCTTTAAGAAATGCAGGGAGAACACTGGTTGTGTCTACATGACCAAGATGGACGAACAAGGAAGGATAAATTGTTTGATCCATCTTTCTTTATGATCTCTCTCCTTCAGATTTCTGCTCTGCCATTCAGCATTGCATCATGGCTTCAGCTTGCCTCTCTGTGGCATGCTGGGAGAATTTGAGTTTCAGGGGAATCTGTGTCTCGGATCATCTCCTGATTTGTTCAAAATAAGGAGGGGAGGGCATTTGGCCTGTGAAGTTGGGTATGTGAGGATGGGGGGGGGGAGAGAGATTCAGGGGTGATGTAACCCAGTCTCAGAGCAGTTCATGAAATAGTCACAAAATTTAATCTATAGCTTCATGTACATGGACATTAATTTTCCTTTTTTTCATGTAATTCAGCATGACTTTTAAAATAACAATTACATTACTTGACATTTAATCACAAGATTTTATCCTTGTTTTTATTTCATTATTTTAATTTTATCAGTACAGTAGTGATGCGTGGATCCCAGTTATATCCACAGCCACCATGGTTAATCCACAGATCAGGTTTTTTTTGTCATTTTTTCATAGTGGAAGCTGCTATAATACTCATGACCGTTACTATGGAGACAAAGACAGTCCACTTTGCTTTACGTTACAAAATGTTTTTTGCTATTATATCTGCTTTTTACTTTTAATTATTGAATTTATTCCAAACAGGGATTTTTGTGTGCAGCTGGTACAGTGAAAACTGAATTGAGAGTGTACTGTTTAAGGGACGGTAAAGACATTTGTGTAATCAGATTTTAAATTAAATAATGAAATGGGTAAAAATTAACCAACAATATTAACCATATTTTACCCATGTTTTACCAGTGCCCCTAGCTGTTGACTACTCACATGATAGCTGAGGTCAAGGTTCGAAGGTCAATTTTTCAAAGTAGGAGCCAACATATGTCAATATGAAAAATCTTCATATTGACATATGTTACTCTCCAGGCTGAGACCTTTCCAACACTGTATTGTTTTGCGCTTCTCATTTCATGGACACAAGCCATCCCAGGCCTGGTTTCAAAGAGCACTTTGAAGGCTGTAGGTACCACTGAAACTCCATAGATGAATTACCTTTTGTGTGATTTCAACTGAGCTTCCCCATGAATGAATTCAGTCTACCAGAGTCCTCTGGTTACTTCACACCTGGATGTTAACTCCGCCCATGGACTCAGCTTTCAGCTACCATTGGTCAGTGTGACCTATGATCCTTCATGATGTCATCCCGTCAACAAACCAGAGCTCTGCCCCTGCTCTTTCTCCCAATGCTGCCATAGGGAGCAGCGGGAACCTACTCTGCAGTAGAGATGTTTCAGCAGGGGCCTGCACTTCTTCTCTGCCCTGCAGCTTTCTGGCCCTGTGCGGCCTGGACAATAAAGCAGACCACACTGATCTCTTTCTTTCAAGTTATTGCCGAGATGCTAACTCTATGAGGAGAATAAAGGAGCAACCTGGTTACTCTGGCCAGCACCACTGAAATACTGACTACATAGTGAAGTCTGCAGCATTCAGCCTTGGAGCCACAGCTCTTCCCCAGCCTGGTTTGCCAAGCCTTCCTACATGGACTTGGTAATATACAGGCCATAGCATAGAATGGCACAAGGCTAAAGTAGAAGACTGCTTAATTTAATCAATGTTGATGTACCTGCATTGATTTGATTTAAGGTTGTTCACCTTATTGTTGTGATGTCTGTTTATAGTCAGGTTACTTTATAGCCACACCGCTACGTTGGTGTTGGCATGCTTCACACTCATTGCATCCATTGAATAGGTCTTGCATGCAGCTAACCTCTTTTTAACCTGGCACCCTTAATTCTACACACTTTCCTTAACATAACCACAGACAGATAAGAGAAGGTTTCTTTTGCTTGTTTTTGCTTAATTCTTTTGCTTCTGGCATAGCACATGTGATCTCAAACAACCACATGGTCTTTTGCCCTCATCTTCCCTTTTTTCACAGAACAAAGGAACATGTGGCCTCTGTCGCCATTTTGTATCCAGTCAGCCATTTTGTTTGCCTACAGTTCACACACACATACATACATCACTGTATATATGCAGCATTAGTTAGATTACATTTTGTGTGCTTTTACAATTATCTTAAATAAATGCCTTTTAGACATAATATATAAATCCTTCAACCTTTACCTAGGTACTTCTGATAGTCGGATTTAATTTAAATGCCCTACATAAATGTTGCATGATGATAACAAGACCAATATATTTATAATTAAGCTCTTTTTTTTTGGAAATTGTAACCAAAATGAGTCACCTTCAGATATTACAATATCGCCAACAATCTTGGGCATTACTACAGGTGTGGAGGAAGGCCTGGATTGCTTGGGTTAGGGCTAAAAGACCAAGCTATTCTCATTACCAGCTTGTCAAATACTGATGCATGCATAGGCTTATATTTACACAAACCTGGAGATATTTTGTATCTTTATGATTCTTGGTTTTGGGATTTGATGTCAGCATGACATGAAGTAGCTCAGAATCTGTTTTATTAGCCAATGCAAGTCTTAGTGTTTGCTCCCAAAAAAGGCAACACAGAAGAACAAAAATAGACAAAATCTATTTACAGAATGGAATAGTAATCATTTTGAAGTGGGATTCAAAATATGAAATTAAATATTGTCTGTACAAGGGAAATGCTATGGACAAAGAAATGAAGTGTATGAAATATGTGAAAGTGACAAAGCAACAACTAAATGTGATGTGCATAAATAATTAAATTATGTACCAGTGGAGGTTGAATACAAAGCACAATCTAAAGTCCATTTCAATGAAATATATAAAAGTAACAAGTGCAGGGACTAAATGAGAGATGTGAAAGTCCAGCTTGAATTTGAAGTGCTTTATTGGATGAAGTAGCTCAATATTATTTGAGGAAGACTATGTTTTAAGAAAGATGACTTCATATTAAATATTCTCAGTCACATATTCCTGGAAATATAAAATCAAACAAGAGAGTCTTCTACCCTTTGGGGCTCAGGTCCTAATGAACGCCTTTTCTTCACAGAGATAATGGCGTTTGCATTCAGGTTGAGCAGACAAGCGGCAATATGGAATGGAATGAAGCCCACTGATGGCAGACGACCCAAAACAGGAGTCCCTAGCCTTCAACAAAAACACAATCATAACATTAACCCACTGTATTGTTGAGTTATCAAAGACACTCATGTTTTTGTGTTGAGAAACGTCAAGGGTATCATTAAAATCGACTGAGGAAAGAACTTGGCGGTAGTAGGTCACCCAGTTTGCCCACCAGACTCGTGGACGTGGGCGTACAGTAGTGAAGTGAAGTGTTTTCTCCGATTTAGAGTCCCGCACCCAATCACACATTACCATTATTTGTCAGTGGGATATGTAGTATGTAATTGTGATGATAAGCTAACACATTACGCTGAAGTCTCTTACGGTGTTGTAGCGTGTACGGGAATAACGGAGCTTTGAAGAAATGTCATATAGATGACAAAACAGGCAGTAGTGCAGCATTTCGTTGCAAGAGGAAGAAGAAGAAACGATAATAACAATAGCGGACGGCCTCATATGATTGTTCTCTTTATTTTCTACTAATAATGAGATTATTATTGATATTTTCCTCTTCATGGAAGGGGTGCAGGCATGAAACATACTTCCAATTGAAATACATAAGTTTGAAATTCGTGCTGAGTGCCACATAAAAAATGAAAAATTCATGTCCATGTACACATATCTATAGATTAAATTTCGTGACTATTTCAGAAACTGCCCTGATACCGCACTGAGTGATGAGAGAGACTGATGTAAATATAGATGAAGGGTGGGAAGGAGGGAGGGAGGAGGAAGCCGTGAAAGACAGGTGGAAGTAGGAGGAGGGGAGGAGGAGGAGGCAGAGATTTGGCGGAAGAAGATGGAATATGAGTGGGGAGGGAGGGAAGGAACCAGATGATAGAAAAGAAAGAGAGAGAAAGTGAATCGAGGAAAGGGCGAGTAATAAACATTCCTCCTGAGCAGCTATTTACAAGCTGTTTTGTCTCTTCATATTGTAAGTGTTTCCTGTTAAATTTACACAAGTTGCACAAGTAGCACAGCTGCCAGCGAAAACAGTCCCCTGTCAAAAACCTGTGCAGGCACATACCAGGAATTCTGTAAAAATCAAAGAGTTAGCTGAGGGAGAAATCACTAAAACATGGTGAAACAGAGAAAAAAAATACCGCAGGTTAGACAAACCCCCCCTCACCAGTCAGTCCAGCTGAAACAAGCTGGAATAAAACATGAAATAAAGCACTGCTGCAGGTCTAAAACTTGCCAGCTCCGTAAGTGTAATGGGGTGCAACCCATTTATTTTGGCAACAGTCCCTCAGCAAAGTGAATGCCTCTGGTCATAGTGATAGACAAACCTGTGGCCCTCTGGTTGTTTGACAGTCTGTCTCCCCTACCAAACACTCTGCTATTCCTCAGGGTGTGTGTCTGTGTTTGTCAAGTATATATGCCATGTGGGTTTTATTTGTTTTTTAAAGGGACAGTTCACCCAAAGTTGACAAAAAACAGAGTGAGTAGCACAGCGGAGGAAAATGACCATTCGCATTCACTCTATGACTATATTTAAGCGCAGTTTACTTGAGTATTTCTGTTAATGCTATCAAAAGGATTGGATGAAGTAATCTCATATTTTCAAAACAGCTGAGCTAATCACAGTGAAGCATGACAACAATGACTGTATCCATCACCCATCAAGGGATGGTTCCATCATATCTGATAATGTGTTACAGCTGTTTAATGAATTTCAAGAATAAGATACAAAATTGGGCTCAAAACTGTATGTGTAGAGCTGTGTGTGGTTATGTCGCAGCAACCTGGTGTCATTTGCTTGTGATGTGATGGATGAGCACTATGTTCTGGTTTGGCACTACTTAAAAAAAACAGAGGTTGCAGATGTATCACCACATCTGTCCCGCTGCCTTCAGATGCAGCGGGGATTTAGAAGAAGAAGATTTTAATACAGTGTATTAAACGATGCCAATTTAAACACATGTGCAGGTTGGAGAGTGTTTCATTTAAATAGTTCATTTATATTTAAGCTTGATTCTATTATTGCTGCATATTTGCTTCAAGTGTTTAGTTTGCTCTTGACACAGTAACTGAATAGGTAGAGGTAGTAGAGAGCCAGAAAAAAAAAGATGTGATTCTTAGACGTCTAATCTCAGTGGGACATCTTAGATCTGATTTTCACCTAAATCTGGCTTTACGCTGTGCCGTTTGAATGGACACTTGTTTGCACCTCTCCTCTCACCTGTGCAAAAGGTCAGGGGAAGTGTCAGTGTGCTGCTTCTTGCACTGATCTCTGTGCCTCCATTAGAAAAGCAGGGCCTTTCATTTTCTATACAAAATAGATCATAAGTTTGTCATAAGTTTGACAACCCAGTATATAAAATTAGTTCCACCATGACCAGCTACAACATTAACATAGCACTCAATGCTAATCACTCAATCACTGATAATAATCCCATAATGTTATATATAATAATAAACTACTGTGAAAAGTGCTATACGGCAATATGAATGAGTATGTTTACTTTTCATTTTTGACACTGATAATATTTATCAGCACTAGTGCTTTTATTTCAAGCTGTCATATTTAGAATTTTCAAATGTCTGACAGCTGCTAAAATGTGGCATTTAATTCACTCAGAAAATCTGTGAACATGATCCAGGCAGCAATTATGTTTGCACACCACAACATAACTGGGACAACAAAATGAATAAAAGAGACAGAGTTGGTCCAGAATCACTCCCTTTTTGCTATTTTCTCTCTATCACTTTGTTTGATATTTTTGAATTGTAAATGTCATTGTAAATATCAGTTATGATGCGAAATGATCACGATTCAAGTGTCAGAAATCTCAGTTTAGTTAGTTTTTACCCACTTCATTATCATATGATGGAATTGAAAGTCTTCATCTTTAGTGTGACCAAGCAAATACACATTTTCTATTCTTATTGTATCCATCAGAGCATTGAAACCTCAAAGGCAGTAAAACATAAAGTTTTGGATAGGATATGCTTCTATATTATCCGTGGTATCCAGGTTTAGTTTTAGTGGAATGTGGCAGAAAGAGGCTCATTGTTTCTTTTCCTTTCGGTGGATTTTTGTTATTGCTGGGTTGAAATTCACTGCTGGAGCTGTGAAATGTAGGACTTCTAACTCCAATTTCTGCTCGCATCTAGAGAGAGGAGAAGGGTTTTTATTATTTCAAAGGGAGAACAGCTTTGATAATTATTTTTTAAAATAATGACGGTCCCTATTACAGAGATGTATCCTCAACCATGGTCATCCCATTCTCTTTTCACCATGAGAATATATAATGAATGGGATTACAGGGTTTCTCTCTCTCTCTCTCTCTCTCTCTGTCTCGGTCTTTGTCTCTCACCTACTTTATAGATAACTCTTTTTTTTCTGTGTTTCTCTTTTCTTTCTTTCCTTTTTCCCCCATTTTCCTCTCCAAAAGAAATCTTTCAGGCATGTCCAATTGGCTTTGGCCACCACATGCATGTCTCCCTTGTGGGAAGAAACCATAAAAATATCTTTCTCTCTCTCTCTCTCTCTCTCTCTCACACACACACACACACACACACACACACACACCTCTAAATGAAGCTGTGACTCAAGGAATAGGCCACTAAGAGAACATCAGACTTCTCATTAAAGACCCCCTATACTGTCCCTGTCCCTTTTATGTGTGTGTGTGTGTGTGTGTGTGTGTGTGTGTGTGTGTGTGTGTGTTTGTGTGTGTGTGTTTGTGTGGGTATGTGCGTGTGTGTGAATGAGTGTGACACAGGGACAGATCCCTGTGGTAATATTGTGGGTCCACGCTTGGTTATGTGCCACATAGGTCCTTTTTAGTGGACCCCCGCTACCCACACTCAGTCACACACACTCACACACTCGCACACTCGCACAGATGCACACAGACAAAGTAAATTGGATAGATTTATATTATTGTTGTTGTAAAACTTTTCTAGCGTTTCTTTTCCTACCTTTTCATCTGTTCTTTTTTTTATTCTCATGTTTTTTTATTTGTGGTTGCAGGGACATTCACTGTCACTCCCTTTTCCTTTCTGTTCATATCTCTCTCCTTATACAGTACTTTACTGCCTTTCTTCTTCACTGTTTCATCCAGTCACGATTCCCTTTTAGCTCTCACTATCCATCTTGGGTTAATGTAAAACCTTACAATTCCAATTTGATGAAATGATTCCTAAGACCCATTCAAAACTCTCTCTGAGTTCTAAAATTAATCTTCAGCTACCAAAAAGAGAAAAAAGGCCAGTTTCATATGTTGCTCAAAAGGCTTAATTTAGCATTACACTTGAACAAAAAAGTTCACCATTAAATATGTGGATGGCCAGTCTTTGGGTAGACTTGAGTTCATTAACCACCATGAGAAAGCCTGTCTTACATTACCTTCATAAACCATCTCGCACTCAGAGAACATTCCCTCACCAGGTTCACACAGTGCTCTGAGTTGATTATTTGAATTTTTAATAGGTTATATTGGAATTTTAATCTGCACCTGGATCTCTATCAGAATACACATGTGACAGACAGTGATGCTGATTGGCTAAAAACAGCCATGATCTGAATGAGTCTAAAGTTTATCTTATCCAGGGTTATTTTTTTTGCACAAGGATGAATTGTGTGTGAGGCAGACTCACACATGCAGATGCAGATGTGTACACCTGTCTTCAACATTGAGCTGCAATGTGTTTAAGAGTCATGGCACTTTATGTCCAATAAGAATTTTGCATCAAAATATATGATGCAACATCTTGTTGTAAAATTACTTAAATCAATTTTGCATCACATATTTCAGGAGTTAACTTTTCTAATAACCACCTCACCAAAAATGTCATTTTCTTTTCTTAACCCACAGCTGACTTTTCAACCACATTTTATTAAAAGTAGTTTTTGAGATATATCGCAAACAGTGAGTGACACCTTCGTCCGATGAACGATACAGGACAGATCCTTTAGATTTGATTTGATGGGTCCAAAGCAGGTGTAGCTTAGAAAATACATAACGACACAGAGCTGTAGAGGATTGTTAGCCTGAACCATAGGCTGCATATAAAGATGGACGACATGACACTTCCCACAAGTGAAGCCCCAAATATCTGGATCGTCCCTGCTGGCTGGTTGCAGTATAGGTCATAAACCCCGCCCCCTCCATGTCAGCAGATGGGACATGAGCTAAACCAAAAAAAAAGAAAGTGCACGTCAAATACATTTTTACCAAAGATGATTTGTCATTTTTGATAGTTCTTACTGTGCTGATGTTTGTTGAAGTGCTTGTTTTTTTCTGTTAGTCTGTTTTTATTCAGCAAAAATGATAATTTAGCAAAAATGTTTTACTGGAAGAGAAAAGAGAGCTCTTGATATACAGTAAATACTCAAGAATGCCCTTGCTTCGACATAAATATATGAATAAATACAATACATACATGGAAATGGGTGCTAAAAACACAGACATTTAATAAATAACTGGATTTTTTTCTGTTTAATTTACCTCGTGTAGACAAATGCTGTGAACGGTGAACATACTGCTGAGAGAGGTTTTGTTCCACATGTGGATTTTTAGCATTGTGCATCATTATAAATGTCATGAATATTAAATTAGGCATTTTTACTTCTGTAAATGAGCTGGAACTCCCAGCACCATGTGGGTATAAATAAACCCCAGGAATATGATTTTTCTTTTTTTCTCTAAAAGACCAATGAAAGAAATGCTGAATGAAAGATTGCACTGAGTTACAGAAGCTAGCCAGGACATCACTTTGGTTTTCTATCAGCTCTCTTAACTGTGTAGCTACAGTATTTTTTTAGTCACCATATGCTAGACATTTTAGCAGACACAGCAAATGATATATACAGTTACTTTCTTGGCTACATATTGTAGATGGAGTGCAGTGTGTGCTTGAAGCAATAATTATAATGTGACAATAATTGCCATCTGATGACCATTTTATGACTTTGGAGATATATAACAGATGTCTTAACACACTGAAGGAGACTACAAAGACTTCATTTCATGTAATTTCCTGAAATGAAAGTGAGAGCTCTACGGCAGGAGTACCACTGGCTTTGTGTAGTGTGTGTGTGTGTGTGCGTGTGTGTGTGTGTGTGTGTGTCTGGCTGCCTGTAGTTAATGATGACAGGACGTAATCCCTTTGGCCTTCAGGTCGCATCAAAGCTGTCTTTGTCTTGTTCATAGACTGTTCAGCCAAATTAGTTACAAAAAAAAAAAATGTGATCAGTGTGCCTGTATCATCACTGGTTGTTAGAACTGGGTAATTGGTGCACACACACACACACACTGTTACACACATATTGTGAGGCAAGATACTTTATTCATAAGCAGGCATGCTCAGTTTCTCCTCGATCACTCCCTTCCTTCCTTTATTCCCACCTGTTGTTCTTTGACAGTTATCTTTCTTTCTTTTTACTTCTGTCCTTTTTTCCTTTTTTCCTCTCTCTCTCTTGTCTTTTTTGTCTCTTTTTCAAAGCTCAACCCCCCACCGAGGCCTTGAAGTACACCAGCTTAGACTGCTGCAGCAGGCAAATCCATCTCCTTCGCCCTCCTTTTTTCCTCATCCTTACCCCGCTCATTTCAGTCTTATTTATGCATTCTCTCTTTCTCCCTTGCTTTTTCAGTCAAACTGAAGCTCTCTTTTCCCTTGTTCACTCTTTTTTTCTTGTTTGTTCTTTACTTCCTCAATTCTGTCTTCAATTTTCTATCACTTACTTTCTGGTTCACTTATCATGGCTTACAAATTTCCTTTTTTTTTTTTTTTTTTTTGGCTCAATATTTTTTACGTTCTCCTCCAAAATTGTGTAGTCCCAGTACTTGCTCCAGCTTTCTCCACCAGGCCTTTCTTTAGTCCACAAAGAATGTATGAAGAGTTGTAATTTAACATGTCGATTTTCACAACAGCAAGTTGTTGAGTTGTGTTCAGAAGCACAAACCGGCTCCACACTTTCTTAGTTTAAGATGGGTTATTAATCAGGAAGGGATTATGCTCAATTTGGCATGTTAATGATATGATTTGCAATTAATTTAATAAAATTCAACTGCTAGTCAGAGTTGCTTTGCTCCAGTGCAGCTCTCTGCTGTGTTTCTATAGATGATTGTAGTAAAAACACTAATTAACTGGTTGTAAAAGTCTAAGTAAAGCTATATTGCTGAATTGCAGAGTAGCCAATTCTCTCAGTAGACTGAATAGACTCTAATGACCAAACTGAATGGATGTTTTGAGTTGTATTAGAAGACTAATGACTGCTAATGTATTAAAAATGATACTGAGTTTGGTGTAGCGGCCTTTTCTCAACAAGATACTGAATTGTGTCGAGCGAAATCACCTCAAGAAAGTGATACCTATTATCACATATCACTAATACAACACATGTACAGATGATTGAGGTTCATGGTCTTAGGACCCGAGCACAAAAGTCCCTGGTACTGAAAATGTGAAGAACCTACTGTTTTTGTAGAGATTATTAACGCCCCGAACATGAAGTGCCAGGTGCCTCGGATTTCTTGTGCTTGATGAATCCAAACCTCAACGCACCTACATGTCCATATTGAGTCATAGTCATAGCGCCACCTACTGACTTATGAGACAAACATCAGATTTACATGACATTTACATGGTGTGGTCTAGACGTGATACACAGCAACATGATGTATAAGTAGTGGGTGTTCTCTAGCACCACATAGTGGACACAGGAAATGATAGTTATCTCCTGCATGAAAAGTCCCATATTCATGAAAATGTATATCCATGTCAGTTGCCCTCTGGTTAATGTTTTGCTGCATTAATATTTCACTTATGGCAACAGGAAGTTGCCACACACAGTTCATCAAATGTATACCCGATTTCCAATACGTCATCTCCAGCAACACCTTTTATCCATTCACACAATGTCCAATAACCCTAAAAATTCACAGCTGTCAAATGACATCCAGTAGCGACACCACAGCTGCCCCTCCCTCTGATGCGCGTGAGGTGTGATGCTTTAATTTGAATTGTTTTGCCTTTTTGTCATTGACATTTGCTCTCTTCACCATCCATTTTTACCCACAACTCCTAGTGGCAAACAAGCTAACAACACAGACAGCAGGTATTCAAAGATGGCTGTACCCTAGTGGACGAAAAAGCAAAATGCTTTTTTAGTTTCCCAGCTAGGTCTAGGTGAATTTCAGGTTTGATTGCAGAGCCCTATCTTACCCAAGGTAAAAAGCAAACAAATCACACTGATGCTGTTCAGTGCTTCATCTCCATCATGTAACGTCCCTCCCCGGTTTGAGTCAAGCCATGGACCTGTGTTTGTATGTTGTACCCCTCCCTCCCCCATGTTTCTAGTCTGCATCTTGAAGCTGTTAAATAAAGGTTGTACATAACAAATAAGAAATAAACTAATTACTCAGCTGTAGTTAATATATGTTAATGCTGTCAGTTGCCAAAGTCTTGGCTGGCAGACATGACTTACCAGCAATTTGTCATTATTACCATAGCTAGCTACGTATGCAGCTGCTTTCAGTACATGTAACACCACTTTTGAATGTCATGATTATACTCGAATATTATTGGGTAATGTCAAACATACCACTAATGTGATATTGTAAAAGTACTAGAAGAAAACACACCTGTAATTTCATTTTTAGAAAATGATCACGATATTGGTCAGAAAGATCACAGTTACATATTTCAACAAAACAAAAACCAGTATGGTAATCTTCACCTCGGATTGTCTGAGCAGAAGGTTAACTATTATTTACATGAAGGGCACCACAGCATATCGCTCTTTGTTCACAAGGCTGGATTGCTTTTAATCACAGTATGAGCTTACTTGGGTTATTCTATCCCAATTATGCAACACATCCCCATAAAATAAAAAAAAACAGTATAAGTCTAAAATTAAGGCTGACAAAAACAACCTATAGTTATGTTTACACCATTTAGCCATTTTTCAAAACCATTATAAATGACTGATTAAAAAACATGATGATGTTTTATGGTGTGACAACGCTGTGCTTAAGGTCTAGTTAGGTTTAGGCCACTTTGTTAAGGTTAGGGAAATCATGGTTTGGTTTAAAATGATCACTTGAAATGTGGTTTATAATTCCTTAAAGTATGCAACGTTTGTCGCCATGGCAGCAGTGAACACCGAGATGTACGTTTTTTTTTTTTTAAAAAAACGTCCCGACTCGTGGTTAGAAGCATTCACATTCGCGGTTGGAGGCGGGAACGAACGGTGGTCTCCTCCTGCAAAGTTCAGTATCTATCTGACCATCCACCCAACCTGCCTCCTCCTGACAAGGCAAGGTCATCTTTATCAATTATTATAATGACGTCATCTAAACTGCGTTACTTCCCTGGGTCATTACTACTAAGACAGCTAGATGGCGTAACTTTGCCAGCCTATATTTTAGACCTATACTGTCATTTTTTCTTGTCAGGATGGGCTGCAATTATGCTGGTCACATGCGCTGACCCAAAACCAGGTTACTATAGCGACCATGTTAAAAAGGGGAATTCTCTCAGCATGTAAACAAAGCCGGGGCACAGCTCTGCTATGTGCTCTCAACTCAAAATCACTGTTCTCTCGTTCTCTCTCACTCTCATACAGACACACACACACACACGCACGAGGGAGCAGGTAGTAATTGTGCCTGGAGTTGTCGTGGTTACTGTGGTTTCCATGTCTTAAAAGCAGAAAGAAAGAGGAGGAGGAGGAGAGGGAGGAGCGGAGTCCCAGGAGGCTGACATGCATTTGACGACACTTACACTCTCTGACCTCACAGAGTGGCTACAGGCGAGGCTGCTGGATGTGTATGCGTATACAGGAGAGTGCATGTGTGCACGCACGCGCGCGTGTGTGTGTGTGTTTGTGTGTGTGTGTGTGTGTGTGTGATGGAGGGAAGGAAAACTACGAATGAGATGCAAAGACAAGAGAGGAGGGGGAAGGAAAGAGAAGAGGGAGAGACAAAGAGGTCTCACCGGGTTTGCTGTCGGACGATCACTCACGCTGCACTTGGTCACACACACACACACACACACACACACACACACACACACACACGTAAACTTTCACACACATACACTTAGAGTGAGGGGCAATTGCTGCAGACACTTGTCTTTTTCCCTCTCATCTTTTTCCTCTCCAGAGGGATGAAGAGACAGAGAGGGAGAGAGAGGAAGAGAGGAATGATGAGAGGAAGAGAGGAAAGTTAAAAAGCACTTCAGTAATCTCTCTCTCTCTCTCTCTCTCTCTCTCTCTCTCTCTCTCTCTCTCTCTCTCTCTCTCTCTCGCTCTCTCTCTCCCTCCCTCCCTCTGTGTGACCTTCTGGTGTGAAGAATGTGGATACACATGGGAAAAAAGGACACCATGAAAACAAGCAAATACATCAACATCTGAAAAACACAATAACTGAAGAGTGTTGTGAAAAACAAAAGGTAAATACCAAACACTTTGAAAAAGTACAGAAATGACATCTATCACATTTAATTGAAGACTCATATTTGTCTTTTTGTATCTGCTCTCACTCAACTTCATATTCGGTCCATTTTTGCGAGATTGGACAAGAAGAGGGCCGATATTGCAAAAACAGCTTTCCACATGCAATTCAATGTATTTCTTAAAAAGAAAAAAAAGTATTAGTAAGTATGGGCCCACAGTTCACGGCCCCACATCCCTCTGGAATGTTTCTCCAGCCCTGCTCTGAATGCAAACAAGGCAGAAAATAGAGATTTAAGAACATATCTAGTAAATTTTAATGAAGTCAGTTCAGTTATTCAGTCGCTGTAAATATTAGAGAATATGATATTTGGAATAACAAGATGCATCTCCAGTGTATAACTGTGTATTTAATGTCGAGTGCAACTTGAAGTGTCATAATAATATGTAAAAATGTGAAACACTTTTTTTCATGCATCTTAGAGAGTACATTAACAGGCTTCTTTTTGCTTTCTTTTACTGAACACTGTGTATTGTGTCCATTGCAGAGGCGTTTTTTTTCTGGATTGTGACTGGCTGTCAATTGACAAAATCTGGGCTAGGATTGGCCGGCATTATAATTAGCTGTACATCCACCAATCAGAGCTTAGTGTGTCACTGCAGGACAAGCTCAGAAAATATTTTTCAGAACACTGAAATTATTAAACTGGGGAGAACTATTATTATAATTTCAACTACCCAATAATATACCATGAACTCCACTGTCATAATATTATATAGTTTTTCTTAAATAATCTTATTATATGAAATGTTACATTGCATGATACTGTAAAACCCAGAGACCAAACACTGTCTCAGCTATTTATTTTTTTTTTTAATTTACTAACGTTCATATGATGTGATAATGGGTATCAGTGGGGTTTTAGTGTTTCATGATATTCTCAATGTTCTTCTCCCTGACAACTCCATCACTGTCAGAAACACTGAACCTTTGGCAGCTTTAATCCAAAACTATTAATATCAGTCTATGCTACATATCATTTTCTAATATGATATATATTCCTCTGTGTAATTCAAGTCTTCCTAGCTCTTTCAGTTTTCCATCAGTCACAGCTTGTCTTGTTTGCTTTTTTCCACTGTATCGTCTATAAAACTGACATGTGTGCGTGTGTGTGTTGTGTGTGTGTGTGTGTGTGTGTGTGTGTAATGGGTATGTCTGATGTCTGGCGTCAGTGTTGACCATATCTCTCCCTAGTGACATTGCGTCATTGTTCACATGATGTATATTTAACACACACACACACACACATATGCACATGAACCTTATCACTATTAGGTAAAAATGTTATTAGTATTTGAAATTTTAATGGCATGCACACCTGCAGGCTGTCTTATAGTAATATTAGTCACATGGCTGCTAATCTTGTTACACTTTAACACTTTTTGGAGTCTTCACAATGCTATGTCAGGAGTTGCCAGTTGCATATTTAGCCCACAAAAAAGGCAGCATCACTGTGGGTTCATGCAAATCGAATCAGAAAAGCACCTCGGGTTCTTGGAGCAAAAGAGGCAAGTGCACCCAGAAGACCTTCCCAATACCTAATGCCCTCTCTCTGCATCCATCCCTCCCTCCCTCTCCTTTTCCCTCTGGAGAGTGTTTAAGGCCTCCTCTCTGGATTTGGAGCAGACATATTGTCTTCTGCTGAAACAGACTGAGCACTAATTGGCTAGAGAGAAGTTTGGAGACAGCATAGAGAAGTGGAGCAAGTAGGGGTACAGAGAGAGAGAGAGATAGAGAGGGAGCGAGAGAGGGAGAAGATGCTATAAAGTGAGACAAAATGAAAGAGAGAGTGAGTCAGGAATGTTACGAAGACTAAAAGTACTTTAAACCCATAATGGACCTATTTCCAGACAGGCGCCATTTCAAACCTCCATCCTCCCCTTCATACCAACACCACACACACACACACACACACACAATTTAAATAGACGTAGAATTCTGAAAGGCAAAAGGTTTTCTGCGCTACTATATGGATTCATTTCTCTCAAAATTAAGGTATTTTGGAAAAAAAAAAATTGATGTGTAATGTCTCATTTTCTGTCATTAAGTATCAGTTCATTTATAATATTTACCTGCATTTTTTAAAGCAAATATGCAGTTAAAAGCAATACAGGTCTCCACAAATACTTCATATTCAAAATACTAAATAGCACTTCTGAAACCAAAGCTATTCAACCACACGTTTACACATATGTGCTTGTATTATTAACAGTACCATTATATAATCAACTGGATATTCTATTTCAGAATACAACTATAAATCACCATAATCACACATACTGTGTATAACTCATGAGTGTATGAAAAAATGAAATTGACTTAATACTTAATATCTAATAGTGGAATCAATTTTAAATAATAGACCTACAACACTGTGAATACTGGTGCCCTTCAACTTTTAAAAGGTGTTACATTAATGTGATTAATAAGTCAGTCCCTCCAGGTTACTGTAATTTTGCAATCACAGTAATTAACACAAATTCAAGAAATCTCTGCGATATGTGTGAATGTTGCAACTTTTTCTGCATGAAATGGCCAAATCAACAGATTGCTTTTGATTGAGACCAGTGGTTGCATTTCATGTTGTGGTAACTTAGGTTATCGCAGCAGTCAGCAAGGATTCAGGTAGGAGAAATCTCACCTGCCAACAGAAATCATTCCATAGACCATCAAAACAATCCCTAATGCTCCCACATGAGGTTTGATTCAGTTGATACATCCAAAGATGGACGTAATATACCTCAAACATAAAAATGGACATTTTGGAAAAGAAGCTATATTTTTATGTTAATGGAATTTTATTGTAATGGAATCATTCACTGATTTTATTTAGTGCTAATGTTGAGGTGAAAGTTTATTTAATAAAGGCTGATAAATATAATCAAGTACAGTATTTCCTTTTTATATCACTTTGAGCCCATGCTTCTCTTTGATCTTGACTCATTATTACAAGAGCAAAATAACACATAACATTTCATAAAGCCTCAATGACAACACTTTATTTTAGAACCATGGAATTTCATACTAACTGTATTATAACTCAATTTAAACCCAAGTAAATGCTCGTTCATTATGAATTCAAGATTTCAAGATAAAGGTAGGAATTTAATGAATTACTTACCAGTACCAACTGAAAACTTTTTTCAGTGTTCTCTGTAATTACTACCAAATTTCTAGTTATTGCAACAAACCTTCTTGGAAAGCATTCAGAAATGATGGACCCATACATAACTATGCAGCAATCACACAACGAGATTTGATAATAAGTCTGAATCAACAATATTTTTACACATACACAAAAGTCCTCTTTGAAGTAACAATAAAATTAATTTAAACTTGTTTTGTGAACCTTTAAATGTATATTAATGAACATATTTGAGGCTGTTGGTAATGTAAACGCTAACACATGTAAGCACTTCTCTCTTACTTCATGACAGAGATTAAAGTCACTCCTAAACTTCTTGAAGAGCATGTGATCACTGCTTGCCTTGCTGTTCCTGACCTCCCAGTTTGTGTATTCAAATTTGGAGACCTTTATGTGTCTAATAAATGATTGTTGACAAGCTGAGAGAAGGGGGCCATTGTGAAAGTGAAGTGCACCACTCAGCCAGATGATGATGATAATTGTAATGTAAGCTGGAATTTGAAGAGATTGTGTGTGAGATTGTGTTTACTCTTGGAAATAGCTTTCTTAGGGGAGAAAATGAATTATTGTTAACAAACAAGGAAGCTGTCTAGGTTTGGTGATTAAGAAAGTGGGACTGAGCAGATGCCACGTTGACAGGAAGGGGATCATGAACTCATCTGAAGGTTCATCTGAACATGCCTTCATCAAATAAAACACACAATGAGTTTTGCATAACAGAAATGAGGAGTAGAACGCTCTAAATGTGGATACACACCTGGAGAACAGGTAACGACGTGTTGACTCTGATCTGTGTCTTTCCTACAAGTTTGTCATGAGATTATTGGCTGACACGAGGCTCATAGACTGTACTGCCAAGGATCTCACAACCTTGTCTCCTAGAAATTACATTCATATATGTTTATATTTGTGGACTAATTTGTCACAGCAAACACATTTTAAGAGAAACATAACGACAGCTCAATTATGTTTTTTTTCTTAATTGACATGCTGGGAAAATCTTTTTGAATAATGTCTAATCTGCAAAGCCTACAAAACATTCAATGTGTTTCATTTGTTTTCTCGACAATATTCTCTCAGTGTAATTAACACTTTTGTTTCAGCACTCAAAACGCCTGGTTAAGATGTTTTGATTAAGATAACCATAAATAGGACACAAAGCATTATGATTCAGTTAAACTGATACACAATATGACACTATGAAACACCAATAAAATACATAATATACAATACAGTATATGATTGGCATTTTCAGTGTATCTCTGGAAACTATATATTTGTAGTTTCGTTGAACAAAAGGCCCCAAAAATGATAATCATTTATTTTAAATCAATCAGGATTATTTTTTTTCTCCACTTATTTTATTTCATTGAAGCCCATACATTTCTGCATATTAATTGTTCCATGCGTTTCACCATTCCAGCACTTTTCTCCCTCATTTTTTAATAGTAACAGCAAACATAATGTTTCTCTGGCTCTTCCTGTTGGGCTCTCTACTGAAAACCAAACTGGCCCTGGTTGGTGATATAATTGAAACATCTGCAGGCCCTCTTTGGTTATGTAATGGGCACAGAATATAATAATATCAATAAAATAATCATATTAGAACTTTAACTTCACTGAATACACCAGTAATTCAGGTTTTATGTTTGCACTCCGTTATACGTATTGCATTAGCTTCAGGGAGTAAACTCGTTCATTTGTCTCCAACCGGCCTTTTGCCTGTGCAACAAGAGAGCTCTTCAATTTTAGCTTGAAAACACTGGAAAGCCTTTTTCAACAAATTCCATTCAGTAGATCAACAGCTTATTGTGGCTGCTACTATGTGTCTGTGCTGAATATGTGTGTGACTCTGACTACCCGATACATGCATTCATCAATTTTACAATTTTGAGATTTGCAGCACAACATCATTTTCTCACTTGGTTTTGACATGTTTCACTAATGTAATGAAAGTCCTACAGGACTCTGCAGATTCATTTGCAATTTGCAGTCGACAGTCATGTCTGAAACGTGAAGCCGCCACCATCTGTGACATGTTTGTGTAAGCAGTGCAAGCAAATTTGCTTTTGTGAGAAGTGACCCAGTTGAACTCCATGTTTCACAGGGCCAAAAACATTAAGAAAAAAATGAACTTCCAGAGGGTTAAGACACATTTAAACAGCTACTAGTTATTTTCAATAGAAATCAACACATCAGCATCGACGAGATACAATTTGGCCAAAAAATGCAAGTGAAACAGAAATGCAGCGTGTCTGCAGACACACTCCTGTGCTCGGCATATTCTGGCTACTGTACATTCAACATCCTCTGTGGTGTTGCAGCTATCACAGCAGACAGGGAGAGTATTATTGTTGAGTTATGACGCTATCCAGACCTTTTAATGCCACCATACCAACAGTGTAAAGACTATATTACTACAGATTATGCAGCCATTTCCTGGCCTGCCATAGCTGGAGAGATTGGGTGAGAACTGACATATAAAAGACACAAAGTGACTTGATTAGCTTTAGACTATGACTGATATTCAGTGTAGTCATTTTGCCATGTTGCTCTGCACATCCAGTGTGTGCTACAGGTATTTTCTTCTTCTTAAAACATTGATAGATTATAGATCATTTGTACAAATTCAGTTCTACCCAATGCGCTGTCTACTGTGAAAGTCAATTGTGAATGTTCACACTTCCACACATGCTTGTTTGGTCCTTAGTGTACGGCAGTTTGGCATTATGGATCCTCTAATTTCATATGCAGTGATTATTACAGCAGGGAATGCTGGGAATAGTTTTGATTGGAGCCTGCAGAGTAAATGAATTGTCCTGCAACCACACAGCAGTCTCTGGACGAGAATGAATTAGACTGATTGAACATCTCAATAAGTGGGAGTACGACTACACACACACACACACTCTCACACGTGTGTGGGTGAACACTCCTTCCGTCACTCAAACACTTGCATGCAGGCACAGTCTCACATACACAAGCGCGATCAATTTACACATCAGGCATTGTATTGATCAGGCTATTTGCTGCTCGGGTCCCCTGCCATGGCCTTTCAATTAAGACAGGAAAGAGAGACAGAGACGGAGAAGGGAGGGCTGAAATATAGATGAGATGCAAAAGATAAATAAAAATGATCAAACTGTTTACTTTTTTTTTTCTCTGCATTCATTCTTTTATGTTGATTTCATTAAAAGTTAAAATGAGATATCTTAATTGAATTGCTGCTGTCATTGGAACAAAATATATGGATATTTTACAACCAGGACTGTTTTGTAAATGTTTTGTGTGCTTGTTTAATTGCATTGATTATTATGCCAGGTGTGCAAAATGAAACAAAGAGTCGTGTTATTTTAAAGCGCTCTGTGGAGAAAGACAGACAGCGAGAAAAATGTAGAGGCGATCAGACTGAACATTAAAAAAATGCAACAGCTTGCGTGGCACAGTCCAATTTAAGTTACATACTTATGGCATTAAAAAACTACAACAAATCTATTGGATTTTTATATTTCAAGTGTAAATATATGTGGATCTATATGTGGACCCCCTAAAAAGAGACAACTAACCCCAGTTATAAACAATAATTGTACCTGTTGATGTGATATGTTTTCTGTAGTTATTACAAAGGTCACCTAACTTTAAGGAAATAGTCATTTGAACCGTCTTGCTAACAGACAGTGGGCTCTCTTCCTCTGACTATAATGGTGCAAATAACAGATCATGAAAAGAAAAATCTTCCTAATGGACAGTGAAATATGTTTATTGTTCTTTTGTTGATCAGACTCACAGTTAAGACAGATCCACTACTATGATGATCAATCAGAAAGCAAATAACATCTAAGATTTGGGAGTTTGTCTACAGTGTCCACTACAGGAAGAGCAATGGTACCACACCACAGTGTGGTACAAGGACTACACTGGGTCTTGACGAGAGAGAGCAAAAGAGACAAATTGAGAACTGATTCTATTACAATATCCCTGTTGCATCAGACTTGTTGGTATATTAGAGATTATACTTTAAGACATTTATAGATAGTCCATAAACAGTCCATATACAGCTGATATTAACTAAAGCTGGATTTATACTTCTTTGTTAAGGGGCTACACTGTATCTACTGTGGCTACACGGTAGCTGCACCTCCTCAAAAATGGAACTACATGTCAGGGCTCTGGTTTCTGATAGTGGAAGAGGTTAAGTGTCATGGTGACTGTCATGAGTTACTAAGCACTTAACACTCCCTTTGTTGTTGCTGCTGTCTTCAGTGTAAAACACTCTTCCTGTGTAGTTTTGAAAGGTGGCAGTAAAATGTACACATTACTACTGTTCAGTGTACACATTGAATGGAGGTTGTAGCCAGCATTGATTTGTTTTAGGTACAATTGATTCCATTTATGAGTAGTTTTACTGATCTATAGAAAAGTATTAACTTCTCCAATCAGTCCTGCAACATGGTACAGTTCTCCGCTGCCCATCTGTATGCTCAGTATAGCGTGAATACTCAGATTTTTCCTTAATTACATCTCAGTCCTCACACATGACCCTGTTGACCTCGCGAGCAGGTGTGTTGGAAGAGCTGGAGGCGGCTGCTAAAACCAACAAATGGCCTACTCGCATACTTGACAGGATCGCATGCATGAGGATTGAAGAAAAGGAAGCTGTGTGTGTATAGTCATGAGTGTTTAGAGCATGCTGAGCATACACATGGCCGGCAGAGAAGAAAACTGTGTTGCATGTGTGGTTTGACACCATCGGATTGTAGTAACAAACCTTGCAGCGTTGTATACTCAGACTGATAGATGACCATGCTAACATATTGCCATTATGGGTGTAACTGTTCGTGTATTGGTCCTGAACCATCGGGTACAAGATGTTCAGTTCACTATGCTCTGTGACCCAAACAATTCCCTTTAAAATAGTTTAATAATCCACTTACTTCATTGTGCGGAACAATAACTCTAGCACTTGAGTCCCACCCAGAACATTTTGGGAGTGCACTGCTAGCTGTAGCATGCTCATGGATGTATGCTAGCCGGCTTGGTCAAGTTACCCTGGTTACCCATGCTCATGTAGAGTTGCTGCTGTCATTAGTGATATGAGACGTTACCTTCATACTGAAACAATATTGTGTCTCCTCATCAGCTTCCCCTCTCTGTGATGGTGGCCTTTGGGTGAAGCCATTCAGAACAACTATAAGCACATTAGATTTCTAATGTGGTCAGACAACATGTTGTAAGGGCCAGTTCTGAGTGAACATAAATCAGCATAAAACAGTTTGGTAAGAGACTTTCTTGCCCTGAAGTGAGACTCTCAGGTTGGGCTTAAGAACTCAAAAATTTGTATGTAGAGAGAGGGAGATCTGAGACATTGCAAACTGCAAATGCAAGTTTAAAATCAACCAAATGTTTTTGCAAAAACAGGGCTTTCCGTCCTTGTCTTTGTCCTTTTCCTCTTTATTTTCAACGCACTGGCAAATGTACTGGTAACGCCCTACCTCAATAGTTTCTCCAAAATAGTTTGCTGTCAAAGTTGCTGGAGAATTGGAAATATTTTCTGGGTTATTTTACAGCTTTGTGAGAGAATGAAAGGTCAGAAATGGATGAAAGGGATTGTAAGAAGCAGTGGATGAGCTTCCAGTGTAAGATACTGAGTTTTAATTAACAGCGTAGACTCAAATACACATTCAGGTTGAAAACTACCTTCTATTCAAGAGCTGATCAACAAAAACACAGAAAGTACATGAAATAAGATGTAGAGACTCATGCCAACAAAACACCTGAATCAATAAATGAACTGTCTTGTATTTCTAAAATATTTTTTCCTTTTCAATTTATCATCTCTTTGAAAAATATATATATATATAATTCTTTAATTACAAGATTCACTACAGAAAAAACTATTCAGACAACAAATGTTGTGAGTTTTCAGAGGCCAACAGGATCAATTTGAGCTTATTCCATTCGCTTCTTTTTGTAACCACGTCAATATAATCTAAAATTATTTTTCCCATTGGAAAATGTATTATTATGGAGTTATAAAAATTCTTACATATGACATAGAAAAAGCTCTGTGCAGATCCATGCAGTTTTTGATTTAGAATAAGGATGGTCAAGGAGTTGACTTAACTACAGATCAGCAATCCTACTGTAAGAATGTGTCAGACTCTAAGACTCTAACAGATGCATTTTTACATGTAGTATATTGAACTATACCTCAAAGACCTCGGTGTCAACAGTGAGCTTCAATAGTGATTGCTTTGGAATAGTGCGTCCTTGTGTCCTCCCTCTTCTGTTCTCCGGCTATGACCCGGAAACCAATCTCCCCCCACCATCATCAAAGATCTTCCAGTCTCTTAAATGCACTGCAGGGGAGACGAGGAGCGAGGAGACTCCTGGAGGAGTTTAGAGTGGGAGGAGCCACAGGTGTATCCTCTGCAGAATTTTTCACTAGACAGCAACGCCCCTTTTGACGAATGTCTTTATTGAATAGTCAGCTGACTCGATGGAACAGTAAATTATCAGGCTGTTGTGGTAACAGCTTTGATGTAGTAATATTAATATACATGATTGTAATACAGCAAGAACAAAAACTACCTGTGGAATGATGGCCCCAACAGCAGCTTTTCATACTTACTCATAAAATAAAAATTTGTGAATCATGAATCAATCACAAAAAAAAAAACACTCTTGTAACTTAATGTTTTTCATCAAAAGCCAAAGGCTTCTTCTTTCTTCTTCTCCGTTTCAAGTACGTCTCAGCTGCTTCAGGAATATATGATGTCACATGGCTGCATGTCTCTGTAATTTCATCCGGAGCCTTCAATGGACGTCAGACTTTCAGAAACTAAATAAGCAGCATTGATTGAGACATATCCTGCAGGCTATAGCTGTTATTTTTTCTCTTTAGTGTTGGTTCTGTTCTTTCAATAATAAACTGATTTGAATTGTCTATATGTTTCTTATTCTGAGACACCTGCAAGGCAAAAGGAAACCAGAACACGGAACGCAGGAGCACCTAGTGGAGTGGAGGTGTCATCACACCCAATAAAACAATTCGCTTTCAAAAAAGAAAAACCCCTGAGTGGTGAAAAGGCTGCTTCTTAGACATTTAGCATATACAGGTTGAGCTCATTTTAGCCACGAAGTGGTTCAATTGTGTCATTTTACTAACAAAGTGAAATTCAAATTTATAGCATCGTTCTATTGTGACAACAGATTTATGTTCTCATCACAAACAAACAACATATCACATGATTTACACGTATTTTTTAAATGTATTTTCTCAGTGTATCAAAATATATAATGTAGCACAAAGCATATAATGTGATACAGGAACAGATCAGTGCTGAACGCTAAAAACATTCACAGATGCAATGCAATGTCAATATTTACATTCTGCTTGTTGATTGGTTAGGGAGGATGTCCTCCCTTGTAGCGTCATTTTATGTGTCTTGACCAATCATAGATAAGCATGAAAAAAGTGAAGTACATTAAATTGATCCCCTGCGAAAGATCAGAAGGCACCCGTCCTCCTCTGTCCCCCTCTTTACTCTCCTCCACTGCTCCCCACCACCACTTCACACACACTGCTCTCTCTCCTCTTGCCCTGCAGATGTTAACTGTTGAGAAGAGAGAAAAAGTATTTTATAAATAATACTGACATTTAGTAATGGTTTATTTCAACCAAATATTCTTTTTTATATGTTGATCTTCCTCTAACCTTTCAAAAATAGAGGATGATTAACCTCCTCTGCCTCTATGGACCAGCTACCACTGGTTATGGGGCATGCAGCTCCAAAAATAGAAAATCAATATGTGGCAGGCAATGTTGATAATGTGGTGGCCCTCCACAAATAGAAGAATGTATGAGAAACCCTGGGTTGTTTTCCTCGTCCACTGCAGTACATCTAAACTGTTTCAGTAATAGTTTTGACCAATGAGCCATTGTTGGATGCTTATATTTTTCAAAATAAAGGACAAAAAATATTATTTTCTATCTTTCTTTTTTTTCTGCTCTACCAAAACTGTACCAAACTGTGACCCCAAAACTGAGATACATACCAAACTGTGGATTTTGTGTGGGACTCTTACATTAAGAACTCTGTTGGAGGTTGGGTCTTCCAATTTTAGCACGAGATCAAATGTGTATGTAGAGAGAGGGAGATCTGTCCGAGAGACTTTCAGCAGAAAAATACTGTGACAGAATGACGTGTAAATAAATGCAAATTAATAATCATGTGAACCAAATGTTTTGCAAAAACAGGGCTTTCCGTCCTTGTCTTTGTCCTTCTCCTCTTTATTTTCAACACACTGGCAAATGTACTGGTAACGCCCTACCTCAATAGCTTTTCCAGAATAGTTTGCTGTCAAAGTTGCTGGAGAATTGGAAATATTTTCTGGGTTATTTTACAGCTTTGTGAGAGAATGAAAGGTCAGAAATGGATGAGCTTCCAGTGTAAGATATTGAGTTTTAATTAACAGCGTAGACTCAAACACACATTCAGGTTGAAACTACCTTCTATTCAAGAGCTGATCAACAAAAACACTGAAAGTACACGGACGTATGAATCAATAACTGTACTGTTCTGTATTTCTGAAATATTTTTTCCTTTTCATTTCATCTTTTTGATATATATAATTCTTTAAGTACCAGATACACTATAGAAAAACTATTCAGACAACATACGTTGTGTTTTGAGATGTCAACAGAGTCGACTTGACCACATCTGTATAATCTAAAATGATTTTTTTTTTCATCTGAAAATTTACTATAATGGAGTTGTAAAATTCTTAGAGATGACATAGAAAAAGCATAAAAGGTTGTTTAATAACACATCTTTTGGTAATTGTGAGCAGGTCAAGGAGCTGACCTGAGTATAGATCAGATATCCTACTGTGAGATTCTTTCAGATTTTAAGATTCTAACAAATGCATTTTTCTATGTTATATATTGAATTATACCTGCAAGACCTTAGTGCCATCTGTGAGCTTCAGTTCTAACAAATCTTCTCAAATAACTTTGCTATTTAACTGTAATTCAAACTGATATGGCAGGAATAGTGATCTATATTCGATGATGCAATTGTAGATTATAACTTTGAACAAACAGGGTTTCATTTCATATAATAACTAATTGAAAGTTGACATACAATACCAGTCAAAAGTTTGGACACGCTTTCTCATTCAAATGAATGGAAAGGTGTGTGAACATTTACCTGGTACGGTTTATATGATATATGCTATATATTCTTTTGAATATAGAATAAAATAGTGATTTAGAAAATCATAAAAGGTTAACATTCTCATGAAACTATATATACCACCCACAATAGGTAGTCATCGCCTAATATAGACTTATTCAGTAAGGGATTTCACTTTTTAATGCATTTGTGTTTCCCATTCTCAAAGAATAGAAATTTCACTTCACACTTTCACATGTTTTAGGTTTTAAATTAAAAAAAAATAATATAAATTATGAACTGTTTTATAATGCCATTCAATATCTGTTCAATATCTATACCCTATTTTTTTTTACAGGATAACAGGCCTAGAGCCTATCCCAGCACACGGTAGGTGAGGGTACACACACAGTGGCCAGGTCAACACTCTATATAGGGGCTGACGCGCACTCAACTTGCAATACAGTGTCATAGCATCTAAAGCATGACTTCACTTATTTATGATTAGGTTTTAGGCATTCAAAGCACTTACGGAAAGGTAAGGGAGGGGAAAGATCATGGTTTAGGTGTAATATTCAAAGCATCAACAATGACTTAAAAGAGTACTGATTTAGCATTGCACTCATGCCTTGGACGGTTCTTCAAAAATAATAAAAAATCAACATATTTACACATTCTCCTTGTCAAAACCTGGTGTCTACATTATCCACAATGCAACTCAACTTGATTTACTTAATTATACAGATTCCTGTGTGTTATGTTAGTAGCGGCTGAGGTAGCTTGGAGCTGCTAACTTCAACCAGAGATGAGCAGTGGGCTACAGAGGCCTGCTAACCTCATTTTGTTTCTAACTCCACACCCCCACATTTAACTCATTTCAAACATTTCAGTTTCAATCAGTGCAGAGAAGTGGGGCGGACAAAACAAAATGATTCTGATGCGACTGTACTGACAGTGGTCGCAAACACAAACACAAAACTTAAGGAAAATGGCCTCATAGTTTTATGTACAAAGGAAACGTGCAAGAGAACACACTTATGCGAGGAATAAAACCCTTAACCCTGGTTAGTGTTAGCTGTTTGTTTCAAGGGAAGGGACATCTTAACCCTGACAGTGATGCACACACACCCAACTTGGTGTCAACTTATAGATATCTGAATAAATGCTAAACACACGCACATCAAGCACTTTCTATCCTGCAAAATTAATGGAACAGAAATGACCCTTGCTTGAACTCTGTGTTCCAGTGTGTGTGCTAGAGAGAGAGAGAGAGAGAGAGAGAGAGAGAGAGAGAGTGTGTGTGTGTGTGTGTGTGTGTGTGTGTGTCAGGGGTTGTACAAAGTGCCCTCCATAGCCGAGTCATGTCTCTTAAACCTCCCCAGCCAGCCAAAGGGAGACAGAATGTCTCACATCAATTATTGAGGCACAGAAAAAAAAAAAAAAAAACAGGGGGATGGAGAGATAGAGGGAGGGAGGGAGGGAGGGAGAGAGGCAGAAAAAACAGTGGTGAAAAAATAGTTGTAGGATAATAAAAGGACAGAGGGGAATGAAGGAGCGAGGGATGGATGGAGTGAGACAAGAGAGGGACGAGATTGTGTGATACACAGGCATGGAGATTGAGTGCAAGGTGTGACTCATGAGGAAAGTGTTTTCTTCATGGTTTGGGTGAGAGAAAAACGAGTGTTTAAATATTTACATCTGTATAAAATGTTTTCGACTTGACCTCATCGCTCATGCACACTCAGGTCATGGTAAAGTAGACTGTTAACAGCTGTGGGTGAACAGGGCGGAAGTGACATTTTTGGTCTCAGAGAAAATCTTTTCTTGTCCCTCACACACACACACACACACACACACACACACACGTTTCCATCACTTCAGAGGACATTACATTAACTTACATTAATTTTCTGCATACTAACCCCTAACATGAACCTTACCTTAACCTTAAACCAAGTATTCATCCTAAAATTAAAAACTGGATGAAGAAAAATATAGCTAATAAACAAGAGAGACAATGCCCTTCCTGAGGTCACACCCCTTCGATTCAAGACACAATATTAGGATTGCAATCCACTGGACCAGAGATACAGCAGACCTTATCAGAAAATTTTGGCTCGATCAATTAAACATGTAGAGGGGTAGCAACACCGCACTGGGATGTTCCATACATCCAACATCATAAATCTTTGAGCCATTTATGACAGGATATATTAGAATGAGGGCTGACTTATGTCCCAACATAGAGATGTGCTGCCAGATGTGCTGGAACTGCGCAGATCTCCATACCTGTCAGAGGAGACTCAGTATAACAATGACTATGAGCCCCTTTTAATTTGGTTTAATTTGTTTAAATACATAACTTATGTTAAACTTTAACATGATGTGTGTCCCTTTTGTTGTGGACACTTGAGGCATGTCATAACTACTGCCTGATTACAGCAAATAGAAGAAATAGAAATTGAAAATACACATTGGTTCACACTGTTTTTAATAAACAATCCAACAGCCAGACAAACACCATCTCAAACATTCCCCAATTATAAATTAAGACAAGGAAGTTCAAATTTGGTCTGTCTAATTGAGTGTGAATATTGTCACAAACTATACATTGGTGAGACAAGCAAGACCTTGAAAACACTCGACATATTTACCATATTCAGGGAGGTCGGACTACCACCTTACTCTATAGGCATTTCATACACTTTGCTATAGAGCATTCCAGGTACAGAGGTGTGGAGGGCAGAGACAGCTGGTCCACCCTACAGCCATTTTACGGAAGACTTTAGATGATCCCCACTCACTTTTATCGTAACAATTAGTATTTGCATTTGAAATCATCCCTATTGAGCAGCACAGAAAGGATGGTAACAAAAAGAGGGACTTTAGAATAAGATTGCTTTTTAAAAAAAGAGTTTTTTTAAGAAATGTCACATTCGCTTCAGATAAAGTTTCAAATATATTTTTGCATGGAAAGGGGACTTGGGATTTTGTCCCCCGTCACTTACTTTGAAAATGTGTTAGAAAGGAATTTTATGGTCAGTATGAATAGGAGGAATGATTACAGAAAGCAAAAACGACTCAGACTGCAGCCGTCACTTTTGTTGTGTTAAGAAGTTGCAAGTGAAACTCCGGAACCTGACGACGACACGTGAAATAGCTCTTAGTTTGCTCGAAGCGTGTGTGTGTGTGTGTGTGTGTGTGTGTGTGTATGCATCCTTGCATGGAGTATGATTTAAGCCTAAAATCGTGTTTAGAACGGTTTTAACGCTGGGCGAATAATCACACTCGTTCATATCAATGAAGCCAGTCCAGCGACACAGCAGGGTGCCAGCACAACCTCATCTGGCAAGGCGCTGCATTGGCCAATCACATACAGTATATGCAAGCTGTTACTCAAACTGGACTTCCTGGATTGTATTTCATATCTCACTGGTTCATGAAGCATCCAACTCCCCCCCCCAGCGCTGCCCCCAGCATTTATTAAACACTGGGCTGTTTTCAGTTTGAATGCCCGTTAATTTCACCTACAATCGGGCTGTTTTGCTGGAAGCATCCTTTGACACTTGACTGCTTCTACTCTTTTAGAATCTCAGTCAAATTACTTTTTACAGTTAATGTAAGAGGTTCTATAACACATTAAAGAATACCAAGGTTGTTGTACTTCACTCTCTTTTATTAACCAATACATTACTTCCACATCGTCAACCAGTATAATTCAATAATGGAAAAATATAAACATACAATGGTTATGCTGTTCACCATGAAGCCTTGACGCTGCAACTTGGTCTCGACATATCTAAAATCAATACACAGTAAGCTATTTTTCTCCAAAGTTTAACTGCTGCGTGATGGCAAACAATCTGATATTCATTAGCAACACAATGATCTATAAGCAGCGTGCCCAGACTGCCATTACTGTCATCAACTCGCAACTTCTATGTCTGTCCAGGCCGTTGACCTATAACAACTTCTCCTACAGTCCAGTGAACTACCTCATTAGCAGAGACAAGTTTGTCACCAACCAACAGGACCATCGCTAACTTCAGGCTTCTAGAAATGTTAAATAAATAAATATTTTGCCTCAAGAAAGGTTCAAAGTTGACCACCATGTTCATGGATTTATCTGTGCCATATATCCATGTCAAATTCCACTTCTAGCAATATTTATGTGTAAACAACTCTAAATGTATTTCTGGCCACAATTCAATGTCCACTGCGTGTCCACTCTGACGGTGAGAGGGTGTCGTATTATATGAAAAAGTGACATGAGTGACCTCTATAAAACTACCACTTTGACTTCTACTCAACAAAGAACAAACAACATGAATGAAAAGACAATTGTACTCAAACAGGGAGATACTGGCACATATTCCACTGATGGAAACATTTACATATTGCTGAGCAACACTATGAGATTTTCTCTGGTTTCAACAACACACCTGCACTTTTATGGATGTGCAAATATTTCTTCATGTAAAGGAAATAAATGAACCGGTACACCTGCATGTGTGTTTGTGTGTAGGGGGGGTTTGCATACACATATACAGTATGTGCATGTGCACTGTATGTCTACATTTGTACTGTTGAACTCAGTAGTGAAAGAGTGATTGTGAAGTGATCCCAGTGATAAATGCATACATTCCAACCAGATGTCTATGGAATAAATCAAGTGTGCTATTACTCTGACCTTGATGAATGACACATCATACTTAGAAATGCAGATCTGAGCAAAATGGCTTCATATGGCTAAAGAAAGAGTGTGCCAGATATATAGGGAGACAGGGTAAGAAAGCAAACATGCATATGTATCACTGCCCATAAGCTAGACAACAAAAAAAAAGAAAGATCTTTGTCCCACAAAAGATTAACAATTCAATTATGTCCACAAGCACACAGTTCATGAACTCAATTTTGTTCAATAGATTAAGTGCTTTATTTTGCAGACATAATCAAACCAAGTGTTTATAATATGAAAATGCATATTTTGGCACTGTGTCAATTTTGTAGCCACACAATTGAGGAAAAAGATCATTTCTCATTTGATGCAGAGAAGGTACAGTATGATAACAGTCACTAAGTAAACTTAGGCTATAACCTTAATATGTCTATTTGTTAGTGACCAAGAGATCAAGTTGCAGGACAAGAAACCTTGTTTTTTTTTTTTTTTTTTATAAAAAAAAAGTTGGGTCTCATGTCTGATCTGCTCTTAGTGAAATCTAGATTCACTGGTCTGCAGGTGAAACAAAGCTTCCAGAACAAAAGTCACATTATAAGTATGAAACTAAATATTTGCATCCTCTTCAATATACATTTATATTTTAAATATAAGTCTGTGGAAGAACATCCAATGTCTTGTACCTGCTTTCAAACCACTTAATTAAACTTTTCATTAAATTTTTCATTCATTACAGTGCTTAATACATTTTTTTTTGTTCTCAGACAGGCAATACTAATATAATCTATGAAAGTAGTGTGTGCAGATTGATTCTAAGACCTACAAAATGAATCGTCATCTGGAATCACGTTGATGATGACTGAGGGCAGCACTAAACCTCATTTCATCCTTTTACATGGTTTAGAGTTTAAGTCTGCTGATATTCTGTATTTTCTTATTGTCAACAAATCCTGTGAAAAAAAACCAAAACCAACAATAAATCGATCGACTAACAAGCACCATGTGTGCATCTAAAAGCTTGGTACATCTTCTTCAGCTATATAGTTGTATATTTCTAAACCGTCACAGATTTGCCACAAAAGTCAGAAAGTATTTAGAGATGGACTAACATGTTGTAAGATTTGGTCTTGTCATGGGGTTCATTGACAAGGAAGAAAAATATATAACACTGTGAACCTTACTTTTTAACTTCACGGTCAATAAAAAGTCATATTTAACAAACAGAACAAGTACTGAAACAATGAGTTGCAGCTAGATTTCTACTGAACGTCATACATCTTGTAAAGGCCAGAGGCGTGTAGCTTTAAATGATACTCGCCTCCTGTTGAGCAGCCCCACATTACAGTGCAGATGAAGCAACAGCAGCAAGTGTTTGGATTCCTGTTGATATGTCTGACCCGAATGATGAAATCCTCCCTCACTGTCAGATTCAATCACTCTCTGCAGGTGATATTTAACACTGAGCGGACCTACCGGCTCCAAATTTAGTCCTTTTTTTTTTGTGCTTTCATGCTTAAAGTGACAGAAAACATGACTGTGTAAGTCATTCACTCAAAACTCATCATGCCAGCTGTCAACTGGGAAAAAAAATGTAAATTCGTATGTCCGGTAAGCTCATTTGGAGATGTGAGAGTTTTTATTTATTTTTCTCCCGATATCTATAGCACAGGATTTGTGTCAAAGCATCAAACTGTTGCATCATTTATGTTTATCATTATTGTCAGTTATGTTTATGTACTGTGGCTCTTTGGTGTCTAAATCCTCTCTGGTTTAGACGCTGATGTGTTTAGTTGTGATATTAGGAAGAAAAAAAAATATTTGATATGAATATATACACAGGGAAATGTTATAGAAAATAAGTTTCCATGTACAACTGCTGATTTAAATGTTGAGTTTTCACAATTTTCTTCCATTTGGTCAATTACATATTAATTAAATCATTATATGAAATCCAATATTCCCTCTCTTGTAGTTGCTCAACAAAATGAAAGCATCACAGCCTTTGTGAAGGTAGCAATAGATTTCTGAGCTCATATTTAATAGAATATGACTTTTTTACAACTACGTTAAACAGATAAAATAGAATAGAATGAGAGTTAGAAAGAACACAGAGCAGTAAATAGACACACTCATCTCTCACTTGACCTCTCTTTCACACACAGAAACACACACACAAAGTTCTGTAGCCCATATTGCCTGGTGTTTACCAGTCATGTTGGACAGATGGATCTCGCTGAGTCATTTGCCCTCTTTACACAGTCTGTCTGTCTTCTTTGCCTCCACATATGCCAGCATGCATCTGCCTGTCTTTCTCTAAGAGTCTATTTTCAGAGACTTGACCGCAGTTCTTCTCTGCTTCCATTCCAACATGTGACAATTCAGCAACGATACAGACTGAACAAGACCTGTGTGTGTTCTACACTCAACCTGGTGTATTAGAGGGAAACAACCTTCAATAAACTTCTCATTATTCGTGTGGAAGAGTAAATGAGTTGATATGGGAATAAAAGAAAACAGCTATGATAAAATAAATCTTTAGCAGATGGGGAAATATAAATCCCTGATTATTGCTGCACTGGAAATCATTCTTAGTCGGAGCAAACCTTTTTAGAAAGAAATAAAAGCGTGAGCGAGCAGAGTCTGAGAGGAACTAGAGAGACTGAACACCAGAGGGAAGCTTGTGTAAGGGAGCACAAGGGAGCACAATCAGACAGAAATAGAAGAAAATACATTTGTGCATCATATGAGAAGTCTCACATTCATAAAATGTGGTTCAGTTTTGCAGCAGTTTTTTACAACACAGGTTGTAACATGGTTCTAAATGATTATGGAACATCCCCAAAAAACGACTCAGATCAAATAACAAAATAAGCCTTTTATTATTATTATGATCACTATTATTCTTATTATTAATATATCATTTATGGAGTGTGGATCATGTGGTTTTGGTAATTTGCCTGTAAATCTTCCAGAAGTTCCCAGAGGAACCAATCCTGTCTCCTAGCAATGACATGCTACTAATTTCTCAAATACATTTTTGTACATCTTCACACGCATCGCAGCTGGATGGTAGACACACAAAGAGTAGGACACCCAGAGATCAGGGTGTGTGTCCTCACTCCCATGTGGCTAGGTTTAGACAACTTCGGTTGAGGTTAAGGAGGCGACTTATTAAACGAAAACGTACGAAGACTAAAAAACAGAAGTAACTCATATATTTCTATTTTCTATATCTATCTTTCTATTTTAGTTTGACATTTTATGCAAATAATTGTGGAAAAAAATATTTAAAAACTGTCTTAACATTGCTAAATGACATTTTCATTAAGTATCGAACCATAATGAGGCAGAGGATGCTTGCATTAGTGTCACATGATCTTCTCTTTAACTTGAAACATTCAAAAATTGAACTAAAACTTAAGTTATACTTTGCACAATGACTGCCAGTAATGTATCTGCCTTTTAAACAGATCACTCTGTGAATGGGTGTTTAGCTGAAGCTGAGGGAGATCAGCTGATGATCAGCTGCACAAATGTTCCTCCCATGAGTGATGTGAAGTCTTGGCATGAATAAAAAAAGTTAACATTTTGCTAAAATGCTTGATTTTCTGAAATACTTCACTTATTATCCAGGCAAGAACAAATCCTTTTTCTTTCTTTCTTCTCTTTATAATAATAATCTATCTACATTTACAACCCATCAGCGTCAAGAGACAGTGGAAGAGTGTCCCTGCGCGCGCGCACACGCACACGCACACACACGTACACAAATACACAAGCTGAGCCCAGTGATACATGATCTGTCTCTAATGTTCTTAATGTGAGTTTTGGAGATTAGATGACGGAAAATGCCAGCAACACACACACACACACACACACTTGTGACCCCAGTCCACCTCGTAGCAACATCTGCGTGTGTGTGTGTGTATATGTGTGTGTGTGAGTGTGTGAGCTCTTGACGTTGATGGTTTACAAATGCAGACGAATGATCGGCGAATGACAATTCCCGTAATCGTTAGCCTTCAAGCACCCCCCACACCCCAACCCTCTGGCAATACATCAGTAAGAAGAGTGAGTGTGTGTGTGTGTGTGTGTGTGTGTGTGTGTGTGTGTGTGTGCGTGCGTGTGCGCTATTCATCAAGGGAGAGTGGAAAGAGGGGAGTCCCGAGTGTCACATTTGTCTAGGAGGGGAGAGAGAGAGAGAGAGGAAGGTAGAGAGAGCTACACAGCAACAGAGATAAAGATTGTGCTTGCTCCGTCTCTCTTTCCTCTCACAGCAGATTTCGGCGCTTTGTGTGTCAGCTTTGTGGTTTTTTGTATCTCTTTTGGCATCATGATGTGTGCTCCACTGCCATTTATTGTTAAGACAAACTGAACACAATGGAGCCTATATCACGATGCCAGAGCTATACAAAACACAAAAACACCCACAGTGTGTTCAAAGCACAAAAATCTGTGCTGTCCCAAAAAAAAAAAAAGAAGTTTTTCTGCTTTTGTTTTATTTTTTAACTGCATTGTAACCAGTGATGGAATAAGTATTCAGATCCTTTACATAAGGTTACCAAAATAACTTATAACTGTTAATTCATTGGACAATTCCTAGAAATAAGGTAGTGATATTAGGCAGTACAGACAGCAGGTCAACTGCACATATCAAATTCGTGAATTTGCATTCTAAGAGGGACGAATACAATAAAACAAATGTGGAAAAAAGTGGAATAAAACTTCCAATAATAAACAGATATTTGTATCTATCTAGAAAAGTCCTCAAATCAATAAACTCTCCACAACTTCAGAACTACATTAGAATTTTGTAATTATTATGTGTACTGTCGTAGAACACCCAAAGTATTTTCCATATATTTAATGTAAATGATGCAGATCTTTCCAGGAAACATCCGTTGATATGATGAAGAAATGAGGCCATTAAATCAAGCTTTACCAACAAATGCTTGCAAGTTTCATAAAATCATCTATATTTTCTTCATAATTTATGCCAAATTACATTGTTCTGGTCCAGGAAACATCCTAGGAAATTATGAAGAAATCACTGGACTTAAATATTGTACTTGAGTAAATGAATTTTTTTTTTAACCCGTTCAGATCCACTGACCATTCCAATGGATATAACTTCTCTAGGACATATAGATCTATGGTTACTGTCATCTGACTCCACCCAAATGCACAGACCTATTCGATTGGATGTTTGTAAGCCAATCACAGTGTTCCACATAATGTTAGACTGCAGTAGAACCACACCCCATTTTTTTTTAGCAAGCATGGCCAACCCTGAGGCAAGGAGGAAGTGTATGGCATATTTTAATCTATTAATCTTGTTGTTAAAGTAAATCATTTGTGTTTAAAATATCACGTGTCAAAATATAATTTGAAAGATTTATAGCTTTTACTCAGGTTTTTTTTTTTTTTTTTTTTAAAGTCAGTCCATTAAAATGGTCGAGTATCTGAATGTTTCTTAAAATAATACAAAATATATATGTGTTTAAAATCATCGCACTTTAAAGTGTCACTTTATTCACTGATGTGAATTATCCATTCATCATGTTATTTGTTGAAAAAATAGGAGCTTAAGACTATTGTCATTTTTGCTATAGGTGGATTCTCACATTCAGATTCTCTGTTCATTGGAATGGACAGAAAAATAACATTCATAATGTAATATAATAATAAAGTATTTTAATCTTTTCATTTTTGAATGTGAATGATTTATGAGTGTATTTAGAATAGAAATACACCATTAATTATATTTGTTGTGCTTGGTATATAATTGGGTTCTGAACAGGTTAAGTTACACCACTAATCTTAACCTCATTATATATATTATATATTATAATATATAATACGTGGAGGCTAATGAAATGTGCAGTGATTATCATTCATTATCAGTTAAGACAATCAGAAGTAATATCTTGTCTTACACTTCATCAGTTTGATTTCCTAACTAATACTAGGACAACTAATTATTCATTTAATTCTTTTTTTTTTATTTTTCAATTTGTTATTTTATAATCATTTTCCATTTTCATTTTATAATAACATGAAAGAAAGTAGGTTAGTATTTTTGAGACTGCAACAACGATGTTGTATTTTTATTTGACAACTGACTCGTCATTAATCACTCACAAAAATGAAATCCAAACTAGTTTTTGTAGTCTGACTAAGCAACTCTGTTTTTCTAAGCTTGTGTAAGGGCAGAAATATGAGTATGGTGATGTGTATCTATTTGACATACTATAAAACATTGTATTTTTCAATAGATGTGAGTCTCTCTTTGTCTTTCTCTACCTATTATTTCTTGTTGTCTGCCTTTATCTCTCGCTCGCTCTTTGTCTATCTGTCTCACCCCCTCTTACCCCCACCCCACACACACACACTCATACAGACCCAGAGGAAGCAATAACAATCAAATCCCCCCCACCACCACCCCCTCGTTGTCCCTAACCCCCCCCTCCCCTCCCTCCACCACCACCACCTTTTACCCATTCCTCCTCTCATCTCTGTCCATCTAATTTTATGAGTGTCTGGGGAGTTTGTCTGTGTCTGTGTGTTTTTTTTGTGTGTATTGCAGCATGCGGTGTGTATGTCTGTGCGCGCACATGTGTGTGTAGGTGTGTGTGTGTAACTCTAGCGGAAAATGGCTGCCTGTCACATTAGTGGTTGGATGGGCTAAAAAATTACTTCTGTAATCACATTTAGATGCCAGGCCCGGTCATGTTAACCTCTTTATTTAGAGGTATGGATGGATTTTAGGATGGCTGAAGAGATGAGGGGATGCAGGGAGGAGAGGCAGAGACTAGCCACTGTTCTGATTACATTTATGATTCATTTCACGCGTTCTTAACTATTTCTATAGATCTTTAAAGGTATAATCACAGCTGAAGTTTGTTTCTGATGGTCTAAACCATATAGTTAAAAACAACTGTGATTATGTTAAGGCAACAAATAACTGATGATGTTGTTGGACCTGCTTTCACTTCTTTTAGTTTTATTCCTGGCAATCAGACTTCTGCTGGCACTTACCATGACATGCCTCTGATCCAAAAAAAAAAAAGCTATTCTAAAATGATGGCACATTATAAGTGTGAATATCCACCTATCCATTCTCTAAGCCACATATCCTGTTCAGGATCACATGTGCCTGCAACCTATCCCAACATGCAATGGGAGAGAGGCAGGTGTACATCTGGACAATATCAGCAACCTACTACAAGCATGACACATATGGACAAACGCCTTCACGTTCACACCTACAGGAAATGTAGTTTTCCAGTTCACCTAACCTGCATATCTTTGGTCTGTGGGAGTAAACCAATGCAGACACCTCATATGTGTGAACAGAGGAAACAAATGAATCCATGAAAGTTACACAAATGCCATATTAGGTGGGAGGCAAGTATAAAATGTCATGATGTACCAGGTTTACAGAAGAGGTACCTAAGCTGTGGTGCATGATGCAATCTGTATATTCCGTATTAAAGCATATGTCGGGTGATATTCTGTATTTTGTTTTTATAAGCATTAAACAAATGAGATACAACATGTATAAGTGAGCTTTAGAGGTGTTGGAAGACTGATTTTGGATTTTGGAGGAAAACAACAGGATCAGGCACTAACGCAGGTGCCTCAAAATGACTTATTTACATTCAAGTAATAGTAAAAGTGCTGCAATATTAATAACATAGAACACACAAAATAAAACAAAATAATAATAAGAGTTAAGATGAAAAAGCCTTCTTGAATTGAAACGTTTTTAGGCCTTTTTTATGAGTCCAGGATCTATGCTACCCTCAGATGGTTAGATAAGTTGTTCCACAATCATTGTGCAATAGAGCAGAAGGCTTGATCCCCCATGGTGCAGAGCTTAGTACTGGGGACCCAGGGGAGCAAACTGCTGGCAGATCTGAGTGTGCGTGTGGAGGTTTGTGGTATGATCAGTTCCTGTAGGTAGAGAGGCACATGTCCATTGAGGGATTTGTATGTGAGTAGCAGGACTTTGTAGTCTCTAGTCCGTAATTCTGAAGGAGTCAGAGAACCAGTGCAATGGAAACTGAATTTGTGTTATGTGTTCATGTTTTTGCACTCACATCCAGATCCTGGCAGTGCTGTTCTGAATGTACTGGATTTTCTTCAGTTTTGCTGCTGGACGAAATGTATGCTTATCTTTTATCTTCTTAAGACAGATGCTGAGGCATGACATGGCTGCAGAAGGGCTTGGAGTAGTTTTGATTTACAGCTGGGTATCATCAGCATAGCAGTGAGAAAACATTGTTATGGGGGGATGCTGGTCAATGGTAAACTCATCAATGAGGAAAGTGTCTAGGTGCCTTTGATGCCTTCTGTTGAAAACATTTATTAAACAGTTGGTTAGGGCTGGCTGTGGCTCAAAAGGTAGAGCAGGTCGTCCACTAATCGGAAGATCGTTGGCTCAATTCCCGGCTCCTCCAGTCCACATATCCTTTGACAACATACTTAACCCCAAAATTGCTCCTGAGGGCTGTGCGTATATGAATGATTAGATTTCTTCTGATGGGCAGGTTGGGACCTTGCATGGTAGCCCCTGTACCCATTCAGTGTATGAATGGGTGAATGTGATTCGTTGTGTAAAAGTGCTTTGAGTGGTCGGAAGACTAGAAAGGCACTATACAAGTACAGTCCATTTACTATTTGGCCATGTGGAGGACAGAAACATTCTCAATCATGGTTGTCTGTGCATTGAATGTTGCCTCTAGTGTTCTGAAGATTTCATCTCTGACTTTGTATTTAAACCCTTTGTATTTGTATGTATGTATTTCTACTGGCTCATTAGTTTCCAAACAAGGAACTGCGCTTTACCCGTGTTAGTTGAGGTCATGTTTCATGAAGCTTCAGCTCACGGTCAGCTCAGTCTGGTTTTGCCAAGCATGTAGATAAACAGGGTAATTAGGACGGGGCCAAGAACCAATGCTTAAAGGACACCACAGGTGACAGGGAGCGATCTAGACCTGCATCCTCCCAGTGAGACATGCTCAATCCTACTGGAAAGATAACGGTGAAACCACTTCAGGGCAGAGTCTGAGAGTCCAATGGTGATGTGGAAGTCTGAAATAATAGTATGATCCCCAGTGCCAAATGCAGCATTCAGGTCAAGGACAATCGGGTGAACAGGGAACAAGTATAGGGTTTAATTTTCCTGTGGGGAACCTGAGGAAGGGACACGGTTCAAATGATGTCAATATAAAAATAAAATAAAATAAGGAGGTTGGTTGGGTGGATGACTAGATGGTTAGATGATGAGACCTGATGATGTTGTGGTGTTTACTGTTACCATGACCATGAGGTTACATTGGTTTTTCAGCTGTGATTTATTACAATTTTGGAAAGCACAGACAGATTATGTTCAATCTATTTAATCTGCTCAATACTGTTGATAAGGGCGTCGCATCAGAAAATGCTTCTAAGTGTTCTGGAATGCGGTGATCAATGACGTATTTTGTTGTTTTGTTACTTTTGGACAGAACCAGGCTATCTAAGCTTAGCTAAGTGCCTGTTGGCTCTGGCTAAACCGGACGTTTGCCAGTTGGCCCAGTGGAAGTCTCTGGTGCGCATGCTCTGTGGATACCCTTCAGCTCTGGCAAACCAGTCATTACTGGTTTACGTAAAATGCATCACAACTAGTGTGCCAGTATGGAAAAGTTGCCACAGTCACCAGATTAAAAAACTTTATATGCTATTAAATAAAGAGAGATTTAGCTGGTGGCTTAATCAGCATTGTGTGAACTCATTTGGCAAGAGCTTGAATCTAACAGTTGTTCATATATATATGTAAAAGTCCCACACTCCAGCTTTAAGACACCAACAGATAATGATAATGATAATAGTGGCTTCAACTGAAATGTTACGTGAGTTTTACATAAAGTTTTGCCACTAACATGTAGCGGTGTGTTCAGTTTAGGGAATTATCTGCATTAAGAAAATGGAATTCATTGGCTTCATTAACTTAAAAAAAACAAACAAAAAAAACTATTTCTAGGCCTTATTGTATTTTTTATCATTTTATAAATAAATTGGGTGTTGCCAAGTCGTAGCGGAGAGCTTAACAGTTCATTTCAAAAGTGTAATGTGTGTCTTTCTGTCTGAAGCTGTCCAGTCCAGTAAATCCTTCAGCGTCTGTCAGGAAAGAATATGTAACCAGACAAGAAACCACAATCACTGGGGATACTGCTGCTTCCCTGTCCCTGTCACTCTATCTGTCACACTAACACACAAACTCTCTCTCTGACTTTCTTCCTTTCTTTCTTTATCTCTCTCTCTCTCACACACATACACACACACATGCTGTCAGTCTCTCCCAGGTCAGGGCAGGGACACTTTTTTTTTTTTTTTTTGCTCCCTTGCTGTATTCACAGCAGAGCAGAGGTTGAGTGGCGACTGTCTATTCTTTTCAAGCCACCACTTGTTTTTGTCATCTCTTTTTCTTAGTTTTTCAGCCCTAACCTTGCGCTCTATTTCCATGGCTCTTCTTCATTTTCCATAGTTTGTGTCTTTTCTCTTTAGGTCAGAAAATTGTGAACTATAATTACATTGATAATTTATCTCCGGATTTACCTCTGTTATTACTGTACTAGCTTTAACTGGATTAACAATAATGTATGATACTAATTATGAATATATGTGTCCAACTGGATTGTCTTTTGTCTTAATTCTTAAGACCATCATTTGCAGTATTGTATTTAATCGGACTACATGTGATGTGTTTGTGTTAGTTTATTCATCTCCATTATTGATTTATTTGTTCCTACAGTGTATAACGAGAGCTATTTGATAGCTGGTGTTTACACAGGCATTATGCTGTTTTAACTTCTTTGGCCCTGTTCTTAGCTCAGGGCTAATAGCAGCCCAGGACTCTTGCCTTTGCTTACATTAAGGTTTCACATCATTTGAAAAGATTTGACATTGATCTAAGCCCAGGGGCAGTCTAGTTCTCCTCCAAACATGCCAAATAGTGCGCTGCTGAAGGTCCAATAGCAAAGATTTGTAGAAGTTGCAGCAGTGTGCAAAGGAGTCAAAACAAGCCTCAAGCCAACTCTTAGTCTCCATTTACTCCGCGGTTTTAATAAAGAAACAAATAGGCGGATGCCATCATGGGATTTCAGTCAAGCACAGTGGCAGACTGCCTTGTTGCTAGGAGAATTCTGATTAATGCTGCAATCTGCAATTTGTGCTTGTATGCAGCCTTTCACAGCTGTGTGGGAATGAATAGACTGTATGCTCTAGAGCAATTTGAGTGTACCAAAAGTAAACCTTGTCAGCTAGCTAGCATGCAAATGCTAACTGATACAGTAGCCTTACAAGCGTAGTAAGAAACTACAACCTTACTTCCTGCATAGATACTGTGTAATTGCAAACCCTTCTTTACTCTATAAGGCACAGGTTTTATTCCTCGGACCTTTGTCAAGAGACAACAATGGTTTTTGTTACAGACAAGAAGAGAGTGGACAGAGAGCAACATATTCAAGTACATATTCAGTGGGAGCTGAATATATGTATAGCGCTGTTTTCAGCAGAAAAAAATCCTAAACACCCACTGTACTCTACCTGCCCAGCATCAAACCACAGACGAAGTTAGTTACTCAATCAAACATCTCACAGCTGGAGAGCCAGGGTGATATGTGTCTGTTAGCTTGTACTGGAGCTCTGCCTCTGCTTATTGGCCAACATTAAGCAGAGAAGAGTTAAATTAAAACATATTTTTACAGTATTATTTTTACACTGATATCCTATCAAGTAACAAAGTCAGATGCTATAATGTATTTCTCATTTACAACAAAGATAGGTCAAATTCCTTGTTGCAAGTTCCTTATGTATGGATTCCTAAAATCTAGTGGGCCTCCTTGATGTCACTGTCCGTGTCTGGACAGTTCAACCTTTTCAGCTCTCTAGTAGGTGACTGCTCAAACAGGGCGACGTGTATGTTTGAAATGAGCAGTTTTGGGATGGTTGAGATCATTATAAGTGTCTATGACATGTCACTCTACCATGATCTTTGAACAGCTGTATGTTAAATGAAATAACAAAGCAAGACTGTAGTCCATGATCCTTGATAAGAAAGTGGGAGTGCTAACTGACAAATGAGGAGTTAATACTGTTTCAAAGCCAGTGAGAGTCCTGATAAAGCTTGTTAACTATTCACTGTTCAGCTTCTCTGTCCCCAGCTTCAACTTTCAATGTTTATCTGTGTGAGAGCTGATGTTGCTCTGATGACATAAACTGGATGACATCTGCCCCGGTGAAGTGTACTTGACGAGGCACTGAATTCCTATCTCCTTCAGGGTGGTTGTTCTGTAGCCTGACATTGTCTTTCCTGACCTCTGACCTTCTTGAGGAGGAGTCAGGAGAAAATGGGAGAGAACATGGCAAAGCTGGGCAGCCAATATTGTATCCCATCTGAATCAACCCTCTGCTCAAAAGGATTATGTGACCAACAGAGATGCAGCTGTTTAACATTAAAATGCAGCAGTGCTGAGCAAGAAATCCTGTCTGAAGTGGACTTAAACCTTTTTCCTTGGAAATATGTTAAACCAAGCTCTTTCCCTTGAAATTGGTTCCGAGATTAAAAACAGTCAATCACAGTTCAGTTGTCTGGGTTAAAACCCAATTCATGTAATAGGTCTTATACTGCAAGTTAAGTTTAAATGTATTTATTTACTCATTCAATTATGACAAAAACCTCAGTGATACCTATAAGTTTTAGTTGTGTATACTTTGAAACTGACATTTTAATAACCATTACACACCAAAGTACCAGAAACATAGGGACACATGCAATACATCAACAACAAATTCTGTATTTATGAATCTTTCAAAATGTTATTTGTGTTGTTCGCCTGTGCAATGTTGTACAAACCACAAACTATAGCCTCACTATTGCATAATATAATGCACCTATGCAGTTAGTTGGTTTGTTCGGATGGCAGGACATACAACAGTTCTTAAAACTCAAGCACCATTGCGAGATAAAGATAATCCATGAAGTGGGCTGAAGATTGGAGTGAAGAAGGTTAGCATTTCTCAAAATCTCTCAAAATCAAGCCATCCTCTTTTACCACTGTAGCACTTGGCTAATGGTGAACATATCTTGAACCACAGGAGAAAAGTGTTTGAAATTCAGCAGGACATTGCTTTGACTGTGCATTTCATTAGCTAAGCATTAGCTGGAGTTAAGCCTTTTTTTTTTACACTAAACACAAAAATAGGCATCCAATTTGTGGTTATAAACAGCGCACAAAAAAGAAAAAAACAAAACAACTAAAAGACAAAGTTGTATTTTTTTGCCTGTAATTACTTGCAGAATGGAGTTTATCACCTTTATAGACTGGCATTAATCTTTCTGACAAGTCATGACTGGAACTGTCCAAACACATATGCCTTTCATAGCACCACATTTGTGCTTTGTCTCATCGAATTACTGTATGTTTCCTGCTAAAATAAGGACAATGAGGTTCTCTGTATAACCCTTCTAGTCAATGGCATTCAAGAAAAACTGAAAAAAAAACTTTGTTTAAATGCTGCAGTAAATAGTTCTGTAAAGTTCAATTGTAATGAACTTTGCACCTTAACCTCTACATGACTAACGTAAAGGATCATTAAAATGTCAATTCACAGTTTTCAGTCCATCTCATGGATAAATAGTTCCTCTTTCAACTGCCAGACTTTTACTAACCACCCCAAACCTGGCCTCTTGCGCCGCTTAAAATCAACTCTTGTCTTCAGCTCTGTTAAGTTTGCCCAGTTTCACAAGAGCCACAAGGTGCTATGTTCAGAAAATCGACGTTCCATTAGCAGCTTTTGGCAATGACAACCTTTTGATCTCCATCACTCTATAACACAGGTAGGCTTTGTCTCTCTCTCTCTCTCCGTCTTTCTCTCTCTCGCTCCTTTTCCCTCTTCTCTTATTTTTCTGTCCGTGCTTCACGGTTTCCACTCGGAGGCACTTTGGAACAACTGCGGTGCACTTTGATTGCCCTCACTTTGTGGAAAAGGAATGCAGAGTTCACAAGTTCAAGTTGGGGTAGAGTGAGCGAGTGTGAGAGAGAGAGCGAGTCATGGTAGGTAGGGTGATCTCAGAGTGTGAATTATAAATAAGCACTGTGCTCAGTAGATGCTTATCTTCTCCCAGTCATTTAAAAAAAAAAATGTTATGGAGTTACAGGCGTGTGAGTAGATAGTGTATGCATGCATGTGTGTTTGGGGGTGCGGGGTGGTTTTACTGACGTGACAACACTCGTCAGCATTTCTGCTTCAGCACAGTTCACATTTATACTACTAATTTGCTAATTTCCATGTGTGTAGACTTAGGAAACTGAAAAGCTTGGTTAAAGATCCTCTCCAAGCATTTTTAAAGGGTAACTACACAAACTGTGCTAGCTCCCTCCCTTTCAACATATTTAACAGGACTGGAGGGCAATGACTGCGGGGGGTGGGGCGTGGCCTCGTTGCTATGTAGTGTGTGACGCTGGGGGTCAGGGGACACTGACCACCGCTCAGTGTAGCATGAACAGCGATGTAGAGCTGGTAGTCGGAGCTAACCAGCCATGAGCCGCTGCTGTCAGACTCTCTGTGTCGGCACTGGGAACACAGAGAGTCCACTGGAGCTTTGACAGTCACTAGAAACACATTCATGGCCCTTTATAAAAGTTTCTGTGTGGCACCTGTGTTATAGCTGAGCTAGTAGCTCTACAGGCTCTCTGGAGTGTGTGTGTGTGTCTACAGGGGAGTGTCCATACATAGCCATAGCCTTGTCATTTATCATGGTCAATCATCAGCCCTGAATATATAAGGTATATAAGCTCTAAACTTAGCACGGTTTTCAGTCAGTTGTATTTACTGCCACAGAAAAGGAATAAATCTTCTGTTTGTGTACGACATTGTCCATCCATTGACATTCATAAGGCTTGCTAATGCAATATGATATATGTCCCCGGAATAAACTGATGGTTAGCCAGTGTTCTGCTATACATACTTGGCACAGTAGATGACACACAAAATAGACATAATAATAGTCGTACCTATTAAATCACAGTTAGAGAGGAAGATATTTCACTGGATAAGTGGAACGTTTAATTTACTTATTGCGCTATAAGACTAGTCAGGGGATCACCAATGTCATTAGGATTCATCCTAAGGGCACCATGGATATCTGGACCTAATTTCATGAGATATTTCACTAAAATCCCACAAAGGCCAACCTACTGGTGGCACTAGATGAGAGTATCAGGGGATCAACTAAGTCAGTAGGCTTCTAGGGACCATGAATATTTAGAGGAAATTTAATGGCAATCCATCTAACAGTAAAATATATTTCAGTCTGGCCCACAGTGATGGACCAACTGAACAGCCACACATATGCCTTAAAGAAGACGTACAGTTGAAAAACTCTTGTAGTAGAATTGCAGTTCAATCTTTTATTTAAGTCCTCACTAGACAAAGGACGAGCAGCGTCTCTCCCGTCTTATTCTCATCCCGTCATGAGTTGATTTCAAACAATAGCCTTTGTTGTCTAGCAAGGCACATTCATAATGCCACTTCAGCCAAATGTCTGATAGGTTACAGGCTTTATTCTTACATTAATAAGTATTAGCAGCTAAGTCATCATTCTGAAATAAATAAGCACTTGAATGCAGCACATCTACTTCCAAGCCTGTCTATGTCATGGTTCAGTAGTAGTGAAATCTTTTTTTTTTTTTTTTTTACTGTGAGACAATAGGTTATTAACAAATTCTTGGAGGACAGATATTAATTACTGTCTCAATAGTTGTGTATCAAGTGGCTGCTTTCTCCTTCTGCCTTTTATTTCACTATCAAGAGCAAAGGACTCCTCTCTTTGGATGGTAGGCTGTAGTCCTGTTGTGCAAATGTACCTTAGTGTAGATGTACAATGTTGCACTTCAATATTCTGAGAACAGAACAGAACCTTTTCTTTATTTTCAAGTAGTGTTCTGTACCCGACTTGTACCTCATGAGGTTGATGGTGTAAATTTCCTCCTTGTGTTGTAATTTGAGTCTTTTCTGAATCTGGTGAATATATCGATGAAATAACATTTGTCTGAGTACTTCTGCTTGTGTAAAATGTTCATTCTTCAGCTCTCACGCTTTAGCAGACACATGCTCAGTTGATGAGAGGCATTGTTGAACATTTTCTCTGTGTCTTAAGCCAATCCGCGTTTCCCTTTGCTATAATTGGAGCGCATGTGTCTGTTCCCTCAGTATTCGTTCAATGAATTAGAACAGACATGATTCTTTTTTTAAATAGAGTATCTCTTATTCCACTTCCAGGTCTTCAGATGAAATAGCTGAATTCAAGCCTTCACTGGACACGGTTATTTCTGGTAAGTGCCCCTCCTTCTTGGAAACTCTTTGTCTTGAGATATGAATTTAACTTGAAGTGTCCAGAGGTGCCAGAAGTACAAATCATCCAACTGAAAAAGGATTCAAAGTTGACGTTTGATTTTCAGTTTCAGTTCATTTATTATTCTGTCCCGCAGTGACAGAAACACAGATACCTCCTCACAGTTTCTTCTCTCCATCCCACTTTCACATTTACTTTTTTTTTTTGCAGCTGAGCAAATCACAGTGAAAAGAAAAGTTAGATTTCAACCTCTTACCCAATATTCTTTTATATTGTACACAAAAAAAAGATTTTCATTTCTTGTATTTTTATTTCAGAAAAAAAAAATCCAATCAAAAAACAAAGAAAACTCTTGGGCAAAGTCACAAAACCTGTGCAAATGAGACAAAAAGAAAGTGTGTAATTCACAAAGCACCCACAAAGGACAAAACACACCTCAAACCAGCTGCCAAGAAAATAATGTCTCAGTGCTGCTTTGCTATTTGCACGTATGTCAATTAGATAATAAGGCCCCTCTCTATGCAACTGAGCCTTGCAAAACAGTCCAATTCACAAAGACCAACGCTAACAGACACACACAGTTAGAGTGAAGTCATTAGCATCTATCTATCTATCTATCTATCTATCTATCTATCTATCTATCTATCTATCTATCTATCTATCTATCTATCTATCTATCTATCTATCTATCTATCTATCTATCTATCTATCTATCTATCACTCCAAATCTTCAAGTTTATGAGGCATTGAATGATATTGAATTGATATTGAATGATATCAAGGTGGTGCTGGAGATCAAGTGGGTATGGGGTAGTAGGCTTATCTTGGACTTTCAGCTATTTAAACATAAAAATGTCCTGACAGCTCTGATGGAGCTCATAATTCATCCATAAGTTCTGCTTTATTACAGACTATTCCACTGTATAAACCTGGAATCCGTATGTAACAGCTGACCTGCGTAGCAGAACACAGAACGCTGATTACCGTCAGATCCCGACCAGTCCGGTGTGAATGAGTTATCACTGCTGTGCCTGACTCTAAATGGCCCCAATCTCAAGGAAAGACAAACTAAACAGTATATAGTATATTATATATTTATATATCCTGCAGCTGCTGTGTTATTTGAAACACCTGCATTGAGCAGGAAAATGGATTTTCTTGCTTTTTTTTCCTTATGCACACTAAAAAAAAAAAAAAACCTTTCCCCCACAGACAAGTTTCTTTAGTATGATCCAAATGTGGTGGTGCCAGAGGGTGGTGTGTTGGATTTGATGATGCACATACATAGAAGTTTCTTATGGATAAAATGTTGAATGGGTCCTTTGCAAGACCCTTAAAGGTAGGTACACTCCAGGGTTTACCGGCACATTGAAATAATACCATCACAGATGGTACCTTCACAGCTGTCAATGTCAAGTCAATTTTATTTGTATAGCCCAATATTACAAATTTGCCTCAGAATGCTTTACAGTACAGCAGTACAACATCCTCTGCCCCTACACCCTCAATTCTAGTAAGTAAAAACTCTCATGAAGAGGGAAAAATAAAAGAAACCTCTGGAAGAGCAAAAGAAGAGGGATCCCTCTCCCAGGACAGACAGGTGTGCAACAGATGTTGTCCAGAAGAGAACACAAATTACAGAATACAGCATTGAACAGGATGCCAAAATTATAATAGATTTATAATATATATGAAGAATGTGATGAAAAGGGTGCTAAACAGAACAGAATATGACCTGAGCCATGTGACCTCCATCACCATGGAGACCTGGCAGGAGGACACATGCACATCCCACCATTCACACACACAGAGGAGAAGAGAAAGTGGCAGAAGAGGCAACATAGTAAACAGTTGCACCTTGGATCAGTCCCAGTGTTTGTGATCCACACAACACCCACTTTTCCTACTGCCTGCAGGAATCCAATGGTTTTTGCCTTTTCAAATACGATTTTCTAACACACTCAGAGCCAAATCCAAACTGAGGAGAGGATGAAAAAGTTCTCTTCTGTGGACGTTTTCATACATTTTTCATTGTAGTATGATCCAAATAAGGCAGACTTTCAGTGGCCCTGAGGCGCGAAACCCAACAACATTTCAGGAAACACAACACTAAACAGAAAACACAACACAATTTCACAAAACACAACATTTCATAAACCTCAACAACAACAAAGTGCAAGATTTGCTGTCTGCCTTTTCCATTTTGTGAAATGTTATCTCTAAAATGTTATGTTTTCTGAAATGTTGTGTTTTGCATCTCAGGGCCATGAAAGAGACTTTATCAAAAAGGCTCTAACAATAGTGAATTTACCTGCATTTAGCAATACTAACGCTATTTCATCATAATACTAAACCTCATTTTTAATCAACTTGAAAATGTGTGTCACAGTTTTAGAAAGTAAACACACTGTAGATAACCCTTTATTTTACAGAGACTTTCATTTCCTGATTAACCAACTGCTTACTAGAAAAAACTGACAGGATTTAAATGAAAACCCCCAACCACCCCACCAAAAAAAACAAACAAGCAAACAAAACAAACAAAAACAAACAGATCTGACCAGGTTGTGTGTGGAATTAATTGATACCAATTGAAAACTGTCTTTATTTTCCCTATAATTACTCCCCATTTACTTATTGCTTGAACCTTCCTGTGTATTTACAGTTACACAGAGCCATAAAATAAGTTCTTTTCTATATATTATGAGGGAAAAAACCAACAAACCAAGTAAAACCTATGAATGTTAAACAGTGGCAATAGTAACGCACACATAAAAAACAGAAAAATAGATCAATTTTTAAAAATAACTAAAAAAAATAGTAATTCCAGCTATAACATTCCAAGATAATGTTATATAATAATAACAATTATTATTATTATTATTATTATTATTATTATTATTATTATTATTATTATTATTATTATTATTATTATTATTATTATTATTATTATTATTATTATTATTTCATATAGACAAATTAATATAGACAAATTATGAAATAATAAAATAATAACAATACAAACTGTACTTAAAAGCTTGACTGAAAGATAACGTATAATTTGGTCCCAACAGAGGATACAAAGCAACATATTTCTTGAAGCATTTACTTAAAATATTTGTGCATTTATGATATTTTTGTCATTTACACTTAAGAGTTAAACGCTTCTCTCCGGCTGATACTGCAGCGTTCAGTAAACAGTGAAATAAAAGACTGGCAACACATGCTCGGCCAAAATATTCCATATTTTAATTTGTTTTCATTTTCATTTAGTAGCAGACACTATTTATCCAAAGCATATCTTTCCTTTATATCACATGGCACATTTTTGACATGTAATATTATTGTTTATGTGCAATGTTCCAGATATATTCTGTTTACTGTATCCAGGTCTCCCAATACAATAACATTGATTACATAACAAAATCTTTAGGGTTCCAGACATTCCATTCACACCTGTCTTCTTGGTCTGGTTCTAGTTCTTCATCCACGTAGTAAGAATAATAATGTTTTTTATGAGTCTGGGTCCCAGTGAAACTCCAAATTCTTTCATTTGGGCTCCCAGAGGTGAAAAAAGTTCAAGAACCCCTGAAGTAGAAAAGTTTCAGTTAAAAAAGAAGAAGAAGAGACCAGTGTTGCCTCAGATATGCTCTGCTGCTTTCTCTACACTCCTGTCTTCACACACGCAGAACACTGCTGCTTTCCAGCCTGTGTGTGTACATAGTGTGTCCTCTGTGCATGTGTGTGAGTGCACTGTGGACTGTGGACTGAGAGTAGCAGGTCTTCAGGGGGCAGCTCTGTACCCAAGGCTCATTTTAATATATGTAAAAGCTATGGCTCACTGGAGAGCCTGTACAATGGACTGATCGGCCTCAGGGATGTGTCAGAGACCAGTGTGTGTGCCCGTGTGTGTGTGAGATGAGAGAGACAGTGGCCGAGGTTTGGACATGCGTCAATGGTCCGCCTGCACACTGCAATCTCAGACCCTGACACATTCAACATACACACACACACACACACACACACATACACACACACGTACACCAGTCGGCCTTGAGGTCTGACACATTTGCATGTGACTGTCCGCTGTGGCAGAGCCCTGCAGTGTGAAAAACTCCATAGCAGTCATTCTCTAACACTGCCACCTAACATGTGTTTGCCATTTCTTCAATCTGAGCAAACAGGTCACTGTATTCTGACCAATTACAGGAAGGCCTGGAGGCTTCAACTAGAGTTATGCAGAAAGTCCAGATCTATGAAGTCGTAACGAGCATGTGTTGATTAATGGATGCAGCAGAGTGTTTTTATTTGCAGTGTGATTTATATAGTATACAGTTCACTTATTGTGGGACACTTTTTCTGCTGTAGAAGTTGCACAAAGAAGGACTGTTTAGTACAGTATGTCAGTAGAGTTTCTATGTTTTATCCAGTGGAATGACAAAGAAATGTTACTTCATACTCCTGCGAGTTTTGTGGCACTTGTGTCAGGTGAAATGTGGATCTGAGTGTGGAGACATTTATTCTTGAAGGCTCCTCTACTGTGGCATGGATTGTACCTGATTTTTATGGCACTTCAGACAAAGTCGTCTTCCAAATGAATAGGGCCTAAATGTAAATGAAACATTTTACAAATATATATTTACAAGCTGCATCACATGACTCCCTGTGTCACTCAAGGGTTTTGTTGGAATTTGGAATATGGCTTCTTCTGGTTAATTCAGCCCTTTAATTAAATACTTTTACAGTGGGTTTTTTGTTTGTTTGATTTTGTTCTTTTAAATGCATGCATATAGATATAAATAATGTTTGATTTTATATATATATATATATACATATATATCAATGTGATATTAGAGAATATTATATATGATACAAGGCTATACTTTTTTTCAATGTTATATTATATACATGTATATATACTTATATAATTTTAATGTTATATATATATATATATATATATATATATATATATATATATATATATTGTTATTAAACAATAATTAAAAACAAATAAAAACAAATACAGCTCATTTAGTTACGTTGACAGCATAATGATATAATATTACTTATCTTTCATGAGTTAAAAAAAGATTATTTATATTATATTATATTATATTATATTATATTATATTATATTATATTATATTATATTATATTATATTATATTAAGGATATATTATGTATGAAAATTAAACAACATTTAGTTCCTGTTTTCCCATAACAGGAAATACTAACCTAAAATGAAACATTTACAAAAAAACTCACCAGAATTCTTGTATTACTCAGCTCAGCCAATATAATACATTTACGACATAAGTGAGTTTAACTTCAACAGTAGAAAGAGCCTGTGAACACGGAATTTTAGGACAGACCTTGTATCGTATATCAATTTATCATCATGGTTTCCAAAATATGGAAAGTTTGCCTCTGCTGATCATTCCTAACTGAATTAGAAGAGCTCTCTGAAATAATAAAGGAGCCGAAACCAAGCTAACACTGATGTTTATACATGGATTTATACATATTTATTTATTCTACTGATTGATTGATTAATTGATTGACCTACCAGTTACTTGAATGGGATAGTGAATGCCTTAATAACTACTATCATTGTTCCCTTGAGCAAGGCAACCAGGCAACCAACTACCAACCACAACAACAACCCAACTACTCCAATAAAAGTGCTCACTGTGATACTGGGCACCTGTCCTGACAATACAAGAGTGGTAATGTATAAATCTGAGGACATAATAAAATAATGGAAGGCAAATAAGAACAATATGCTCACTTATCCACAGTGATTTTGTGTCTATCTAGAGTAAAAGCGTTTGTCCCTTCATGTTGCCTAGAAACATGCATTACTTGAAGAGTCAGTTTAAATTAGAACAAAATATATAATAGAAAGACCTCAGAACACAGGAAAACAGTTTGAAAAATTAGGAAGTGACAAGGAAGACACTGTTTGATTTATTTTCCTTAAACAATGTGACAGAAGACATAATTAAGCTGTTAGAGAACCTTCCCTCTTCCCCAACTATTACTCAACCATGTAAGAAGCAGATAAACAAGGGGTGTAAAATTATGACCTGTCAATAGAACTGTAACATTGGCAAGCGAGACATGAGACATACTGACAAGGGAATAAAAATGGGACAGGAAAAGGGAAAACAAAGATCTAGAATAGGAAAAACTAAGAGTGCGCTGGCAGCTATATGCTTGACTGGCTGAAATTAAGGCAGGCATATATGCACATGCAACACATACACAGATAAAAATGGATGGATGCATGCAAGCGATGGTGCTCAAACATGTATGACTATAAAGATGCGTGCATTCTAATGCATGCAAAGGCTAAGAATCACCTTCCTTTTACATCTCATGGCTATACTGCATTGTTGAATCAAACTCCTCCCTCCCTCCAACATACAGTATCATTCAAAACCGATGCACACGTCAGACTTTGTCATCGTTCTCTTGCGCACTTTCAACAGTATATCAGGCAATGTCTCTCCACCTCCTTGGGACCTTTCTTAGAAGCCCCATGTAATGCTGCTCTGGGGTCAACCAGAGGTTAAAACACTCATAAATATTTTACCTGCCCAACCAGGGGAGGAAAAAAAAGCACTATACTTGTCTGTTGTGCTGTGTTCACAAGAAGCAGTGGGGGAGAAAGAGAAAGGCACATCACTCAGCACATTTACATGTGCAGGAAATAACTCCTAAACTGTAAATACACAGATTAAAGGGCTTCTCCAGTGATTCAGTGTTGCACTACCATATAGTAGAAGGACTCACAAGAGACAGATGGAAAAAAAAAGAATGAACAAAATTGAAGCAGCAGAGACTGAGATATCCTAATTTTCTGTCTTTAATGTGGCTGAATCATTTTTGTTCAACTTCCCTGCCTTGTAAAAAACAGAAATTTGTTAGACTTGTCTTTCAAACTCAGTGCCCCCACTAACACAAGGTTTCTGTTGCCAGGCTGTCATAACCTTGATGACACCATCATCCAGTGAAATCAAATTTCCTTGACAAAGATCATACAGAGCCACAGAAGACATTATGAAACTGTATTTCCCAGAGTAGTATTCCTCATAGTGAGCGAACTGATTGTAACATGTAAAAGTCATAGAGATCCATTGAAAGGTTTTAATTAATGTGTTCATATAAATAATTGGCAAGCAGGGATGAATCTCAAAAAATGAAACCTTCCCCAGAGTTATTAATATTTTTCCTTCCCCTAATATCAAAGCAATATTACAAGACTAAGTTGGTACAATTCATTCCATAACTAAAAAGAGGCAAAGCATAAAGAATTCACTAAGAATGTGTTCAGAGCCAATCCATTTTTTAATTTTTTAATTATTTTTTAGCTAAGATGTGACTCTGAACTGTTTTTTTCATAATAGTGTGAACAGTACCAATCACATGGAATCTGATCTTTTCGATTCTGATTCGGGCCTCTTTCATATGTGGTCCTCCAGAGGACCTGCCACTGTCAAGTATCTACAGCGGATGTGAGAAGAATCCTGCTGAGAGTGAATCTGAATAAAGCTGCTGGGCCTAATAACATCTCTGGCCAGCGCATCACAGGAGAACGTTCCCATCTTCTTTAGGACAGCCATCGTCAATCCCTGTACCTAAAAAGTCTGCGTTTGTGTCTAGTCTAAACAAGACCCGCTGTCATAGCAGCAGAGGACAGAGCAGCTTCTTTCCTCAGGCTGTGAGACTCCTCAGTTCATCCTCTGCACTCCAATAGAAAAAAATAGTTATATTTTTTTATGACTAATTATTTTTTAATCCATTTATATCATTTCTGTTTTTGTGAGAAGCATAAAGGGACTACAAATTACATTCAGTTATACCATCTTATGTTGTAAAATGATAATAAATTAATCCTGAATCTTGAATCCTGAAATCAGATTCAGGTCTGATTTTTTGCAATGTGACCTCATATTACATCACTCCACCCAATGCAACCCAACTCCTATGTGCTTTCCTGGTGGGATGACTCACCTGAAGTGAGTGTGTAGCTGCTAGAGTCCTGTGGAGAGGAACTGACAGATGCAGTTAAAAGTAACCCTTGACATCTTGAAATCTGTTTCTGTGAAGCACACCTCCATCCAGAAGTAGCCATAGCTGCACAAAAAGCCATAATTAAAAAAAATTTCTCTCTCTCTCTCTTCCTCATGCTCGTCATTGCTATCCTCTGCTCATGAACTCACTGACTTCCACTGTACATCGACTTATAAATGAAACTGTAAACACTGTTTTCGCAACCTTCCTTTTCCAAAAAAAGATGGAAACAACAATCTTCTTAAGGTCACATCAAAGCCAACAAAAGGTTATTCTTTGATAGTCAAACTATATATCTGAGGTGGAAAACCACTTAAAGGATAAAGTCAGTGCATTTTTTTCTCTATTTCCATTACTGTTTTTGATATACTGCATTTACACTAACCTTGTGTTAGAACTGCCTGTTCCACTGCGGGTTAGCTTACCTGCTCTTGGAGAACAATTAATTAAAAACATCTGCAGTGACATACTGCTGCCTTGATGATCATAATCCATCATTTTAAATTTTACTGTATCTTTACCCAAGATTATTTTTTATTGCAGCTGTTGAAGGTAGGGCTACACTGCAGTATTCCTATTTGTAAGTTTCTGTGTTCTCGTATATAATGTTGTTGTTGTTTTTTTTTCTTATATTAGGGGACAAGTGTCATTAGTTGTTTGGATAGTAATATTAAATGTATTGTTTTAACATTCACCTGTTATACTAAATAAGTATAACAGCAGTGTAACAATTCTTGCTGCTGAACAGAACGGAAAACATTCATATACAAGTTGTCAAATTAAAAATTCTCATTTTCACCACCTCCATGTTTGTTGTGTGGGTTTGAGATTAGCACAACAGAGAGAAATTATGCAACACTGAGTCTCCCACCAACTCATGAACACACCATAAGTCAGCGCTTCACTTTTTCCAGTGACTCCACACTTCCAACTATATTAACACACACACAGTAATGCAACATTGTCAACAAGAAAACAAAATATATTCACTTTAACGGACTGCTCAAGCAAGTTTTAACTCTCTGCAAGTTGACCTTCATTGGGACTAAATGGTGCAACATTTAAACATGTTTAACAGTAATGTGTGTGATTAGGTGCAAAACATGCAAACAACACAAAAGCACTTTCTTACAATGTAAGCTCATTTTTGAGCTTTTACAAATGATCATATAATGTATATTCAGCTGAAAAGTCTTGTGTCTAAATGGCTAGACAGTCACCTCACCTGTCCCATGCATAATTAAAACATAGTGTACCTGTAAGAGAATAGCTTCCAACATCTGGTTCAGGAACAGCTATGTGATTTGATTTAGATGAAGGATCAATGGACAGAATGGATATATAGTCGGCCTTGCTGAATGGAAATAATCCTTAACAGATGTAAATAAATCCTTTCCTTGTAGACAAGTTACTTTTTCTGAGTTCACCTTGCCTTTTTTGAAGAAAAAAAAAAAAAAAAAGAAGCTTCATTTTTGCCTTAGAACAGCCAATAGACAATTTTGACCCAGTGTTAATTTTGTCAGTGAAAACTATGATGGAATATATTTGATAATGAAACTGTTTTGACCGATCAGGGTTTACTGCCTTTTGCTGCCAGGTTAACTGTAAAATGTACTCAGAGATAACGAGTGAACAAAATAAACAAACAAACAAATATTTGTCCAAAGTGCATTTTTTCGAGGCTTGCTGAACATTGTGCTAGATATGTAAAAGTGTTGTAAAGGAGTAAAATAGCTCTGTTATTATCATTTAAAATGAAATGGTGGATTAGGATTAGAATTTGGGATTAGAGCACAATGATATGATCACAAGAGAGACAGTCTTCACAAGAAGGGTAATGTTAATGTATGTGTGTGTGTATGTGTGTGAGTGAGTGAGTGCGAGTGTAAAGCACTTGCCCTCACAAGTGCTGGGGCAGCTCCAGTGAGTCACAGTGCCATGTATACTTCTCTCATCCAACATTTACAAGCCTTCTGCTCTCTCTCTCTCTCTCCTTCTCTCTCTCTCTCTCTCTCTCTCTCTCTCTCTCTCTCTCTCTCTCTGCGCTGCTGACACATTACCCATGCTCCACTGCTTCCCTTCCTCTCCATCTCTTGTTCCTCTTCGCTCATCACCAGCTCTCTTCCGTTGCATTTGCTTTCTCTTCGTTTGACTTTGTCTTATTTCATTATCTTTTTCTTCTCATCTCATTTCATCTCCTCTCATGTTACCTTTTCATTCTTATTTCTTCTCTAATATATATTTTACTCATATCTAATTTCTCTTCTCCTTTTCCCTCCCCCCCACCCTTCCTACTCCTCTTCACCTAACATTTTCCTCTTCAATCTTTTATTTATTATCTTTTTCATCTCTCCTCTCTCCTTCTCATCTCCCTTATCCTTGACCTTTTTTTTCTTCTTTCTGCTTTTTTTTAATCTCACCCTCCTCTCCTCTGCTTTTGTATGTTGTTTTCCAGGCCTCTTTTATGACTCTTGTCACCTCTTCTTGAACTTTCTTGTCTTTTCTCTCCTTACATGTGTTTTCTCTTTCCATCTCTCCTTTCTGTTCTTCAATTTTCTTCACTTTAGCTTCAGTGTTAAAACTGAACTTTATATATATATATTTTTTCCAAGCTAGTATTTATTGCAGAGTTATTGCATTAGATGGTATTATACTGCACAGGTGTTCATGTTATTGTGTCCATCCCCATGTAGCTACCACTATTTTCCAAACAAGTTTTCCTCAGTGAAAAGCTCACCATGATTAAGAAAATAAATATCTTGTGTTTTTCCTTTGGCCAAAATGTAATATAGGCCTGCTGTTGTTTGCGTTTGAGAAACAATATCACACAAGTGAAAAATAAAGTGATGCTTGATTATTACTTATGCTTGTTTAAAGGAGTGGTTGTCAAATACAAGGAGTAAATACAAGAAGAATCACCAGTGTTGACACCGGTGCTCGCTGTCAGATGTCCAAATTTGCTCTCAGCAAATTTGGAGTAGCGAGGAGATGAGGGTTGGTTTTAGGGTTAGTTGGTTATAATTTTCTCTCTTTTCTTTCTTTTGCTTTTCTTCATACTTTTTTTTTCCCCCATCCCTGAATCTGCCCAAGCAACAACCTCGGCAGCTGAAAAATGATGCCAATGCCGAAGCGCCAAAAACTGCAGTTCCTCAAATGGCCACTTGAGGCTGGCTTCAAGAGCAAGTCAATCCCCGTAGACACCAATGTTAAAAAGCTTTACAGCAGAAATAAACATGTTTACCGCCTGGTACAAAGAGGCCAGGCTGTTTTGGTCCCTGTAGCTAAATGCATTTTTTACGGTCTATGCATCTGCCGTACATCTATACCTCCAGAATGGCTTTTCACAAAGATCCTTGGCACCCTTTTCTTCCATCACCAAACATGTTGAACCTAACTAACCAAAACCTAATCAGGCTTTAACCATAACAGTGATAGATCACAAAGCAATCTGAAAATGTTATTTGTAATAGTTTTGGAAGGCACTAACAAATTATGGTCGCCCTGCTGATAGTCAGATCAGGAAATGTGTATGTTTGAGGACTTGAAAGGCTATGACAACTAGCCTACATTGTTGTTTAGGTATAAAGACTTCTTTTAAAAAAAACCTCAGCATATGAAACTAAAAGTATATGGAAACCACTATAGGTAAGTGAGAGGATGTGTTGTTTTAATTGAGCTAACCCTTAAATGTCTTGAAACTCAGCAATGGGCCAATTTTTTTCAGCACTGTTTACTGCGGGGTCAACATTGTACAGTCCAATGTTTTAATATGTTTTGTTTGTTTATTTAATTTATTCAAGAATAAAACTCATGAAACAGTATTGGCTTGTATTTGGGGGCAGATGTCATAATTCCCATTAGAAAGTGAGAGCAAACAGAGTTACAGTGGCTCATGTTAATTACTGTATATTGCCTCATTTGGCAAAAAATGACTCATAAACATGAAAATATCTTCAGTGTTACATTTCTAGACTAGAAACGTAAAGTATATCCTCACACCATAAACAGCTGCCTACTTCCTTTATGGCTCACACAAATCTGCTCTGGTGAGATTGGTGTTCCTCTTCTCGTAAGTTTGTACAATTTTACAAGGTCATATTTATTAGGATTTGCGTTAGCCTTGTGTTTACATCATCATCTCCTGCAAGTTTATGAAGAGTCATGTAAAAGACTGGATGTATTAAAGGGAAAATTTAAGTTTGCGTTCGGGAGCCAAATATGGCCCACTATTTGCCTACCGCATGCTTACATCAGCTTCTTCTCTTCTTTTATCGGCACTTTGGAACTTTTTTCTAGCGTATTAGAACCATCAACTCTTCATTTCCATTACCGACCTTGCAATGTGTATCAGTGTGTATCACTTCATCTACATGCCTCCACCATCATGGATATCCTTTCATGCACACTGCTAGAACGTGTATAACAAACAATGTTAGGACCTGCTCATCATCTAACACTATTGTACTCTATTGTACTCTATTGTACTCTCCAGTGGTCATAATTCTGCAGAGCACCATTATCTTGTACACAGCTTTATATATAACATTATGTATAGAATGACAGAGTGATAATGATAGCATTAGTTATAGCATCCTGTTTTGTGGCTGTTTTGCATTATGGACCTAATGCTATGACATCTATGGCATCTATCTTAAAATATGGATTTCTCCCTTATAATTGCTGAACATCGGTACAAAACAATGAAAGAAACCTTTTTAACCACTGACGCTGATGTAGCCGAGCTACAAGGTCGCATATATACCATATCTATACCTGGCTAGTTATTCAGAGTAAGAAAGAATACTCCAGCTAACAAAAACATGAATCCAAGAATGTAAGGTATATCGCCAAGTGCTGTTTTAACAGTGGTAAGGGGTTAGGGGGATGGTCTTCTTTTAAATATACCATACAGTGCTTTCTTCAGTACTCGCCATTCACTGGGTTTCGTGACCTTTTGTGCAAATAATGTTGAGGAAGCAGTATGTGTCGGAAACATATGTTCATTAGTGGGAAAATTGATCAAATGGATGGTTTTGCAAGACACTGTTGATACGTAATTACTTGGTTATTGAAGGCCATGGTCAGACAGGGGCAGTGGATGAGGCCTTTCAGTGAAGCTTGCCTTTGGTCAGGATTCATTCATAGATCCAGAACACCTTGGACACTCGTTTTAATTAAGCTTCACTGATTGCTTTAGATTCACTCCGTGTTGCTGGAGCTATGAATTGGGCGGCTGAAACCTCCAGCGGACATGTTTTTTTTCAAGGCTTAGTGTGCTGTGGCACTATTAACCTGGGTTTTTGGAGAAACTGTCCCTATCAAAGTGGATTTTTAAGGGAGTCCATTTAGAAAAATACTCCCTCCAACCTTTGCCACAGCCTCTTTGTCTTCAGTTGGAAATGACAGATGAGGTTTCAAAAGGGATGAAGCCTTGTTCAAGGACAGCCCAAGTGCAATTTCAAGGTGAAATGTGGCAGTAGAAGGAAAAAGAAAATAACTTTTTGCTCTCACTTTCCTCTTCCTGTCTTTTCTTCTCATAAACTGGGGAAACAGCCAAGTAGATACTTCCCCAAATTAAGTCAGAAATCAGAATTTTTCAGAAATTAGAATATCTTGTCTACAAAGTAAGTTCAAAAGAAATCATTCTGAATAATTTATATCAATTTACCAAATGTTCACCATATATTGAACAACCATTTTGAAAATAGATTAAAAAGCAACTCCTCTGCAGAAAACCATGATGAAATTGATTAATGAGGAATTTTATTAGTCTTCCTAATCTTGTCAATAATTTTCTAATTATGAAAGCTATTTGATATCTTTGACTCAATGGGTAAAATATATACCGCAAATCTTTTCAAAAATGTACTCATTAGCTGAATACAGAATACAAGCCAGAATAGCCAGAATACAAATGTAAAGCCTGCAAGACTAACTTGAAAGTGATCTACATCACACGTCTTTTGAAAGCCCACATCATACAATAGTATAGATTGTCAAGATGTCTTTCCTTTGTCTTACCTCATAAATCACTACACCTGTCCAGTGCTCTCAAAGTTAGTATGTATTTAGGTCAGTGATTCAAGACTAAACTTCATGCATAAAATGAATGAATTCATTTTGGAATGCATTACTTCCATTTGCTCTTTGTGCTTGAATTACAACAATGTAGCACACACGTGGCGCCTCTGAAACTGCAAAAGTAAACGTGAATAGCATTTAATTGTCATGAATAAAATAGTTGGCACCATTTTTATTCCTACTTTGTTGTATCTTTGTGTGTTTCTGGGGGAAATTGTCAGACCTGTGCAAAGCTAGTAATTGACATCCTTTTCAATCTTGCTTTATGACATCCTTCATCGCTTTTGGTATCGTAATGGTTTTTTCTTCACAGAAAAAACCTAAGCATCTGGCGCTTTTATAGTATAATGTAGTTAGTGATGTGACCAAGAACTTATTACGCAGAGCTTTTATTAAATTATAAAGCCAACCAAAAACTGGTTTATTAAAATAACCTTCCCTCACATAACCTACATCTGACTAACATGTGAAACATGAACCTGGGTCTAAAGATTTATATATTGTAAAAACACTTTTGTGGTACTGTTAAGGGTCATATCAATCAAACATGTATGTATTTGAAATGGACAAAGGGCCAGTTATTGTGAGCTGTGAGACATGGAAAAACGATAGAGATAGAATGATAGGGAAAATGAAAGGAGAATAAGTAAGAGAAAGTGAGAAGAGAGGGCCAAATATGTAACCTTAGAGGGCAGTCAGGAGGAAAACAATTTGTCATGCTGTTGTTCTCTTTGTCCTCCAAATTCTTTTCATTCTCTGTCTTCTTTTTTGACTTTTTGACCGTCCGTTCCCTTGTGTTCTCATTCACATACAAGAGCCCCACTGAATTAAGGCACTGTTCAATGTCCAAAACACTCAATTTATTTTTACTGGTGTAGTGGTTATGCCCATTAACCATGGTTATGTACACTATTTTCCATCGTAGCTCAGAAGTATTCATGGGAAAAGAAACATTTGCCTTGCTATAGTTTGACCTTGGAGATGAAGGCCACACAGCAGCACCTTTGGGGGGATGTTCATATTTATCTGGCTGTTGTCGTGAAGCTCCTGACCAAATCCACATACACAAAACAAGCTGAACTGTTTGCCTAGTGAAACACAGTATTATATGATAAAAAAAATATGTAACAACTTTACAATCACCAGTTTTTGCACTCTTCAGAATCAGAAGGTGACAAATGGTCATGAGTGACATGAGTGGCCTGTGCACTAGATTATTTGGCAAATATCACACCCGCATCTTCTCAGAGTCATAACTCGGTCAAACTGGAACATACAGGGGCCATACACACTGGGATCAGCAACAACTTACTCTCTCTGGAGGTAGCATTAATCTGATGTTTGTTGAAGGTAAATTATCATAAATCTGTTCATAAATCATATTCAAAAACAGGCTTCTTAGAACTTCAGATCTTTGCTAACTTTGGGGCTAACCCCCTTCACTTTTCCAGCAGTTAGGGAAACAACAGACAAAACTTGAGAAGCTGCAGCATTTATTAACTGACACACTGTAGTCTGTACTCTAGATTTACTCCAAGATTGACAACTTACGTCACTTTTCTACCACTTGCTCTCTCACTCTCGCTTAACATCACACTCGCTATGCACACACTTTACGCACTGCCCTATTCCTTAAAGGAGCTATGCTTCTCTTATAACAGTACCTTTCCATAGATGCCCTGTGAAGAATGAGGAGAGGGAAGATTCTTTATATTAATGATCGTGTAAAATTTTGGCAGCAGTGCTCATAATTCTGCAGCAGTGGTGCACCGCTGAATATAGGGGGAACACTGATCAGATTATGAGACAACATGTCTCATCACTCAGCATTGTGGACTATGTGTTCAGTTTATGGTTGCATGTTTTAATATCAAAATTTGAATATGAGTGTCTGTATGTGTGTGTGTGTGTGTGTGTGTGTGTGTGTGTGTGCGTGCATGTGTGTGTGTGTGTGCATATTTGGAGTCCTTGCATTCCTTTGAAAATGGTTTTAATATCAAGCCTTCCCTGTAGTGTTCGGCTTCTTTCAGTGCTTTGTTTAAACAGTGTGGTGTACAAATCCACTGTGGACTGCTCTCGGCTAGAAAGGAGAGGAGAGAGAGAAGGCAAGACTTTAAAAGAGAAGAGCGCAAGAGAGAGAGAGTTATTAGGAGTGTGTTTGTCTAAAGATATGTGGACACACACTGTGATGAGCTAAGTAAAGGCCACAGTGTGGGACAGCCAATAACCAGAGACAGACCAAATATTTAGTGGTGAATATAATCTCCAATAGCTGGAATGTTGGACAAGGTTTACCATTGATGATCTGAAATAATGTGATGGCCATTGTGGCACCACATGGGTGTGAAAAAGAAGGGAGAGGCCCTGGTTCAGTTTTTTCAGCTTTTTTTCCATTAATGTGCAGTGAAATTACATTTTACATTGATATGCCATTAAAGCAAATGTATCATTAAAATAAATTACAATATGACTGATAAAATAAGTTTCTTATACTGATTTGCTATGAACTGGTATTGGCAATTGAGTTATTGTATCCCAATAAAGAATCAACATGTTAGTTTTAAACCAGTGTTTCATTGTTGAATTTCTGCTTGCCTCCAGTGTATTTCCGTACACAGTTCTGTGTAATTAAATGATTCACAATTAGACAGAATCATCAGCTGTACAAATGATTAGCTACAGCACTGAATCCAAATCTCTGGTCTTGTAAGGTCAGAGCTGTCAGTCCTCAGTTCAACACAATGCATTTCACTGTTCAGAGCCTCCTGATTTGGAGGGTCGCTTTCTAATTGTTGTTGTCCCCAATTTCAGTTGCAACAGTGTCTGTGTCCTTCAGAATGACGTGTGTGTGTGTGTGTGTGTGTTGCTATTTATCAGTCCGCCAACTTTTTTACAACAGAAGAATATTACAAAACCTTGCACATTGTCTGAATAAAAATTGGATCATGACTCAACTTCTGCTGCAGCGTAGTTTACCACCCAGCAAGACACTGCACTGGGCACTTGCATCTGTTAAGCATTTGTAGCATGTCCTCTGCAACACTATGTTAATTCTATCTAGTTCATATACGTTAAGAAGGAGAAGCAAATTCTTTGCTCTTAATTTCCCATGTCAGAGGAATCTCTTATGCTCTGTATTTTTTTTTTCCATCTAACAAGCCTTCAAACTGGACTACAGGACAAGTTTATATTTCATGTTCTCACCAGTATCTGTAACAATACGTCTTAAGATTGAGTGTCTTTTTACTGGAAGTGTTACACACTACTGTACAACTGACATTTAAAAGTGTGTGTGTATGTGTGTGTTATTCTGACAACTGACAAATGACAAATAATGATCTGGATGGGTTTAAACGCACACACATACAGACACCTGGGAAACGCAAACACATGCATGTTTAGTGAGCATCATTTTATTTTATTTCTTTATGTATTTGATAGGGACAGAGTACATGTTGACATCAAGATGATGAATTAAAGAAAGTTTCAACACATTCAGAGAGATGGAGAGGGGAGAGATAGTAGATGATATATATATATATATATATATATATGACTGGAATCCACTGACTAGTTAGATGATCATGATAGATGAATTTTAGATTTTGTATGTGTCAACTCAGCGAGTTGTAGCTGCAGCACAGCTGGGCTTCACTAATATTTCATTTTTTTCCTCTTTTGGAAATCTATAACCCATACCTCTCATTCATCCCCCCCCCCCCCCCCCCCCTCTAATATCCTATTCCTTTTGCCATCTCTGTCTTTCTCTCTCTGTCTCCATCATTTCTAAGCTCTGTATTCACTGCTGATGTAATAAAGCAGTTTTGCTGACTCCAAGCTTCCATTTTAGGACTGAGCAAATCTGTATCCCAAAAAATGTAATAGATTTAAACAGCTCAACAAAATGCCGATGGGGTATCATTATTGAAGGTAATGAGATACCACCGGCTGAAGAGCAGCTTTTTATTTGAAAATTATGCAGTGGATTTTTGGATTTCAATTTTAAACAAAAAACAAGTATTTTGTTCTGTCCAACTCTCAAATGTTGACTTTCCCTGGGTGGAAATATCTCTTCACTTTAATACGAAAAGAGTCGACTTCAACAAGTGTGGAGGTGTAACATGTCCTCTAATATGACAGCAATATAACTAGCCTTGCACAGCCAGTCTCCAGATTTCACTTCACTCATTGTGGTCTGATGAGACACAGTTGGCATTTTCTTAGATTAGGGGCACCATCAGTGGCATTGACATTACATAACAGCTGAGCCAAGACATGACTGACAACGGGTCTCCTTTGATGAAACGTCAACATGAATTCGCCCTCGACCTGATCAGACTGAAGCATCTCCCACTGCACTGCACTGTGATCAAACTAGAAAAAAATGGAGACTGTGTTGAATCATAACATAACTATACTGAGGTGAACAAAGGCCACAAAGTTGCTTTATTTCATGCTTTATTTTAGGTGTGCAGTACAACTAAATGGTGCTTTGAAAAAAAAATCTACTTCACTCTTTCATGTTTTGTTCTTTTGATTACCACTCCCTCAACACACTCTCTTATAATTAGCTTTTAGCACTTCTCTACCCCTCCTCTATTGTCCAGTAAGTCAACATCTTCTGGGTTTGGATCATCTAATAAATCAAGATTTTCACTTCATTTTTGTTCTATCAATGCCGAATGTGTCGCTGATGGACTCATCCACTCATCATGTTCTACATCACCATTCAGAAACCAGACGATGACGATAGAAATCCTTTTTCCGGACTTAATTAATGGACTTCTGCACCATAATAGATCATTAGCCTGAAATGGAGTCCGTTCATTATCAAAATACAGTGTGCTGGAGGTTGTCATCATCCAAACCTTTTGCTAATTGGTCTGGCCTCCAGCTGCTTGGCTCAATAGATTCTCAGCTGATAGAAGATGAAATATATTAGTAAAAACTGACCTTGTGAGACGTAAGATGCCCTTGTTGAGGCTACAGTAACAAGAAAACCAGAACAAACTGCTGCCTTTAGCAAGTGATTTACATATAATTGTGAATTATGTAAGAATTAATTAGCAATGTATTGTATATTTATGTGAAAGGGCCCACTTTGTTATTGTCTATTATTTATTTTTGCACTATTCTTCTATCTATTCTGAATCTAAGCTTCAGTTCACTCCACTGGCGGAGCTTTATGGAATGTATGTATGTATCTGTTTGTCTGCAAGGAAGACATGACAAACATTTCTGAATGATTTCTGAGTGGCTGGTCATAAGCAAAGAAAAAAACCTGAGTGAAGGAGGGGAATTTCACACTGATTGCCCAAAATGGTGGTGGCTGGCATGTTGCTTCACACAAAAATGAATAGAAATGCTGAGTAGATTCATGTACTATCATCAAAGCTTGTGTTCCTGATGGATGATCACGGCGGATTCTTCAATCAAACAAGACGGGGCATCTGGAGGGCTCTTCACTGTAGATTAGACATAGCTGACCTGCCAGGTTTTTCAAAGTTTGGCACAGTGGCAGAAGAAAAGCCCTAATGACCAGTGAACTGAACTGGATTGCTGATTGGCCTCATGTAGTGGCAGTGTATGACTCAAATGAGTGAATAAATACCTAATAAATAGCTAAATAAATACCTAATAAAATACATGCCTGAGTCATATCTCATGTCCCATTTCAGGTTAAGAGCTAACAATGTGTCCACCTTCACGTCAACCATTTTGGGATACAAACAGAAGTCTTAACAATGTCGGAGTTGTTAAGGCACATTTCTTACAAATATGTATACATTTTATACTACTCAGAGCGTCCTCACAAAGAGAGCCGTCGTTTTATGGTGAAGACATTCAACCAACGTCTTCTGTGACTAGAACTATTGTAAACTGTAACCTACTGCCCATGAAACCACTTGGAACTGAAATCCACCACATATCTACAAGTGAACTGAGCACTTTACTGAACCTTGTGTTATTATTAGTCTCACATAGACAGACCTATCTCCATACTGTGTTATTGCAGTGCCAGCGCTGGAGAAAGGTCTGGCTGAACCCATTATCACTCTGCAATAGGGGGACAAATGCTCTGGCTTGTGTTGTTCGTCTGGAGCGGTGCTAAGCCGTGGATGTAGTGAAGGATCCTGTTGATAGAATCACCAAAGATTAGATTAGATTGACGTACACCAGGAACAGCTGTGGTTCTGAGACTGTTTGTTTTCAGCACAATGTCTACATCAGTCAAATTCCCACCGAAATACAACAACTGTCTTTGTGCTGCTTCATTTGAATGAATCTTCAGTTTCAAGGCCAGTAAGACACCAAACAATTGGAGTGGTGCTTCTGTTCGTTGTTATGCCTCTGTGTGTTATTTATCTTCTCTGCTGTCCAAAGGTGCTCACAAACAAACTGATTATGATCAGTGATCCTAACTTCCAATGCAACATTGTATATTATAAGTGATGAGCACGTAGAAACAGTACAAAACATGCTATAATGAATAGGGGAATGTAGCTAATGTGGATTCACTGTTTCACTCACTCCTTTTCACTTTCAGATGTATCAGAGAAAAATGTTTGTACTCATCTGCTGATGAGCATACATCTTACCACAGTTACCAAATGATCTTGCATAAATGTACAATATATGCCACTTGATCTTGACAGTTCATGATCAGCATATGGATCGATCGCTGTGAATTCAGAAAGTATCAATATCAAAATGATCTGCTTTGCTTTGTGACCACAAACAACACTATAGTCTCCTTGGAAGTAGACCAAGAGCTCCCCCTTTTCAGGCTGTCTTGGGAGCTTTTGAAAACTGCGTTGCTTAGTTCGGTTGAATCGGACTCTGGTTTGTTTTCGCTTATGATTTATTGAGGCAGATCTCAACACAGCAATCGTAATTGGGTGCAGACCGGTGTGGTCCTGTCACAAACAAATTCTGGAACTGCTTGATTGTGATGGGAATGTGATCTGACCACAATCTAACCCAACTATCAGGGGTCTTACCTAAATTGCTCACATAGACTGGTGTGCTTTGCATACTGGGATGCAGCTAAGTGAAATCAGCAGCTAGCCAGAGACTAAATCATTGATCAATGTTAGGGTCACTGATACTCAAATCTGACTGAAATTCACATCCCAATGAAACACGTCATGCTAAATATTTATCATAATATAATATAATTATTTCCATCATAAATATCCCTTTATGGGGACTACATAAGAAACCATTACAGAGTATGTCTAAACATTAATTACACACATATACCAAATAAGGCAAGCTCCATAATAACCGTTGCAAGCAACCATTTCAATGGCTGAATGATCATAGAGTGCCAGCAGAGTTTGCCATAAGCGCCGGCTGGTGGCCAGATGGCTGGACATTAACACATTTCCAGCTGACTACTTTCTTAATGTTTTTTTTCCGTGTCAATTTGCTTCTTGCCCTATTGATGGAAGTTGCTTTACAGCCAACTGAGCGGAGCTTACGTCATGAAAGCGAAAGCTACACTGTCACTCACTGCCTTTTGGTGTGTATGTGCCTGTGAGTAGAGAGGTCAAAACTCCAGAAATACTTGGAGTAGACAGACAAACTTTATTGTTTGACCAATGCATTTTGGCTTGTGGCCTGTCACATGCCTGTCACATGAGGGGCAGACAGATAGCCATACATATTCTTCTTCTTTCCGGCTTTTTCTTACTGTGAGCTGCTTTTCATGGTGATTGTATCATTATGATTTATTGGCATGGAGTTTTGTTTTAGAACTTTTTTATTATGCACATCTACTCTGTATTGTCTTTAATGTTAGTCATGCCATTGAGATGTAATTTTCTCGTATAATAAAAACAACTAGACCTAAGTTGTATATTGTTTTAGTTGTGTACATACATAATCCCAAATGTTTTGATGTGAAAGCTGCTTCATTCTGTGTTTTTACTAGTTTACAAGCTGAGCACGTCGTCGCTAGCTATAGATATCGTTAGCGTCAGCTCAGCTTGCAGCCCAACAGCATTGAAGAAACACTGATTTTGAATGTATAAATCAACAATGGTGGTTGTTTAAAAATGAAGACAACAACTCCTATGATCCCACGCTACTCCATGATGTCATCAAACTCCATCTTTTGTTATTGTTTTGACTGAGAGACCCCCGCAGCAGAAAATTACATACTGTGCGTTTAAGCCTCCCAAATCAGAGAAACCCATGTCTTTATTTCACCCGATGATAATGATGAGAAAGTGATGAAGACTATGTAAAAATAAACCTATACTATTTGCCCTACTGGTCCTATTAAAAGTAATAGAGACCTTTCATCTATAAAAGCTGCTCAAAAAGCAGTGTGGTAAATTGTAATAAATGAATTGAAATGAATGAATGAATGAATGAATTTTAAAAAAGTATACAGCCTTAAAAATGTGTGATATACAACTTTAGCTCAGGTTTTTGAGCAGTAGCACTGGATCCATGTATCTTATAGAATTTATTTTAAAATTCTTTTGGTTTTTAAAACACTAAATGGCCTCACCCCATTTTATATCACAGATCATTTTATGATCCTCCATAAACCCATTTATTTGAAAATATTTTGCAATGCATGTATGTCCAAAAGTAGCGACATATTATAGGTTATCGTAACAAAAATCTGTTGATTTAGTTGTTGGTATATGTTGTAGTGTTTTCAGAGGGCTTTAGTCCTATATAATTGTCAGGTCCTGAAATATTGTTGTGCTTTGACCCTTTTGTTTTATGCGGTGTCCTTTTCTGTCCTTCACCCATGTTTTGTTGTGGATGCAATTTGGCAATCCCAGCAGAGCACTGAAATGCAATCAAAAATCTTGTCCTCTCTAAAGCACTATGTGTGTGTGTGTGTGTGTGTGTGTGTGTGTGTGTGTGTGGTGACAATCAGAGAGACTCCATTAGTCAGTTCCGTCACCAAACAAGATGCCTGTCACCACAGCAGAATAGAATAGAATACAATAGAACAGTATGAAGCAAATCAGTGACAGCAATGAACAAACATTATTATGACTTCTACTTTAGAGAATCTAAAATAATTTTATTCATTTTGGTTCCAGTTGCCAAAATATAAAAATGCCCTCTGTGGTATGACTGATTTTTTTTTTCTTTACAAACATTGTAACAGGAACCATTATTACATCGTTATTATCATTATCAAACTTCTTTAAGCTTGATGGGTATCATTGAGTCAGAATGACAGAAGAATTATGCAAAGACTCCCTCGACTTCCATACAGCTAGCCCTGTATCTGCTATAGGACAACTCTCTTTTCTATTTGTATGAGTTGTTATATATGGATTAATTTTAGCCCTTTACTGCTACTGTATATATTGTTTGATTATATTGCATTTTCTTTTCATGATTGTAAAGTCAATCTTTTTCAATCTTCAATCTATACAGACAATACTGAATTATATTATGACTCTGAATTTGTTCAGCTGCTGGCTTGGATGAGTCCAGCATAGAGAGAGAGCATGAACAACACTAGGAGTAGACCTAATCTGGCTGCCACACCCACATTCCCCCGGATATGTATGTATGAGAATATAACAACAACCAATAACCACACCACCATCAATACTTTTATGGTAGGTTAGGCAGGGGTTGTCACAATAGGCATACAAAACAATATCACAATAGAGAATAGTTCTTAACATGTCCAAACCATTGATGTTGAATTGAATGAACATGAATTATCGACAAAAGATAAAGTCAACTACCATAGTCATGCTGAGGAGATTCAGACGTATAACAAGTACAGCACTTCAAACCTTCCATTTCCTAAAAAGCATTAGACAAACATTTCCCAACTGTGAGATTGTGCTCAGAATTCTTCTGACTATTGTGGTGACTGTGGCGTTGAAGGAGCACAGCTTTTCAAAGTTGAAACAAATCAAAAACTATTTGTGTACATCATTATCTCAGGACAGTTTGTATGGGCTTGCAGTTCTATCCAGTGAAAAGGATGTTGCATCCAAGATGAATTACAAAGATCTCGTTGCTGAGTTTGCTGCCAAGAAAGCAAGAAAAGAGACTGTCATGTATTTCATTCCATTTAGCCTATGGTGAATCCATCACCTTTACACATATTTACACAACATGACACAACTTGACTGTCAGAAAACTAGACGTTTTTATCCTCCTTAGACTTTAAGTGAAAGTGATGAAATGATATGAGACTATCGCTCTCCCCATACACACAAATGTGGAAGTGCAATCTTCTTCAATAAAATATCATTATAATATTATTGTTAAAATAAATAAATACAAATAAAAAAACTGAACTGTACCATCTGTCACACATAACAGGAGAAAATTCACAAAACTTTACAATCTTTGCAAAGGCAGTAGCCTACATATAACACTACAGAACTACATAACAGGCAAAAAATAAATAAATAAAACACACACACACACACACACACACACACAGGTATTTGAAAGTGCAACTGTCCTCAATAAAATAAACCAAAGAAATTATAGAAATATATTTTCATCATCAATGTGATTTTGTGACAAGTGATTTTTGAGTGAAGAGTGAAGTTATTGAATATTTAAATTCCCCAAAATTATGCAAAAGTACATTTTTCCAAACTAAGTGTTATAGTATAACCAACAGGAGACCACTGATGTGTGACGTGACTTTATTTATTTGTCGCATCTCTTTTGGATGTTGCACTTTTTAGATGGTCCTTGCACACTTGTCTCACAGCCAGTTGTGCGTAGAAAACAAATGAATGTTATTCACCTCGTTTGGGTGAAAATTAGGTTGGAGTTTGTGGTCTACCTTACTACAGTAGGAAAGAGGCGTTGTTTGTGTTTTAACAATATTTCACTTATGAGTTATTGATGTAGGAAGTTCAAATCTGTGAATATATTTCCAACTTTATTGAGGTGCTGTTTGATGCACATGTACGCACGTGTTTAAGCTGTGTGTATTGCTGCTGTAGTGCCATACAGTGTGCACCTTGTTAACAACTGCAAAAAACAGTAGGAATTCCCATTGAGAAACCATTGATACAGGTTTAAAAGTGGTCTGACTTATAGTTTAGATGGCAGACAGCTCAGTAGGTGACTATGTCCATGCTCAGAGATTGCCTCCCCATTGGATTACATGATTAAATGTGGCACAGCAACTTTATGGGCTCATAAAATCAAAACCGTACGAGTTATTACAAAGTTTTTAATAACTTTTGTTCAGCACAGTCTCAAGAGTCATGTATTAAAATCTGAAGCTGAATAGCATTAATGCCCTAGGAGAAGATAACATTTGTTCTGAGTCCAAAATTGACAAACAATCGGACGTTCATGGGTGTATCGTGGATTTCCTGTTGGATTTAGGTCTGGGGTGTCGTATATGATTTGTAGGTCTGGAGGAGATGAACAATTGAGTTTTGGTTAAATCTCTCTACAACATTCCTACGGGCCACCACAGCCGTTTTAAGGTGTATAGGGGGCGCTATAGAGCAAGTTTCGCACTTAAAGGGTTTATTTTTACATATTAAATTTTTCAAAGGACTACTGTTTTATAGTAGTTTTATAGGCTCGGTCCCTAATTTAGATTTGAATTATTATTTAAAATCTACTACTACTACTCTCCAATTTGAAATAAAACAGAACAATCCTTAAATAAATTCTATTACCTACTGCTAATGTGCCCTTGAACAAAGCAGGGACTCCTGCTCTACCCATGCTATAACCTCCTGTACATTTACATATACAACCTGTGTGCGTGCGTGTATGTGGATGTGTGTGTGCTGGGCAGCAGGTATACCCTGGCATTCTCCTCCTGTGCTTGTCATGAATAAACATCTGCTCTTACTGCAGACTTAACAGCTTGTAATATGTAATACACCCTATCACTAGTTGGGTGTGTATGGGTGTAGTGTGTGTGTGTGTGTGTGTGTGTGTGTGTGTTAATGCTCCATATCAGAGCTGTCTGTCAGGCAGCCGTGCCTCTGCATAAAAGGAGCCTGTTCAACAAGCCCTCGGCACTGTCACTCTCTGTCTTCCCTCACACACAGATTCCTCATTCTGTCCTTAAACATCTCACTCTTACTGTTCACTTGTGCTTTATTGTTTTCTCTTGCTCTCCCCCATTCATGTCTTCCTTTCGTTCTCTGTCTTTCCATCCCTCTCTTCCTAAAACCCATGAGCTGCTCCTCTGTGTTTGCTGAGCAAAGGCAGAATGGCGATACTCCTCTGTGACTCTTGATTTTTCCTCATTCTGTAATCTCTCACTCTCTGTCACTCTCTCACCTGTTTACTAAGCAAAGATGAGGATATCCTCTCTACTCGCTGCCTCAAATCTCCTTTTCCTTTGTTTTAGTATCTTCTTTCTCCGATCCCTCTCATGTTTCTATTTTTACCATAAATGTTTTCATATTTATCTTCTCTCACTTCAAATAGTTTGGTGGCTAGAGTTTGTATACTTTACAATGTACAATCCCAACATTAAGATGAGTTGAGTTTAAATTGCTCCCTTCAGGTGCTTTTAAATATTGATCTGTCTCCTGCTGCCCGACAACCTTGCTGTTCTGTACTGTGAATGGGTGGCGACAAGGTGCAACTCAACATGCCACTGTTTGCTGCTATCCACATACTCTCATCATATTAAGCATAATAGAGCAAGATAATTGAGTAAACATTGTGTTGTATTAGTAGCCCAAATTCAAATTTATAGTATTGTTCTATTGTGACAACAGATTTATGTTCTCACCAAAAACAGACAAGATATCACATGATTTACACCTGTTTCCTGTACATTTTCTTAGTATACGGAAATATATAAAGTAGCACAAAGCAAGCTATGTGATACAGGAACAGATCAGTGCTGAACACTAGAAACATTCACAGATCTAAAAGTGAAGGTTCACATCAGAAAGTATCACAAAGCTGACATGTTAACAGTAAGGGTGTCAACATGAACACATAACTCACGGATCATTTTCAGGATCAACGAAAAAAAAAGGGAGACAAATAAAACTTTGTTTTCTATTTATTCTGCAACACACTAACAGTCAGAAACAGCAAGGAACTTTTGCCTGTGGTCTCAACATTTAAGATGTCCAATGTTTGAATAAAATAATATATATAAAATAGTCAATGCTCAGTTATTGCAATATGAGGCATGATACCTTCCTCTTTCAAACACAGTAGTGAATGAAACAGCCTCTGTCCACATCATCAAAACATGATGATAACAAACATTTGCCGCTTCACATTATCTGAAGTGTTCTTCTTTCTTTCATGAAGATGAAGTATCCACATCATAACATTCATTTGTAGCTGTTGGTCATCTTGTTTGTTAGTTAACAGAACTTTATGGCTGCTGCTTAACCAGTCTGATGGCTGTATAAAGAGTCCTTCTGGCTGCTACAATAAGCTAAGAAGGAGCTATCTACTGCTGCTACTCTGCCTTACAGTGGAGAGAATTGAAGATGAAATCTGGAAACTATCATTGGACCAACTAAATGTCAATATTGCATTCTGGTTGTTGATTGGCTAGGGAGGACATCCTCCCTTGGAGCGTCATTTTACGTGTGATGGCCAATCACAGATTAGCATGAAAAAAAATGAAATAAAACTTTATGTCCAATGTAAGAGATCACTGCTCTTTCTCCTCCCACCCTGCATGTGTCACTGTTGAAGCATTATAAACAGAATTTCAGTAATGGATTTTTTCCAAAGAAGAGACAAAAAATACTTCATAAATAATACTTTGTAATGTAAAAAATTTCCTCTCAAAAAATAGAGGAGGATCAACCTCCTCTGCCTCTATGGACCAGCCTCCACTGCAGGAGGATTAGTTCCTGTCTTGTGTTTGGCTACCACAGTCACACAGCAAGCTGGAGTGGTTAGTTGTAAAAGTTCAACCATTGCCATTCACTCAGGTGGCCCCAATCCCATCACATTCTCACAGTACATTAATATCGGTTCCTTTCAGTGGTGTCAGCTAGTACAGATCGGCCCCTGTGCAAGAGTGGTTGGGGGCCCCACTCACTATCACAGGATTGTAATGTGGTAAATGCAATTAAAAATACTGGTATTAACCAAAGTGTTTGGAATTCCTAAGTGGTCCAATCAAAACCATTAACACTACTGGAATATTACTAGAGTATATACTATAATGATTTCTCCATTAGGCTCTAGAACCAAATAGATGCTGACAAAACTAAAAAAAAGCACTATGAAAATATTACATTAACATGAACATTATTTCTCTTTTAATTTTCTTTCATGGCTACAAATCTTAAAATGCCCCCAGCAATATTTGATTCAAAGGTTCCACAAAACATGAAGTAAGGAAGGAAGAAACCAACATGGTTTGGACCCGTTGTAGGTGATAGTGTAGCAAGTCGTTCATTTGTGTGAGCTGATATGTGATAGTTTAAACATCAGGCAGTGGTTCCCAAAAAGGGGTCATGAGATCACAGGGATAAATTACAAAATCAAAATTTGGTTACATAAAACTATGTTTATTTCTTAGACTTTTCTGTAATCCTTGTTTTTTTTCCTGTGTAATACTAAGTTGTTTTCCTTCTCTAGACCTCAATAAATGTAGAATGAAACAGTCTAATAAAGGGAAATCACTCTTTATCACTGTTATTGAACTCATAATGCAAAATGCAACCTGTGATAAGGGGTGACTAGCAGATGTATTAAGAGGTCCCAAGCTAATAGGTTTGTGAACTACTTATGTAACGCAATAATGCAATGTAATGTGTGTGTGTATGTTTGTGTGTATGTGTGTGTGTGGTGTACTCCTCTGCATCAGCATGCGTGTATGTGATGTAGCTCTAATGTGGCAGATGTACTTGAGGTCAAGAATCAGAACACACCGGCAGTGTGTGAGTGTGTGAATGAGAGAGGTGAATGGAGGTGAATGACCACTCTGCAGGATACTACTATGCTCCACTGCATGCATGTGTGAAGAGTCACTAACCTATCCACAGGGTTGTAACATCGGGCTTGGGTGTGTTTGCATGCGTGTGTCTGTGTATCTGTTTTGTGTGTGTGTGTGTGTGTGTGTGTGTGTGTGTGTGTGTGCGTCTGCTGATCATATTATCATCTAAAAAATGCATCATAAAGCTTGAGGTAGCAGGACCTCAAGTACATTTCAGGCTCATTTCATTAGACCCGTTAACCTCTCATCCAATACTACTGTAACATTCTTGGCTTTCTTCTTAAGGCCATGTTTGGACAGATTATATGTTTCTGTCTGCTCAAACAAAAAGCTCAGCCGTGACAAATGATAGTAGCAAAGGGAGCAAGGCAGTTTGTAAACCTTGGGTTGTCAGAACCCTGTGCAGACTGATTTCTTTATTTTGTTGATGTATTTAAACATAGATATTTTTTAAATCATATACATTCCTTCTAATCCATGTGAATCCTCCTCTCTGTTCTTAAAAATATAATAAAAGTATTCTATGCTCAAATTTACATGACAACATCTAGCAAGCAAACTAATTAGTTTAATGTCACGGATCCATGTAAATCTCAATACTGAATTTATTGCTTTCATGCTGACATTTTCATATTGTGCCCCATGACTAAAGTTGATGTTGAATACAGTTTTATGTATTATGTATACACACCTGTATACAGTATGTGCACATATTGTACACTTTGCAATTGTTAAATCAACCAGAATGTTTTAGAATTTCTGACATTACAAAAAAAAAGATCAGATTATTTCGCTTTTTAAAAATGAGGGATATTTCTGACAAGTGTGGTGTGCTTTTATCTTGAAAGATTGATTGAAATGTGTATTGTAAGGTGTTCAGACAATAAGTAACTGCAGCTGGACACAGAAAAATACTCATATATTTGAATGGAGACTGTGAGTGAACCTGCACCTTTTTTTTAACATTTAATGTTTCCACATAGTTTTAGATAAAACTTAAATTTGTGTATTTGTGTGTGTATTGCAGAATTACACTTTTTGGTGAAATATCTTCACAAAACTTCATAAATCCCATGACTTTGGCCAAATCTTACATTAAAACCATATTTCTGTAGGAAATTTTGTTGCAAATCCATTGATACAGGTTTGAAAGTGGTCAGACTTATAGTTTAGACACAAGAAGCCTCAGTTTGACACAAAGTCCATGCCCAGAGATTGCCTCCCCATTGGTTTCCATTGTAAGGTGCAATGTGGCACTTCAACTTTCAGGGCTTACAGAATCTAAACCGTTTGAGTTTTTACAAAATTTTTAACAACTTTTGTTCAGCACAGAGTCATAAGTTATGTATTGATATGTGAAGCTGATATCATTAACGCCCTCAGTGGAGATAGCATTTGTTCAGAGTCCAAAATTCCTGTTAGATTTAGGTCTACTAGATTTAGCAGAGGACTACTGTTTTAAAGTAGTCCTCTGCTTTGGGCTTGGTCCCTACAAAAATAATCCATAATGTAAACCAAATAAGTGTTCTGTTCCAGTCAGTAATGTCAGTGGTGGAACAAATCAAGGCCTGTTGCAATTGTCTTGTACTGGCTACATTGGATAAAGTATTGTCAAAATGATCATTATAGGAACATTTACAAGGTATACACTACAACTCTTAAGTACTGTTGTGAAAGCTTTACATGAACTTCCATATAATCTTCATGCTAGGAATATAATTGACAGATGAAATGACATAGATCAGGATTGAGGGTGGAGAATAAGACCTTGATCTGGCACCTCTTATTCTTGATTACTGCTATGCTTGAATGACTGACACTCCTAGATATCACTGTCACTCACTGTTTTTCTATTCTGCATGAGATTTAGGTAAATAAGAACAGGTAGATATATTTGCAAGGCCTGAAAACAAGAAATGCTATCTGGTTATCTACAAACCAGGACTGTCTTGATCAAATTAAGATGTCTGGTCAACTTACCTTAAAAACACCGCAAACAAAGCAGCAGGTGCCTATTGTGGAAAAGACTTCTGCTCAACAAGGGTGCAACAAGATTATGTAATCAAAAGAGTGTCAGTTGAACCTCAAATGTCTAAAAACAATATAGAAAACACGATGGAATTATGGCATTTGGCATGAAGCATGACATGTTTCATGTATTCATTTGAGGAGTGTTACAGTCTCTTCATTGTTCCACACATATCTGATGTTGCTATTTTCCATCTCCTGAGTGGAGTGGAAGCTTCAGTGGATGTTTACATCACACACTTCATGTGCATCATGATTTATTAGTTAAGTCTATTTGCATTGAACTTACCTAAACACCAACCAAGTCATATGTTTGTACACCCAAACATCCAATCTGACCTGCTTCCAGAGACTGTGGTTGTAGTAGAATTCCATGCTACTTCTGTCTGTGCTACAGGGATAGGACAGAGATCATTTGCATCACCACCACAGGTCCTTTGTCAAACCGCCACAGTATGATTGTTTTTCTAGTGAGAACAATCTCAGATTTGCCAGAGTGCTAAGGTTAATTGTCAGCGAGATGTCTACATGAATGCAGCAGGAATGTTTGGGCCAGGGCTAGAATGCATTCGGTCCTTCAGTGCTAGAAGACAACCGAGTGTACCAACAATTGGTCAACAACTTGCCCAAATTGTATATACATTTCTGGTTAGATTTCTAAATGTAACCTGAGCCATAATCCTCATTAATAACAGAGTTCATTATCAATTATTTCTTTGCAGGTTGAATATGACATACCTTCTCACCAGGGATACTGTATTAAATGAAAAGATGCTGCCCAGTACAAGCCCAGTCTGTCTTTGTCAATGACTGAGGTTGCTGTATGTTGTTGGAGTGGTGAGGGAAGTCAAGAGCAGCAGACAGCCTGTGGAGACAGGAAATGAGTTTCCAGTGTGTTGGGGCTGAGTTCATGATCTGTGAATGAACAAGGACAGAAGAGAATAGGTCAGTTGGAGAGGAGAGAAGCAGGCCTAAAATCACTCATTGGTGTAATGCAGAGTATTAAGGGGTTTCTTTGCCTTCCATACAACCATCAGATATTGTTTTTTCAGCAGCATATATACTTGCATTGGTACAGTACTGAAGTCCATTCTTTTTCTTTTTTTGACACACCTCAGCTTTTGTTGTCGCTGTGTTGTTGTCTTTTGACAGATAACACTCAGGAAAATGACGTTACACTGGTGATATTTAACTAATAACTTGAAACGTTTTGTACTGGTTTAACCTTAGATTCACAAACTCAATTAAATTCAGTTCAATTCAATTGTATTTATATAGCGCCAAATCATCATCTCAGGGCACTTGTCACATAGAGCAGGTCTAGACTATACTCTTTAATTTACAGAGCCAACAATTCCCCCATGAGCAGCACTTGGTGACAGTGGCAAGGAAAAACTTTTAGCAGGAAGAAACCTCAAGCAGAACCGGTCTCTAGACGGGCAGCCATCTGCCTTGACTGGTTGGGTTGAGAGACAAAGAACTCAATAATCTTGCAGTAAAACCTCCAGCATTCATTTTCTTTCTTTCTTTTTTATTCTCTACATTTGCAGTAAAAATGAAAATCTTTTATGCATGAAAATTCACACACAATTTTAGAATCAGTTTCCTCTACCTGTATAGGATTTTATACAACATTGCTAAAACACAATACAAGGTAATAGAGTTCTTTGCTTAAGATGGCACCTAGATTTTCTGAAGTGCTCCTGTTGGCTTGTATCAAGTGAGCAGAGAGTGGCATGTGCTGATTTTGATTTATTGTTTTCTTAAAGGATTAAGGAGATATTTGTCTAAGCAGGAATGACACAGGGAAATAGCATTAACCATGCACATGGCAGAGTTTGGTTTCCTATCAATATCGCTGCATACAAATACACTCAACCCCCCTTATAGATCAAGATATGTTTGACATAATAGCCAAGGGAAGCACATGAATGTTGATGTGCTGAATGTTGAAGGCGATTATCTCAGATGTCTGCCGAGTTTTACATGATAAATGATTTATGGGGACAAGTTAGGTTTCTTTCAACTTTTAGGGGCTCCATCCTCACATTCCCTGCTGGGACCTGGGCACCTGCTACAGAGCATTAATAAATCACAAAATAATGGACAAGACATTGTGAAGTGTCCTTCAACTTGTCGAGACCACCTCTGTCAGTAACTACTCTGCATTCAGCCATGATGCTCCTATGCACTTAAACATGTTAGGTTGCAGTTTACAAACGAAAGGCGCACTAATGATGGAATTATAGTCCAATCAGAAGAGACTAATTGAAAAAAGACTTTCAGCATGCAGTCAAGCATGGAGTTGTGAATGTGAAGAACAATCTTGGCTGAAGATCTTTATGAATGTAATTTGATAGATTTCTGATGAGCTCACTGGAGGAATCTACTGGAGAGCTGGTTCTGATGATTACTGGTAAATGGATTAGACACTGAAATGACAGCTGAAAGTAGCAGCAATAGGAACAGAGTTTTAGGTTTTGATGGCAAAACTGGCAAAATCTAAGTAGACAAAGTGAAGTGTGAATGCCCTCAATTGAGCTGGAAGAGTGAATGTGAATGATAAAAAATCTGAATAAATAATCTAAGCCAGCCTTCCTTAAAGAACTCTCGCTAAGCGTACTACATTCTCTTTACCCAACAAAACAGAAGAAAAAAAACATGTAGTACTGCAATGATTTGTTATTATACGAGTAAATGTAGGGAAAAAAAGTTTAAAAAGTGCTTGACACTTAAAGGATTATGATTTTCCTCATTTTCAGTGATATATATATATATATATATATATATATATATATATATATATATATATATATATATATATATATATATATATATATATATATATATTGTAACAATGTCAGATGTTCATATTAAACGTAGGCAACGTGTCAATATTGAAGTAATCCATGTAAGTAAAAAGTGCCAGCTTCAGACTGCTCTGAATACTCAGTTTCCAATGTTTTTTCTACTGTTACTTATATGGTCATCTGCTCCACACAGCACACCAGTTCACTGCTCCGCTCTGTTAACAATATGGCGTTTTTCCATTGTTTAAGTTATGACAAGCCATGACTCCATTACACAGCACAGCAAAGCAAAATATGTAGTTGTGCTATTGGAGGTGTGTTAGTTGTCTGCAGCTCTTCATCAAACCTCATCATCACTGTGAATGTTTCTGCTTTTACTATTCCTCCCTGCAATATTTCTAACTGACCCGCTCAAAAAATAGATCCAAATATGTCCATATGTTGTTGTGACAACTGGTTTTTAGCACTGTCAGATAGTCAGTCATTTAGTCATTGAAAAGTTTTTAATCCGAAGCAGGAAATGTTGGGTTTGCATCAGCGTTAACTTTACACAACTCTAAAGTTTTTGGACTGTGAATCATGCGATGCTACTTTAGTGGAGTTCAAAAATAAATATCATAAGAGCTGGAAATGAGCAAAATAGATCACTTTAAACCAGAAGGTGTCTTATAAATCATCTCAGCTACATTTTCCCCAGAAACATCAAAACACTATTACAATGTTTGACTGAAAGTGCAGAGTGAAATTTCACTGAGATCCATGATCAGCAAAAGGCTGTGTGAGAATTTGGAGTTCTTTGAGATGATGTAGGTGGTGTGTGCTGTATTGTGTCAGTATTTTACCTCCAGTTGTGCTTACAGGATGGGGATAATTTGATCTGCACCAAGATTAGAATAGGCCATCAAATATCGGCTCGCAAACTGTGGAACACTGTTAGAGCTTGACGAGACTGTTCATTTGAGATAACCTTCCCCGAACAATACATACAATACAACCCTGCACATAGATATAAGTCCAATAATAGTAATAATATTAATAATTTTCATGGTAATAGTGACTTACATTGTTTAATCACATTAAACTGCCTGCTTTAAATGGATAAATGTGTGCATCCTTTCATTTGTGTGTGTTTCCTGATCTTTGAATGCGGATTTATCGAGACAAAACATGTGGATTGTACAATCTTTGTTTGGAGGAACAGCATTCTTTTGATGGAAAGAAATGTGGCCTTGAGCACAAAATAACATTTCATAATCAGAGAGCAGACTGCACACAATTAGCCAAGCACATAGCCTTGAAATCAGGCATTTTGGCAGTGTTTGCGTGTGTGTCGTGTGTTTGAAAGAAAGTGGGAGTGTGTGCGTCTGTCAGTGTAAGACTCTGGCAAGGGTCTAAGTATGTCTATTAGCATGCGCACAGTTAATCCAATAGCCGATACAATGGCGTTGCTTCAGGCTTTGGACTGCTTCAGTGATATGGCTGTTTAGTGAACACACACACACACACACACACACACAATATACACTAGCCTTGCACGATGAAATGGAAACTTTTAACAGCATGACTGAAACTTCTTTTCTTTACTTTGGTGAGAAGGTGAAAAAAGTGTATGTTGGTATTTAAGTGTGTGAATATGTATGTATGTGTGTGTGTGTGTGTGTGTGTGAATTGGAGTCATGGATTTTAAGTGTATCTGATTGGTTACCATGGTAGCAGCCATCACAGTGACAGTGTGACTAAACAATTATAAAAGGGACACATCTGTCCATTAAAAGCAGATGCTTAGCAAACTCAGATTCAAGTTTAAAATGACGTATAATGAAGGCAGTTTTAGGCCGAGATGTTACTAAAGTGCTGAGATACTATGTAGAGTGCTTAAGTGTACTTAACTGAAACAGAAAAAAACAACCTAAACGTCCAAGATACAAAGACAGCCACCCAACTGGTCATTTTAAGTCGTGTGGAAGACAATCATTTTCCATGAGGCAGGTTAGCCTAAACACCAGGTCTGTTTAAACTCCAATAAAGAACAAATAGCGCTTAACTGTCCTGCCACAAAAACTAGATCCCAATGAACATCTTTAAGAGCATTTGAAAAAAGAACAGAATCATACAGTTACATCATTAGATATGATCTTGGATGCACAAGATATAGACAACGATATGGATTCTTAACAATATGGTGAAAGTGAATGAATGCAAGCTGAGATTGGGGGTCAGAATAAGGCGGTCAGAGTAAATATTCTGGGCGCTTGCTGATAGAAGTTATTTCCTTACCATTTACATTTTAGTAGTCCATTGAAAGTCTGTCTTCACAGAGTCTGTTGTCCTTGCCTGAAACCAATTGTGATAAATAATTCACCCCAGTGAATGAGCATTGATAGCAATTCAACATTGACCACAGCACAATGCATTTTTCTATAATGTAAGATACGCTATTGTAGCTTAGCATTATTTTGAACCACATAAATGACTGTGAGCAGTGGTCAACTTTCAGGTTGCAGCATTACTGCTTTGCAGTGTTCTTTTTCATTCAGCGGTACTGATTTTAAAGTTTCAACAAGTTCAAGAGAACACACAGTGTTTTGTCAAGTTTATTGGGAATTCTCAAACATTCTGTCCCTGATCAGAGTAATCAAAGCTTAAAGCTAAAATCCTGTGGGTTTGCAGATAAAATACACCCAGTCTTACGCAAACATATCTGAAGTCCCTGATTGCAAAGTGAGTGCAATATCAGCTGATTACTGCTTTAGGAGCTGTATTTAAGCCACTCGACAAGCTTTTAAGAACGATTGGAAAATTCATTTTGGGGCATGAAGACACACATTGTGATCACTGGACTTTTTGACCTCAAAATAGGGCTCATCTGGCAACTTAACAGCCTGACAAGCTCAGCAACACTTTAATACTACTTTCTCTATGATTGCGTAGTTTAGAAATGGTTCTGTTAGCTTTCTAAAGGTGTCCATGGATCTCAGAATAGAACTAATTCGGACTTAAAGCTAACTTTTACCTTGTGTGGCAGCACAATTTAATGGAGCATTTTAGCCTGAAAAGACTGGACTGCAACCAGTTCGGCATGTGTTGGCATTGCAGGGAATATGGACTCCAGTAGTGAAAAGGAATGGAGGAGCTGTCTTTGTAATGTTTGGGAGCCTGAGCCAAGCCATTTGACAGCCGCAGTGTTTAAAAAATGGCATGGGGGGTGGGCGTCTAAAATACCCCCCACAGCAGGGTTCCGTTGAAACAATTACTATAAATGTACGGCAGGAGCACTTTCCTCTCCATACGAGATTTTATAACTTTGCCAATGAAGTTTGAATCGAGCCAACTAATTTGTCTGGCAAATTAGCTTTAGCATGTCTCGCAGCGTGATTCAACGCTTACAACAATTGGAGTCAAATTGTTTTTTTGCATTTGTGCGTCTGGTGTCGTGATGAATGGCTTGTCTGAAAATAGGGAAGCGCTGTTTTAGCTATCAAATTAAATGGTTTTTAATCAGTTGGTGTTTTTAATGGTGACTATGCGGGTTCAGTTGTGCTCAACATCGACAATAGCAGGAAACAAATGCGACATCTTTCTAATTGAAAGTGCTGTGATACCTCAGTTAAATAGTGGTGTTATGATGGTGTTATTTTGGTTTGTTCGCTCACTCAGTTTGAAAATCATGTTTTTTTTTGTTTCTAGAGGGACTTTGGAATTGGTTTGTGATTGTCTTAATGGGCACACATTTGTGAGAGCAAGTTAGTGTGTGTGTAGTTGGGAATGATACACACTGAATGTGTGTATAAGTGTACATAGAACAAGTACAGATGTGGTCTGGTATGGTCAGGCTTTAAGTTCAAAATTAATAGCGAACGATCCAAAATTATTTCAAAATTAACATTTAAATTTAAGTTTTCAAGGTTCCTAAAATGCAAATCATTACTTATATTAGCATTACTCATTAGTATCGAAGGCAGATATGCTTCTATCCGAGTACACATGATTATTCATATATGTGTTAATACACTAATTTCCTTTGAATTGGCTATTGTTTTACTTGTTCATGTCAACAAGAACAAGTAAAACACACACACACACATGCACTGGCTCAACCTTGGCTGTATTCCTCTGATAAATGAGGAATAAATAAAAAAAGTCTTGCTGGCTATTAGACATATACAATACAAAAATGCAAGGAAGTAGACTGGAAAAATACACACCTTCCGTTTCAGACAAACTCACCCACTATCATCCACACACATATACCATTAATAACAGAGCCATATGAAGTCCACAAACTTTTTCCTGGAGGAGTTCTTCGACAGGCACCGCAGCATTGTGCAATGAAGTGAAATATTCATTATTATAGGCTCTCTGTCTCTCTCTTCCTTTCCTCCCACTAACTACCCTGGCTGAGCACTGAGCAGAAGTGACAAATTCATTCTTTCTGGGTCAGAGACGAGAGAAATGGTTGATTGTGTAAATAATGGATCATGTCCTTGTCTCCCGGCTGTCTAAATGGATTTAGATTTACTCCCAACTGATGGTAATATGATGAGTGTAAGGAACTAGGCGGCTGACAGATTAACACACACACACACACGTATGCATACTGATTGTGTGAATGCAAGGGCACATGCATATTGACACATATTCACACAAATATTAGCTAATGAAACAAATGTTTTTTGATCTGTTAAATGTTACATTCAGGGTGATTTCGTATAAAGTTTCCAACAGCTCCATCCTAATTAAGTAATATTTAATGTTTCCAAGGAACAAATGTTTGGATTCTTCTAGAGATGTATCACATTATAGTTTGCAAATATCTTCCTCAGGAACAATTTTTTTTTTTTTTACACAGACATGAAGGTGTATGATCTCTTATTGGAGTGCTGGTATTTTTGAGTTTGATTTTTTTTTAATTTTTTTTTTTTTTTAAATTACAGTAGGGATTACAGCAAATACAGCTTACTAAATTAAGTTAATATCTTTTCTTGTTTTCCCTAAAAAATGCAACCAGTCATGCACAGTGCAATCTGATGTCAGTTAACATTCTGTGATTACACACATGCTACAAATCATTCTGATTTTTTTGTCTAAATATCTGTAAATTTGACAGTTTTACAACATTTAGACAATCATGCAGGCAGAAAAAAATGACAAAAAAATAAAATTTAAATTAATAAATAAAATATGTGTTTTTTTATTTCACTTTCTATATATATATCCTTGGAAGGTCCACTGTTGCAAAATTACATACATCACACTCACATTTTTAAAGACTATTGTTTATCCTTGCAATACTATTGGATAGTGAAGCTCATCTCCTTGTTTTACTGGACTGGATTTGTCAAGATTCAAGTGAGTAAAATGCCTTGAATATTTTCTGCAACATGTAGATATTTAGTTATTGTGGAATACATTCATCAAGTTTGTTGTGTCTATGTTGCAATTCTACAATTCTGGGTGAGGTTGATAGTCAATGTAAACAATACACATTACATGGGGACTTTGCACTTCTCATTTAAATATGAAAAAAAATAGAAATATAATGTCTTTGATGAATCACTATAACTAAGTTCTAAATGTGTTTTCTCTGTTAAAATTTTGGAGTTTAGACTAGAATTCAATACACGGATAAATTATTGCTGGTTGAATTTGATCTGTAGCACTACTTCAAACTGTATCTGTATCTTATTAATTAAAAAATACATTTAACTGATCCTGGGTTTGGTTTGTTTGCCCATATAGCTGCCTGTTACATTAGGCAGAAATAAGTGGGGGGTGGTTGTTGCATTGTTCAGGGACAGGTGAGAATGGTCCTGAATGAGGGGACGTAAGTGGTCTGGGGGGATGTAAGAACTCCTTTAGGTATGTTAAGTAGAGAGCATAATAGGCTAGTCAGATAGTATTATGTGAATTTAGTGGAATGCATAAATAGTATTAGGAATAATTTGCATTGATATTATTTAACTTGGAAAATACTTAGCTCTCTATCCTGAACACTTGGTCCATCACCCTATCTATTCCTTCGGGTTATCTACTACAATATAATACACATATGTATTATTTATACACATTTACTATTATCTTTTTACTTTTTCCATTTCTGAATGCAACTAGAAAAGAGAGGTCTTCTATATAGTGTGCAAGATGTGACTGCTGCCATCCAAAATGGAGAGAGTGATTTTAGATTGGAATCAGACAACACTGATGCAAGTGACGAAGAGGCAGATGAAGATGCTGGCAAAGTGGATAAAGAAAACAACCCACTGACTTCCTAGCCAGTGATTATGTGGACATCAAGCGCCAAACAAACAAACAAACCATGTCCTGTGACACGGTATCACACATTTCCCCGTGAAGACAGAGAGAGGACACTGCAGACTCTGCAATAAAGGATACACCAACAAACTAGACAGCAAGTGTGATGTTCATCTTTACTTTTCAAAGGAAAAAATATTAGGAATCCTTGACATATAATGCACCCAAAGTACACCACAAGTACAACATTACATAACATATATATATATATATGAACCCATAGAAATTTTAGAGCCCAGTCTCTCCTGCCAATATGTTAATAATAACTTATAATAATTTTATAAGGGAATAATATGTCAACATTGTGTTTATAACTTGTTCCACTGCCAAAACAATTAATGCAGCTTTAAATGTATGAAGAAGGAGTTATTGTGTGGATTCTACAAGTGCCATTTTAACAATATTTAGAAATAATGACTGAATCTTTATCCCAAGTAAGTTAAACTGATGCATTATAGTTAGGGTCGAGTACTATAATGGTATATAGAAATGTATATGACACATGACAAACATTTGGCTTATGACATCCCATCGTATATGAAGAATACGTACAAACTGGAATTCATAAAGCGTATAGAATATGAGATGATTTAGCTGAGGTCAATTGACCATGAACTTCTGTGGTAACACGGATGGAGACTTCAAATTTAGCCCTGCAGTCTTCAGCTAGGAACTGACGGGAGACAAATTTATTAAGAGTTCTTTTTTCCCCGTCTTTGCTCTACTGCACACTGTTGACTCCCCTCCCATGTGTCAGCCCGCTGGAGGTTGTGTGTCTGCAGAGAGGCAGTTCACAGTCACACTGGGGCCTCTGCCGCTAAATCAATACCTCGTCATGCATGAGGGCGAAGCTCGCAAATACAACTGAGGTGCAAAACTCTGTCCCATTTTGATGGGTTCAGAGTACAAAGTGTTTATGTGAGTGAAAGACTCTTTGGACAAGCTGAACAGACAGAGGTTTGTGTGATAAGTTACTGTAGGTGGCGACTAAAATCAGTACATCATCATAACTCGAATGCATAGAGGGCTTCTTCCACACAGCTGCCTCCATCTAGTTTGAAGACTCGCGCATGTTATAAGCAGGATATGTGTGTTTCAGTGAAATGTCCATAAAGCATAAAACATTTCTTTTTCAAATTATGAAAAGGGGATATATGCGGTCATTTAGAAGAGTCAGAAAATGTATTCCAAACCAGTTATTTATACATTTGCCCTTTGGAGAGCTTTATTGCTTTGACATACTTAGAACTGCTACAGCTTCTTGTTATTTTGTCCATGATGTGCACTATTTTCAGACAAAGACTTACAGTTTCTAACAGTCTCTCATGCATTTTAAAATTCCAAGTAAAACTGCAATCAGTGATGAAGCGTCCTCCTGTATGAAAAATGGTATTTAGTCATTTTAATGTGTATAAGCACACAGAGCAGTCGAGATACAACTGACCACTGGTAGTCAGAGTAACAGAAATTTATAACCGCTAGTCTGTTTCTGTGAGCACATTAAAAGCCTGCTGAGTCAGCAGGGAGAGACAGAGGTGTGACATATACCTGACATATGATTGTGGTGATGGTGTGTATTGCTTCTTGAGCACATAAAGAGAATTGTGCGAATACTCCAGCATTGAGATTAATAGGAACAGTGATGTTAAAGCCACTTCGTATTAACATTTTGCCTTGAGAATAAAGAAACTACCTCTATGAAGATTCACATAGTCTTTAGATGGAGGGGGTAGCGTGCTTCATTTTCTTTTTAACGTAGTGGCGTTGTACGTCTTGGCACCTTCCACCTTCTCTCTCATTTTCATTTGTCCTTTAATATTCCCCTCTCCAGGTATGGTTTCTTCATTCTGTATGACTATAAATCATTTCCTTTTTCCTTTCCTGTTCTCTTCTATTGTCTCTGATGCTACAACTCTGTCTCACACTGTACTCAATCAAGCTTTGACACAATAAGGTCACCCCGTTATGTTCTACACAACATTTTAAAACATTTACATCTGTCCTGTTGGCATCTCGTTAATACAGACCACACACTTTAATCAGTCTTATCCTGTTTCACTTCAAACAGAACCTAGATTTGGAGGCCATGAACATTAAAAGATTAAAAGATCACTGAAAGTGTGCAACAATTTGAAGGGAAACATCCCTCTGCAAAACAACTGAGCTATTCCAGCACCACTTAAGGTGAATAGCCTATAATCTATTTTGAGTAACATGCATTTGACAGCTCCACAGGATCTGTGTAACAATGCAGTTCAACCACGTGACAGCAACCACTCTAAACACATCAGCTTTATTCTTGAATGCCAAGTTCCAGTCGTCACACTAGCATCTATGCTAATCATCTCGCTTTGAAATAAAGCTTCTGTCATAGTTCTGTGCTTTGTGCGCCTTAAAAGGAGGAACATGCTTCCATTGAAGGTCTAATTGCTTTGACAAATCACAGTAGAACATATAGACTAGGGCTCTCCTTGCTGAATGCAGGTAAACATGGCTAATGGAAATGCCACAGCAGGACATCAGAACTTAATCTATTAAAGAAAATATGGCACAACTCCCGAACACATTACAGTGGCTCATAAATCAAATGTAAATGGTACAGTTGTGTGGTAAAACTGCCAGTTGTGGTAACTAATGATTTCAGTTAAAGCTGGTCAGGGGCAGATTTAAGGGAGCTGAGTCTGATTTATTCACTGTGCTGTTATTGCAAGATCGTGAATGAAAAAAAAAAAAATGAGGCAAGAAGAAAAAAAAAATCCTTTGCACCAAAAAAGTCACAATACTTAAGTATGTCTCTACACTGGGTAAAACACCTTGAAATTTCTGATACGAAGGTATTTCACTCAGCGAAGAGAGTCAAAGTTGATCTCATTTATTACATGAGGCTCCCACATAATAGTCATAGTCCTCCCTATGTGGAGTGCTGTGAAGTTGCTCTAGACATGAGTGTCAATTAAATGCCTAATTTGTAATTGAGAATTCTTCACATTTCAGGGTTCAATGCCTTCAAGAGCACTACAGAGGAACAAGAGCACACCTCCTATAATGACCTCTACTATCTACAACCCAGTCTGGATGGGATTAAAATTCCAGGAGGTTGTGGATGATTAAATGTTAGCCATGTTTTCCAGGGTGTAATTCTTAATAAACAATTCATACCTGTTGCAAAATCAGCTGTAGGAAGTGACTTACTGTACCTGTAACTGTCATTTATCATTTTAGGCTGCTATTTTCCCCTTTTTTGAAAAAGAAGACATTGTTTTGTACTGAATGCAGAGCTGATGGGATTGAACAACAGAAAATGGAAATTTTGGACATGAGTTAGCTGATGACATAAACATCACACAGGCCCTTGCAGCTACACTAAAGCAGAGTGTATAAATCTGCTCTTTATGTGGTTTTGGTGGTCATTATATTTATGTTTGAGTGTGCTCTTTGAACTGAACATAAAGGATCTTTCTTGAATATGGAAACGGTAGCTTGACTAAAAGGAAAATCTTAAGTCTAGGTCCACTTACTAGCTCATTCTTAACTGTCAACTACATATCACAGTCTTTCTCTGAAATGGAGTTCTCTCAGGAAAAAAAAACAGTTGCTCAAATTGATCAACATCTATCTGCTAAAGAAGACCATGGGATATGGTTGAACATTCTGGAAAAGGCTAGTAAGCAGACCTTGAATCAAGATGCTTTTGGTCAAATTCTTTAGTATTTAGTTTGATGTCCTCAACTCAACTTTCATCTTGAGGCTGGTCTCCCAAACTTTTATGACATGAGCACAATATCTGTTTGGCCAACAACCTTGAACAAGACCAAAGCCATAGCCAGATCTTAGCCAGGGTAATTTGATTTGCTTAGTAGCTAACTCCCTGCTGTTCCCACAAAATTCCAATTGTGTCAGGTGAGTGCATTATGGGGTAGATATGTCCACAATCCTTAATCCCTGTTTTAGACCTTAAACCTTCACTTTCACAAAGCTTTATGAAAATGTGTAGTTTCCTTCTTCAATTATTGATAAACAAAGATATAAGAGAAAGTAGTTCAACGTTTGATTGGTTCTGTATATTTAGGCATGTTACCTTCCTTGAGCCAGGATTTTGTTTCATGCCTTACTACTGTAAATGGCCACCACCACCACAGTGTGGTGGAAGGGTGATTTTTATTCCATTACAGTAAATTCAGTGTAATTTGTTGACATAATGCAGTTGCCATTTGATTTTGAGGTCTCACATGCTTCATTATCTCTTGTTCTTTGGTCAAGGAAGACACAGTCAGGTCTTTTATGATATTTTGTGATCAGTAACTTTCCGCTGTCCATACCTCCTCTGTTGAACAGTAAAAGTGAAGACTTTAGTTTAGCGAAAGTGATTTATGTCTATGTAAGCATATCATGGACACATTGTGCTTTTCTCAGACTCCTTCATGAGATACTCATCTTACCCACCTCTGACTGTTTGCCAAGTTTTGAACATATTCAATGTTTATTCCTACCGAAATACTTTAGAAATGTATTGAGTTATCTTAAGAAGGAAAAAGCTCACCTCATTAGACTGATGTGAGCCTACCTCAGGAAAGAATATTGACAGATGGAAGCATCTAGGTATTCACTGGATCTCATCAACGCAGCCTATGGTGCACCTATTATGCACCTATGCATGGACATGCACGGATACACAGATATAGAGGCAGGCAGGTAGGCAGACAAACACACATACTGGCACTCTTTGAAGCACAGCAGGGAGGCACCGCAAATAACAAAATGGCCTCAGTAGAGTGGAGACATGACCATGAGAGAACAAGGCTAAAACAAAACAACAAAAAACAAAACACAGCGCTAATAGAAACCTGTCATTCAAGAGATTCGAGAAAGAGAGCGGCACTGAAGGCACTGAAACTTAGAACACATCAAAAGGGGACATATCATGCTTTTTGTGGTTTTCTGTTATTTATATACTGTTATGTCGGACATCTGCGCTAAACATGGTCAAACTTCCAAAACTTGGGGTTAACATGTGAGGAGTGCTCCCTGCAGGTCAAACGCCAGGACTTCAAACTGCTCTTAAAGCTTCATTTGTCATAGTTACCATAAAAAGTTGTCCATTCTGTAGCCTTTTTAGCTAAGGTTGTTCCATTTGTTGTTTGTCTTGTCCATGCTCATATTTTGGATTAGATTTCTGCTGTATTTGAGGAGTTGCCATTTCACACCCAGGACAACAAATGTGGGCCAGAGTGATTTGTGAGATGAAATATTAAAAGGGAAAAAGAAAGAAAGAAAGTCCCCTCACGTCCTGATATATGGAGAACACACACTAGAATCCATGGATTACATTAGCAGTGGTTTTTAAATGAATTTAGTCTTAACTGTGCCTCAATTACACTCCACTTTCCCCTAGTTACATCCTTAATCGGCATTTATCAGAAAGTAGGCTAAATGAGAGAAATGCATCCTGGGAAGCTGGAATCACACAGGCAGAGATATATACAGTGAATAGAACTTTGCTGTCACTGGAGATGTTTTACCTCTACTGTCCCTGCTAGTACGAAGTAAAGTTGAGCCATTTTAAAGGGCTGGATTACTCATTGTGATGAATTTGGAAGAGAATGCCAACATTAAGTTTTGGTAATGTGAGTTTTGATAATGGTACTGATGATGAAAGTTGAGATTTAAGCTGTATTAATTGATTTTGTTTTTGTTGTTGTTGCGGTTTCTACTAAATCTCACAGGAAATATCTGTCTCTTTACCTGATAAATGCTCCACTATGCTCACCAGCTAGCTGCCAACTGTGTTCGTCTACTGTTATGTGCTGCACTAGTAGTGTACAGTGGGTGTGTCAGGTTTTTGTTACTAAAAACACAAAAAACAAAGTTGTAGGTAATACCAAAACAATAAGCTGAGAGACACTACAATGCTTCTCTGAATAAGGGATGATGTTTTTTTTTTTTAGGTTTCTCACTATAAGCAGCACGTTTCACATTACACATTGCAATTTAACCCATTGTTGTCCAATCCTTTAAGTATACAGTAAGTTCAGTGTTACTTATTGTGCCCATTAGCCTGACGATTGTACTTACACTATTGCTTGCCCTGAGAGAGTTTGTCAATGTTATTGTTCGGTTCTGTTGGGGTAAGCAATGCAGATATCATTAATTCAAAAGCAAACTGTTTTCCTGTAGAAGGCATATAGAATGTCTTTGTTTATTTTTGCCCTACACTACTTTCTATGACTTTGAGGTGACTGAACAGTTGCCGCACTAAACACAACGACTTTTGGAAGGGCAAGGACAGGATATTAAACAAACAAACAAACTAAAACATTAGTTAGGAGATTAATTTTGCCCAGTATTACTGTCTCTTACTGGAAGCATTTGAGCCATTTAGTAATTTTAGGTATTTTATTCAGTTAGAGCTGCTCCAATTCTGGAACCATCATATGGATTGCAAGTGGTTACTGATGTGATTACTTATGATGATGACGATTGGATTATTCACATTTTGGATTCAACAGCATATAAAATCCATCTAGCCCAGTTCAGTTGCCTTTCAAATCCAATTTCTGTCCCTTCTTCTTTTAGAAGGTACCACCATCACTCCTTCAAAAATATAACTCTCTCCCACTCTACTTCATAAGTATCCATAATATTCACATTCTTCCTCAGAATTTATCATCATCTCTCCATTCTCTGTCGAAGATTAAAATTGCTCCCCATTTATTGTAAATCTCCTTCACAAGCTATCACTATCCCAAACACAGAGACAGATCAAAAAACTGCTGGAATAATCACAATGGAAACTACCATGGCAGTATGACTGTACCAATGAAAACAGAGTGAAAAAGTGCCATATGAAAAAAATAATCAATAATAATAAATTGTTAAACGACAAATAATAAATTAGTAATAACAATTTTATTGAAATTCATGACCTAACGTTTAAATGGTTGTGAAAAGAAATAAAAAACAAAGATAATACAGACTTTAATAAAATACCTAAATGAATGCAGTGTGCACATTTCCCCCTGGACAACATTCATGCTTAGAATTTAAAAAATCATGATAGGTTGGATCATTGGAAAACTGCTGATAGGGACTGTCCTGCCTCTCTGTCTCCATACAGTTGCTCTCTCTTTCTTTCTATATGCTGTCCTCATCCTTTATTTCATCCTCCTCCTCGTCTTCATCACCAAACTGAATATTACCATCTGACCTGTTGTAAATAGTCTGAGTTATGAAATGATACTGTGCAGCTATTAAATTGCATTCTGCTGTAAGCATCATCATTGCTGTTGTGCATTTCTGGATAGGCTAGCATTACCCTCTATTTGCTGTGGAAGATTTCTTGAAGGGTATTGCATATATTTATACTTGTGAATCAGAAGTGAATCAGTTTATCAGATGCCATTTTGAATGACGATGTTTGCATGTATGGGGGCTCTGAGTGGTTAAACAACTCTCTAAAGGCTTTTCATAGATGAAAATAATACAGAAAATTGAACCCATTCCAAAAACTGTAATGGTGGATGAAACATTCAGTGTCAGCATGCAAACGTGATTGACACGACATGACATATTTTTTTGTAAACATGCGGCAATTTTGGATGAAAAGTATGGACTTGGTGGTGTGGAAACCACAAGTGTCTTTGCTAGTTTATGACTGACACAGTTGTCACTTTCCCATCCAGCACCCATGTTGTTTAAATGGCAAATTCACTTGCACCCATCTGAGTGCCCATTGACATGTCGGTCTTAAAATGAGGTGTGGTCAGGTGTGCCGTTGGCACATTGCTATCTTGAGGTAGTGGAAAGAAACTGACCAACAAATACCTGGTCTGAAGTCAGTGGTGCAATATTTCACTGTTATTTTAAGGGTGCATTATCAAGATAGTAATACAGTGGTATGAAAAAGTTTTGGCATTTCCATTATTTTCATTTATAAACCATTGTGTGTTTCGATCAGCATTTCATTTTGATCAAATAACTGATGGACATAACTGATGAAATTAGGTTTATTGGATTAACAGAAAATGTGCAATATGCATCAAAAAATTAGACAGGTGCATAAATTTGGGCACTCCAACAGAGAAATCACACCAATATTTAGTTGAGCCTCCTTTGGCAAGAATAACAGCCTCTAGACTGTATAGCCTCTAATGAGTATCTGGATTCTGGATGAAGGTATTTTGGATCATTCCTCCTTACAAAACATCTCCAGTTTTCTTAGGTTTGACAGCTGCAGAGCATGTACAACACACTTAAACTCATCCTACAGATATTCAGTTCTGGGGACTGGGATGGCCATTCCAGAACATTGTACTTGTTCCTCTGCATGAATGCCTGAGTAGATTTTGAGCAGTGTTTTAGGTCGTTGTCTTGTTGAAATATCCAGCCCCGGCATAACTTCAACTTTGTGATTGACTCTTGAACATTATTCTCATGAATCTGCTGATATTGAGTGGAATCCATGCGACCCTCAACTTTAGCAAGATTCCCAGTACTGGCACTGGCCACACAGCAAGAAGAACAACTTGCAATTGGCCACCTTAAATACCTTTTCTCATGATTTGATGCACCTGGCTATGAAGTTCAAGGCTTAATGATCTCACCAAACCATTTTTTGTTCCAATTAATCAGTTCTAAGTAGTTACAGGTGTTCAACAACACAATGACAAGGGTGCCCAATTTTTTGCACAGCCTGACATGACACATCTGATTTAATTTCACACATCTGATTTAATTTCATACAACTTAATATTGCTACACTAAAAATCTTTGCCTGGAAAATACCCCAGTACCCAGCTTTTATTACAAAACGAAAGGCATGCCAATGTGATCATTTTATGTGAAGACAGACTAAATTATTATGCAGCCTCACAGGGAGGGGTGCCTAAACTTTTTCATACCACTATAGCTAGTAGTATAGTACAGAATGGGAATGGCAGTCTTCTTGTTCTATTTTTAACCAGTAAGGCAGACAGATTGAAGTATCTTGCCAAAAAGTCAGGGAGTTGATGGCAGAAGCCCAGTAGTATAGCATGGAATTTGGAGGAGCTAGTCCTCCTTTGGATTTGGGTTTGTAGAGATGTTTTCTACCTGTCCTATGAGTTTTGTAATTCCATTGAGTTTTCTCTTAACAAGTGTCTTTGTCAGAAAAATAGGGATGTTTTGAATTAGGTATAATATTTGAGGTAAGAAGATCATCTCAATGGAGTTCACTCTGAACAGAGAAATAGGGAGAGTCTTCCAAAATTGAATTTTACTTTGTAATTTATCTACTAGTGGTGGGACGTTAGCCTAAAAGAGAGAGGAGTTAGCTTAAAGAGAGAGGAGTGATGTTTCATAACCTCAGTCCCCAGTTAAGTTAAATTTTCCGTGGATATTTTAAATGGAAAATATCCTCAGGTATTTGGAGGGATAGAATGGAATGGCATCAATATACTTTTATTCCAATTAACACTGTATCCTAGATGGTGATTTGTGGTTTTGTTGTTTGTCATTGTTTCTTTTGTGTTGTAGCCATAGATTTGGGGGTCTAATCAAATACTACAGGCAAGTAGTTCTATGGCTAGCATAAATATTAATGTAGATACAGGGCTACCTTGCACTGTCCCTCTGAATAATTTAAAGGGAGGGGATAACATCTGATTTGTGAGAATTTGCACTATTGGGTTCTTATAAAAAGTTTGATCCATGCTAGAAAATGATATCCAACTATGACCAGTATGTATGACCAGACCTGCATGTTCCTACCTTTTTTTTTGGATTTAATATTAAAAAGACATCTTAGATTAAAGGTAGAATTTCTATCAGGTATGAAGCCAGTTTGTTTATTAAAGGGCTCAATCAATTGGCTAAAAATTTCGCAGTTTTTTGTCTAAGTTCAGAAGAGAGATTGGGTGATATGAACCTGTTTTTGTGCATCTTTTCCTTTTTTGTAGATCACTATGATTATTGCTTCAGTTAAGGTTGGTGGCAGAATGCAATCTGATTGGGCCTGTGTGTACGTTTTGTGCATGTATAGTGAAAGTCCATCTGAGCCTGGGGCCTCTCTACTCTCAAGAGATGTAATGGCTTTCTGAATTTCTGTGATATTGAGTTCAGAATTAAAGTCTTTACATTCTTCTTGACTTATTTATAGGAAGATTACATTTATCAATGAATCCATTCATACTTGAAGATACTGTGGTGCTCTTTGGTGTGTATAAACCAGAATAAAACTGTAGAAACAATCATATTTTGGTTTTATTATTTATCTTTCTTGCCGTTTCAAATGATATGACACAGCCCCTCAAAAAGGCTTTAAAGGGCTCCCATAAAGTGGACAGAGTGTTCTCTAGAGTATCATTTCTTTCAAAATATTAGTTAATTTGGACATTCAAATATTAACAAAACTCATTTTCAACTAACATAATGGAGTAATATATTTTAGATATAGTGAAAATGTGAGGGGCTGTGGTTCCAGTGAAATCCCAGTGTTATGATATGTAACACTTGTTGTGAAGGGTATCAATTTTGCATCAATTACAAAATAATCAATTCTACATTATGAATTATGTACTGGAGATTAGAATGAATCATCTCTGCTGGAAGGGTATGTCTGAAATATTTGTATTTTTAAGGAATGTATTTAGGAATTGACTTGAGTTATTTCTTGAGATTCTGTTGAGATACGGATTTAGAGAAGAGAGTGTTAAAATCTCCTCCTGTTATCAAGTTTGTTTATTAATGCATGTATTAATGAAATACTTTAAAAAATGAAGGGTTATCTATATTTGGGGCACATAAGTCCACTAAGGTCAACAAAGTATTATATATTTCTCCTATTACAACTAGGTACTGTCCCTCTTAATCAGCAATTGTTTGTTGAGTGAAAGGTATCCCTTTTCTTATTAGAACTGCTGTGCCCTTGTAGCCCTTTTTCTACTTTCAGCCTGAACTGACATCAGCTTCAGATTTCTTTACATGAACATCTGCTCCACACACAGCGCACAGGTTCACTGCTCCACTCTGCTAAATTTATGGTGTTTTTCCATTGTTGTGGGGGTAGTCACACTGAGCCATGACTCCATTACACAGCAGGGCAAAGTCAAATAAGTAGTTTAAGTGTTGGATGTGTGCTGGTGGTCTGCAGCTCTTCATCAAACATCTCACTGTGGATGTTTCTGCTTGTACTGTTCCTCCATTTCTCTATTCAGGCATTATTTCTGATTGATCTGCTGAACAAATAGCTCCAAATACGTTCATATGTTGTTTTTTCAACTATGTTTTAGCACCATTAATGAAGCTCCACTAATTCAGTAAGGAACATGTTTCACTTCCTGTTTATTCTTCACAATAAAAGTGTCCCGTTTTTTTTTTTTGTTTTTTTTTAGTCATTGAAAAACTTTTAATCTGAAGCAGTAAAGCAGAAAATGTTGGGTTCGCATTGGCAGTAACTTCACACAACTCTGATATTCAAAGCTGGCCAATCACAACAGAGTGGGTTCATCATCATATAGGAGCTGAAACAGACTGTAAAGAGTCAAAGGCTATACTGAGGGGCGGTTTAAAGGGCCAGTATAAGATAAATAAGGAGTTTTTAAAAAAAAAAAAAAAAAAAGAATCAATTTAGAGCTGGAAGTGAGCACAATAGGTCCTCTTTAATGATTTCAAATGGGCTAGAACATTGTTCCTTTTTACTGGGCTATTAATTCCTCTAGTGTTTTAACTCATGAATATTAAACATCTCTGACCATCTCTCAATTGATCACTTATGCTGTTTTGCATTTGTATTGTATGTCACATAGAGCTTTTGCACTTTCCTAAATCAGATAAGATAAGAGTGAGTAACCCTCCCAACCTAACCTGTCCCTCCACGAGTAACCTTCCAGTTCCTGCATTAGGAAATAATAATAATAAAATTAACGACAATAACAGCCACCACACTGCAGCTAATTGTTGTTCTGAATGGAACATGGACATGGAATGACGTATGGATTTTTCATTTTTTTATTTTTTCATTTCTCCTCTGTGCATCATCTTTTGTCAATTATCAGAGGACTATGCCATCTCCACCTTGTTAAATATGGCCCGAGTCTCGACCCCAGTCACCATGACAACATTAAACACTGGCTGTGCTGTAGCCATGGTGATGAAAGCAGGAGGACGCTGAGGTGCAAGGGTTGAGGCAGGACAGGAGCAGGAGGGAGGTTTGAGGGAGGAAATCAAGACAGTGATGAGGAGAACAAAACAGAAGAGAACAGAGGGTGAGGGAAGTCTTGGAAGGGAAATGATAGAACAGAAGATGAAGAAGAGAGAAATAAATGAAAAGGAGCACATAAAGTGATCTCTTTCAGACTGTCACGCCAAACTAAGACACTTTCCATTGTCTTTTCCCTTGTATTTTCATATTTTCATCTGTGTTGTAGTGTTGTACAGTACCATTGTCCACTCTCCTCCATCCTCCTCCTCTACTGTCTACCTCGCCTTGTTTCTTATTATTTTTCTCACTCTTTAATCTGACTGCGTTCTTCTGTCTATTGTTACCTCATCTTCCTTTTAACCCTCTGACACTTATTTATTCCATTAGTGGATTATGTCATCTTTCGAGCCATATGATACCTGTTTTTTTCTGCCTTTTTTTCTTTCTCCACTGGCTGCATTCTCTTCTCTTACCTTGCAGCGATAGCATGGTGAGGAGGAACAGAATGAAGCTGCAACGACCAGTTTAGTGGGATAAAAATGAGAGAAGTCATACTGAGACAGACACCTCTCTGAAACTATATCTTCTCCAACAGCCACTTTTCCTCAAGCGTTGAGTCAGCTCAGTCCTTTACTCATAGTTTTCACAAGTGTTACTGCTATTCTGCGATATCTCATTTGAAATTATCTGCAGAACTGAGCTTTAAAGAGACAAGGATTTTTTAGGAAATATGGTATTGAAGATGCTGATATTTAGTTGACTAAATATGACTCTTAGCAAATCTGACTTTGTGGCGTGTTGGTACTTTCCATCTGTGGAATACCCAAAGAATATCCTGGCAGCTTTTAGGTGTGATGGCAAATTGGAAAGGTCTTAATCATATCTTTTTTGTTTGGTCACAGTGACTGTAGCCCTCAATGTCCAGTTTTCCTGTGAGATGAAAGAGCACAAAGACACTGGGGAAGAAGCCAAGTAATAGCATGTGCTAATATGAATGCATGCAGATGGAGAAGAGAGGGATGAGAGAGGAGCTCAGTGTATCATGGGAAGTCCCTGGCAGTCTAGGCCTATAGCAGTATAACCAAGGGCTGGTCTAAGGCTTCTCCTAAGGATCCTAACTGTAAGCTTTATCAAAAAGGAAAGTTTTAAGCCTACTCTTAAACACAGAGAGGGTGTGTAGTAGTGGTACTATGAGTACTATGAGTTCTTTTAGATATAATGGTGCCTGACCATTAGGGGCTTTGTAAGTGAGGAGAAGGATTTTAAATTCTCTTCTGGATTTTACAGGAAGCCAATGCAACAAAGCTAAGATGGGAGAATGTGTGATGTGATCTCTAGCCTAGAAGTAACAAATGTGTGGACTATTTTTTCTGCATCTTGTTGAGACAGGATGTGCTTGATTTTAGCGATATTACATAGGTGAAAAAAGGCAGTCCTTGAAATATGTTTCATGTGGGAGTTAAAGGACATATCTTGATCAAAGATAATTCCCAGATTCCTTACGGTGGAGCTGGGGGCCAGGGTAATGCCATCTAGATTCGATAAATCATTAGATAATGTGTTTCTAGGATGTTCTAAAGTGTACAATAACTTTTTGTTTCAGTTTAGTAGAAGAAAATTGCAGTTACATCCTTAAGGCATGCTTGCAGACACGTTATGTTAACTGATTGGTTTCATCAGGCTTCATTGATAAATATAACTGGGTATCATCTGCATAACAATAAACATTTATGGAGTATTTCTGAAAGAAGTTACCTAATGGAAGCATATATGAGCTGAAAGTATTGGTCCGAACACAGAACCTTGTGAAGCTTTATGTCCAACTTTTGTGTGCATGGAGGATTCATTGTTAATGTGACAAACTGAAATGGATCTGATAAATAGGATTTAAACCAGCTTAATGCAGTTCCTTTAACGCTAATTAAATGTTCCAGTCTCTGTAATAAGATGTGATGGTCACTTGTGTCAAATGCAGCACTAAGATATAAGAAGACGAGTACAGAGATAAGTCCTTTGTCCAATGCAGTTAGGAGATAATGTAACTTTCACCAGTGCTGTCTCTGTGCTATGATGCACTCTAAATCCTGACTGAAAAGCTTCAAATAAACTATTGTTATGTAGAAAGTCACATGACTGCTGCTCTCTGAAGGATTTTAATGAAAAAGGGAAGATTAGATACAGGTCTATAGTTGGCTAAAAGGCCTTAATCAAGAGAAGGCTTTTTAAGAGGAGGTTTAATTACAGCTACTTTAAAAGACTGTGGTACATAGCCTGTTCTAAAAGTTAGGATTACACTGTGATTACAAGTTTTACCATATGTGTGCTCCTACTTGGACATGTCATGATGAATGTTCCTGTTCCATTCTGCAACGCTGCATAAATAGTAAAGCCAGCAGATAAGACTTACAGTGGAGTGTTAGAGGAAGTCAGAAGGGAATAAGAGTCAGAGACAGCTCAGGAGGGAGTCGTCTTGATTTAAGGATCCTCATCTGGCCACCAAATTAGAGAACTGAGAAAATGTCATGACGTTATCTGTGGAATGTGTATGTAAACATCAGAAGAAAGCTGAAACGCCCAGTTGTAAGGTATACAAACTAACTGTGAATACTCCACAAGGAGCCTTTTCTCTGTCACCCTAGCTGTGTGTGGTATTGCGAAACATTCCTTCTTGTACAAGAAAATAATTTCAACTTAAAACGTTGGATCCAGTCCCCATTATTAAAAGGTTATTAAGAAGAAATTATTTTAACTTAAATTCTTAAATTCTGTTAATTAAGACAGACTGATAATATCTAGTAAGGAAGTGCTAACTAAGGGTAAGACTTCCTTAAGCGGCCTTGTTGGGATGGGGTCTAAGAGACAGGTTGATGGTTTAGATGAAGAAATCATTGAAGTTAGTTCAAGAAGGTCAATTTGAGAAAAACAGCTTAAATATATATCAGGTTTTACAGCTGTTTCTAAGGTTCCTGTGTTTGTGGATAAATCAATGTCTGTTGAGGGCAGAAGGTCATGGATATTCTCTCTAATAGTTAGAATTTTATCATTAAAGAAGCTCATTAAGTCATTACAACTGGGAGCTATAGGAATACATGGATTAATAGAGTTATGATGCCAAAGTGCTGAAAAAGAACCTGTTCCACTGTTTTTATTCTCCTCTATTAATGATGAGTAATAGGCAGCTATGGCATTATAGAGGGCCTTCCTATATGTTTTAAGACTATCTTGTCAGACTTAGCTTATTCTTCTAGTTTGTTTGGCCTCATACAACATGTGTGAGACAAAGGCAGGCCTGCATGCAGTCACAAAGCCTGACTGTAGCCTAATAACAAAGAAACGGCACCGAGTTCAACAAAAGGAGCCCCCAAAGGACTTCAACTCCCATCATGCTTTGCACAACCGATGTGTGAAATCTGGCAGAGTCAAACTGTCAGTTATCATTGGACGAGACCCACCAGAATGCACAGGGATTCCCCCTCCCCAGCCATGACATCACAGAGAGTATAAACACCTGAGACGGTCTACAAAATGCACTTTCATGGCTTTGCATGGCTAATGTAAGGAAGTATCCCCAATACGTACATTAATTCTAAGCAGGCTGCACTATCTCATCCTTGCTGGACAAGTCCCTTCACAAGAAAGACAAAGGATAACCTCTCTGCCTTTCTCGTCTTTAAGTGAGCCAACTCACTATTTCCTCCGCAACTCCGCCAAAGATCAGCTGCTGTGAAACCCAACTGACATCATTAGAGATTTCTACACACTCCCTTAAGCCATACAAATTGGACTCTTTGGTCTGGGCAGAGATAATGTACTGAAATGTGTGTTATATCCAGCTTTATCGCTGTTGTTGTTAACGGACCTTGAGTCCTGTTGTGGCGGACGTAAAAGTAATGTTTGCTGCTTGTTTTGTTTTGGTTCACGCTAAGCTGATTTATGTTTGTCTATGTTTATCTTGTTAGCTTGCCATCGTGTGTGAGACACACACACACACACATGCTCTGACACTCACCCACATGCTATTCTGCAGTCTGACACATGTTGCTAGGCAACATGCACAGCTTTGTCCAACGCCATTTTTGTGATCAAAGGCACATGTTGACTGTTGGTCGCCATTTAATCTCAGCCTCTGTTCAAATCTTGCGGTCAACCATGTTGACCAGAACTCTGTGTGACGTAACCCTACGTGGTTCACACCCACCATCTTGTTCTTCCTCCTTCCTCTCTCCTTCATCTCTCACATCCACCCACCCACACACACACACACACACACACACCTCTGCTAGTGCTGTATGTTGCTTTGCTGTTTGTAGCCATTGTTATTTATGATTTCTTGCTTTAGTGTAGTTGTATGGTAGATATTTGTTAATCGAAGCGTTATTGATTTATAATTGATTTTTCTAAAGTTAATAAACCTTGTTGTGCATTTTAAAAGAAGTTTCCTGTGATTGTCTTTATACATACTGTGATAACAGCTTGGTGATGGGGGGTGACCCCTTCTTGAGACGATACTCACTGTTTGGTTATTGGTCCCTGACCTCAGGGTGGTGCCTTTATTTATACACATTAACAATTGTATTGATTTTTAATAATGAATAATTATCTTTATTAATTATTAATAACCAAACCTGATCCTAACTGAGTACCAACACAACCTGAATAAATCTGTGGACAAATACACAGTTACAAATGTAACTTGTGCCTAAAAAAGGTCTGTTTTCTTTGAGTTGTATCCCTTCCATTGAAGCAGTCAGATGACACTCAGGTGGGTTTGATCTACTCATCACAATGCTTTATATAAGCATTAGAGCTTCTAAAGCTTTCTTCTAAACTTGTCTTTGTCAGCTTTTATGTATATGGCATATTCAATTATTTTCATTTACTGAAGTGTCACAGTTCAGGAAGAATTTGTTCATTTAGTTGAAATCGCCTTATCTGTGTTGTTTTTACATACGTTTACATTTGGGCCACCAAAAATATACTTTGGCCACCAAATGTAAGGGCTTGGTGGCCTGTGGGGCCAGAGCTTAAAATATTAAGGGGGCCATCATTACATATTACAAACTATATCATCTGAGTAATGAATGGGCTTGAGCTGCATGAATTTGAACAAGGTCAGAAAGCTTCTCTAAGGATGAAACTGAGTCCTCTACTGAATGCTACATCTAATGAAGCTATGCTTCACATTTAACAGAGGAGAAGACATTTGTGACCTAATTAAGGCCATGCAGACAAGCATTTTGAAGGTAGTTTACCATCCCAATGAGAAGGAACTTTGTCTTACTGTCACAAAGTCTATACTGTTATTGTCTCCTTTTGTTGAATGACAGCTTGGATTAGTCCACATATGTGTGGTAACACTGATGCTGTTATTCTTTCAGAATTACTGCAGTTATAATATCTCACTGATATTGGATTTAACCTTATTATATACTCAATAGCCAAATTTGGAATTTGACAGTTACTTAATCATACCTTACATTCTCTTTTTAATCTTATAACTGTTTGTTATTTCTTCATGGGGAAGGAAAATCTTTTTTTTTTTTTTTTTTCTCCCTCATGTCCTGCTTGACAAGCAAGCGGGTGATCTAAAAAGTAATGTTCACCTTCATTTTCACTTTCAAATAGTTGGTTTAGATTATATTTAATATTTTGGTAAATATGTCTGTGAACTTTGAAAATACCCAGATTTTAAATAGACAGATTTTTACAATAAATAGATCCTTTATATTTAAACATGGTATACTGTAAGTGACTAGAATGTACCACATGTGAGAAGCTATATAACTACACCACATGACTAAGATAGAGCCAATCCTGCATAAGGCTTGGCTCTATTTAAAAGCAACACTGTAATCAGGGAGGACTCTCCATTAGTGGACATGATCTAATTTTGAATAAAAGACCGTTATTAGTCATATATTGGTCTTAATATAGTTAGATGTCTTTTAGTCTCTCTCTCTCTCTCTCTCTCACTCACACACACTCACACTTGCTCACACATGCGCAAACTCCCCACCTTTTCCTGTTAGTCACTCTCAGTTTGTTGCTGGGTTTCTTTAATGGTGGAGTGTCAAACAGGACAAAGAGAGGTGCCAGTGCTGGATAGGATAGCAGAAACACAGGGCTGATCTTATCGAAATCACTGACACACACACACACACACACACACACACACACACACACACACAGTCCCTTGCCTCTCGTAACAGATAATAAACAAAGTGCAGACTATAATTGCTCTCCAGGATCTGTGGCGCCTGTTGCTGTGCGGATGTGTGTGCGTGCATGCTCCGGTGTATTATGGCATATTGATGGTCATTAAAATTAATGATGAGGGGCTGATGTCACCAAGTAAAAGTGTGGGCATGCGTGTGTGAGTGAGTGAAATATATATATATATATATATATATATATATATATATATGTATATATGTATATATATATATATATATGTATGTATATATATACATATATATGCTTGTGAGTGAGAATTCATGCGTTTTAATGTGTGTTTGTGTCCATCATAAGATTCATGGGACACTGAAAGATAGAAAAGGCGTGTGTAAGAGGGTGAGAAGGAGAATGGAGAGAGGGATTCTGTGTTTCCGGGATTCCAGGCCAAAAAATATTTTTTTAAATGCCAAAAATAACGCCAAATATCCATTAATTCGGAAATCAATAGCGTTCGGGAACCTCTGAGCAGCACTGTTTCGAAATGAGAGACGTCTGTGTCATTGCCATGGAAACTGCAGGTAGCATAGCGCCTTTTGAGGAACAAGGCAGTGCGTAACTAAGAGTAAGTGGTTGAATGAGAGAGACTACAATAATAAATTGAAATGTGTGCTTTAGCTAAAATACGTAGGGCCAGGCTAGCACTGTGTTTTGTTTAACCAGCACTACATATTTGCGAGGTCTTGTCAGCAGCCTGTTGGTGACTGAGGAGATAGATGGACTGGTACTGTGGGAACATTTCAGGTCTCACACTGAGTTGCCAGGCAATGATAGTAGCTAGGGATGCACGATATTTGATTTTTTGCCAATATCCAATATGCTGATATTTTCCATCTAATTATGGCCGATTGCTGATGATGAAGTATTTTTTTCCACCTGGCTGAGGAGACTATTATGCATGCAAGCATAAGTTGTACTATGTACAATCAAGAAAGAAAATATATGAAGGAAGAATTTAGGAAGACTGAAGCTCAGGAGCTCAGCATTAAAACTTTAATGAAGCTGCCAAGTGGGTGGAGCAGTAGAGTTTTTTAGACACACAGGATTAATGTGTAGGATTTAATCTCTGGTCCTGGAGCAGAAGGTGGCTGTAATGCATCTATTACACTGGTTGTCAACTGCTATTATAAACTAAAAAGAAGATTTTTTTTTTTTTCAAATAGAGTTGTACATCCTGTCAGCCAAGGTGTTTACTATATGTGCAGCCAAACATAGCAGCTCCTCTGCAGGCTGTTTCACCCTGACAGTCCTGGTGTTTCCTCCGCAGGCCCCACTTCACTCTAGCTGCTTCTTCCCACTTCAACCCGAATAACAGCGGCTGTGCTTCCCTTCCAACCATCCTGCGGCTAACGTTCCACTAGCCTCTCAGCTGACGGTAGTCCCGGCTCTCCATGTGAATCCAACCAGAGCGCCGAGCCCAGGTTTGTTATTGAGGTTAAAGTGAGAAGAAGCAGCAGATCTGATGTGTAGCTTAGTGAAGTGGAGCCTGTGGAAAAGCACTGTGGAGGAAAGCACAGTCAGGTGGCAGAGGAGAAAGCAACAATTCGGCCTCTCATAATTGGCATAAATGGCCAATGCTGATATTTCAATTTAGAGCTTTTATCGGTTGATACCAATGATGTACCGATAATATCGCACATAGTAACAGTATGAGAAGATGCACTCTTTTGCAGTCAGCACTCAGTTCACTTTGTCATTTGTTAAACAACAGTTTAAAATAATGAATGAAAAAATTATATATAAAATCCTTTTCAATGCAGGGGCATCCTGGTGAAGATCTCTGTTCATCCTAAACACATTTTCTAACATCCCTGGGATGACGGGCGCCATTAGTCTCAAGCCCTGATCTGCTGGTTACTCAAGCAAGTCAGATAGAGACTGACATAGGTTATTACTTTTGCTAGATTTTTATGAATATATCCACTACAGTTCCCACTGCCTCCTACAACAACAATGGCTGTGGCTCAGGAGGTAGAGCAGGTCGTCCACTAATCAGAAGGTTGGAGGTTTGATTCCCGGTTCCTCTGGCTTGCTGTGTCCTTGGGCAAGACACTTAACCCCGAATTGTGTGTGAATGGTTAGTTTCCTCTGATGGGCAGGTTGGAATCTCGCATGGTAGCTCCTGTACTCTGTATGAACGGGTGATTCGTAGTGTAAAAGCACTTTGAGTGGTCAGAAGACTAGAAAAGCGCTATACAAGTACAGTCCATTTACCATTTTAATGAGAAGAAATACAGTCTTATAAATGCATCAAATTGTGAGCTATACAAAGGAAAACAAACTTAAGAACTTGTAAGAATTAATCACTTCAACAACTTGCAAAGCTACAGCTTCTATAATGGTTTTGTTTGTTTATAATTTTCCAACAAAATAACACATGCTGTTAAGCAGTCAATTTCAGACTGAGCCACCAGCACTTGAACGCAGCATAATAGAAAACCACATTTCTACAACACAACTATAGTCCAAAAACCACATCGATACCAAAATCTAATCAAGTCCAGTATCTTCAAACACCCAACCCATTATGTATGTGTCACATACAGTAGTACATTAACAGTGCACTATGTTTTTTCCAGGTATTTCTTCAATGTACAGTGCAGCAGCAGTGCTAGAAGTGGGCAAATCAATGTTAAATGTCTGTATGTAAATATTTAAGTACACTATTATGTAAATGTCGAGCCTGTAACTGTGTACCTCTAACTGTGAATAACTAAATTATTATGCATACGGAGCTAGCGTCATTAGCAAGAGAAAATTTACATAGCAGCCATATGGAAGACACTCTTGTGCTCTTGTGTTACGTTACTCAATTATCCATATTTAAACAGACTCATTTGTTTGGACGATGATGCTGTTATAATAAGATGACTACATGGTGTTTCTGGCTAAAGCGCTGTACATGAATGTGTATCTGCTAGCCTAGAAATATAATTTCCCATCTTACCTATAGTCACTATCAACTCCACCTAATAACAACAGGGTCTTGTTTAATAACCTTGAACATCCCAAAGTACTCAGATGATCCGAGTCCATACTGCAAAGTTCTCCAGTGTTCTGAACGTGTTCTGCAATGTACAGTACTGCACAAAAGTTCTAGGCACCCTAGAAGTTTAGATTCTTATCCATTATGCAACACCATCAGGGAGGAGTCTGATCACTCCCAGATTTATTCATGGCATGACAACGACCCCGAGTATAGAGTCATAGCTAGAGTCATAAAGAACTATTTTCAACAAGAAGAAGAATGATGAGTCCTGCAACAGATGGTATGGTATGGCCCCCACAGAGTCTTGATCTCAACATCATGGAGTCAATCTGGGATTACACGAAGAAGCACCTGAGATGACCTAAATAATAAATCCACAGAAGAACTCCAGGATGGTTACAACAACCTTCCTGCAAGTTACTATGAAATATTGTGTTAAAGTGAACTAAGGAGAACTGCTGCTGTTTTAAAGGCAAAGCTGCTCACAGCAACATATTGATTTCATTTAGCTTTCTGCTGTTTACTCAACTTTGTAAGAAGTTAATTGATGAATTAAAACAATTTATAGCAATATTTTTGTTTATTTTGTAATGACTTTTCATCTAGCCCTATCATTTTTGGTTCACAGAAATGTTTCAACATACTATCAAATGGATTTCCATCTTTTTTTTTTTAGAGATTCACAACCCTCACAAGATGAGTTGTAATAACTTTGGTGATCCTCTGACATTTGAGTGAACCTCGCTGTTGTGCAGTCACAACCCTGCAAATGCCAAATGATTTCTGAAAGAAGATTTTGAAATAAAAGATCCTCATTATACACAGATGTGTCAAAAATATTAGTGTAAATTGGTGAAACTAGTGTCATTGAAACAAATGCTGCTCACTGGAAAAATAGTAACAAAAACATCACATTTAAGATCAGATGACTGCTGTTAAGTCTACCCTCCAGACCTTGGATGAAGCCCTTTAGTACTGGAAAATGTTTTTCTCCAACGCGCAAGCAGGGAAGAAGAGAAAGACCAGGAGGAAGAAAAGCCAGAAAAAAAACAGAACCATAGCAGCAGTTATGCAAGCCATTGCCCCTGGAGTCCCATTAGATGGTCCTGTTGATGTACCACTGTTAATTCCAGATAAGGTCAGAAAAAAAATCATACAAGCAAGATTACTTCATATACCAGTAAGTATGGGCATCCCATGTGAGATTATTTCTCTACTTAGTGAGTCAGCAAGGAATGGTCTTGAGGCTGCAAAAAAAATCGACCATGAGTTGTGCAGTGGAAACTACCCAGCAGATGATTGCCCTTTTGATGAAAGGGTGGCATTCTTTTTCCAGAATCCTTCAGGTGTCATTTGTGTGTGCGAGGCAAACAGGATAAGGGCCCAAATGCAGACACTGAGACGGTACAAGTTAATAGAAAGTAGCTTTAATATTCAGAATAATCAAATCAGGCTCATAGTCTGGCAACAGGAAGGCAGTCCAAACAGGCAAACAAACTGCAGAGGGGTGAGGCAAAAATAATAGGCAGAAGGACAAATCTATAAGTCAATGGAAGCACTTTCTCAGACTCGCTTGCCACAGCTAGGGCTAAATGACTCGAAACACTATAGGACTGTGGCATAGAACAGATATATTAGTTAATAAGGACAATGTTCAATCAAAAAGTTTTTAAGTGTCATGCCACTTTGTTTTTTGTTATTAGAGAGTGAGAAGTAAATGGCAATGTCTCATCAAAAAGAGTTGAGTATTGTACAGCCAATTTGATGCTCATTTTGAGCCATTTGGTCCTACACAGGCCTTTTGGTGGACTACTGCCATGCTAGACTCTTCAGTGGTTCCAGGATTTATATTGTCATCCACATTAACTGGCTGCTTCAGTAATATTTGAAAGGCAGATGAGGTGATGTACATAGATGGTTCTGGGAAATCATGAATTGGTTGTTTTCTGCATTTCATTTTGATCTGCTGGCTAGAGCCATTCTGCCTCTTCGTTCTCAGGAGACTCTCTGCAGAACACAACATGGAAAGTTAGTGTCTACCAAGATGCATAGATTCTAGGCAACCAGTAATATCAGTAATTTATGCAGTGATGACCTGAAGGTTGGAGCAGCAAACTTGTGACCAGAAGGTCACTGGTTCAATCCCTGCGCTGGGGGAGATACATCTAGGTGGGGGAAGTGGAAAAAAAACAGCACTTGCTGCTCCCTCATTAACACCATGCCCTTCAACAAGGCCCTTAACCCCAACTGTTCCAGTGGAGCTGCCCAGTGACCTGACTGTGCTTGTACTGGGCAGCTTCCAGGTGTGAATGTGTGTATCCATGTGAATGTAATCAAGAGAGGCTTCCTCTCAGTGCAACTTCCCTGAATAACTAAAGGTAAAAAAAAGAATAACAATTATAAAGACAAAGATAAGCCTTGTCATCCAGGCAAACTTCCTTGACTTTGCAGCCTATGATAGGTATGCAACACACTTTCATGTCTCCTTCTATGGGCAATTGTTTTGCCCTCTGTAACCCAAATGAAATAATGATATCATCAATAATATGACACCTATGCCATTGTAAAGAATAAGATATTTAGGGGAAAATGCCAATAACGAATAAGCTTTGTCCACACGCTCTCACAGTGTTAATGAAATCATCGTCTTACATACAGACAGGGGACAAATTAAAGGAAAAACCAACATCAAGTGTCTTAGTAAGATGTTGGGCCACCACATGCCACCAGAACAGCTTCAGTGTGCTTTGGCACTGCTTCTGCAGTCTCTGAACTCTTCTGGAGGGATGAACACCATTCTTCCAAAAGATATTCCCTCATTTGATGTTTTGATGATGGAGGTGGAGAGTGCTGTCTAACACGTCAGTCCAGAATCTCCCATATATGTTCAACTGAGTTGAGATCTGGTGACTGTGACGGCGATAGCATATGATTCACATCATTTTCATACTCATCAATCCAATCAATGACCCCTTGTGCCCTATGGATGGGGACACTGTCATTCTGGGAGAGATCACACCCATCAGGATGGAAATGTTTCATCATAGTACATCATAGATATTTTTCAGATGTGTTATAATAAATTCAAATCTTGTGAATTGTGTCTTCTGCTTGCAGAGTTTGTTATGAAGATCGGAAATATTTTAACACCAAAGTTTTGTCTCATGTGATATCCTGATCTTTCTGACTGATTGATTGATACTTTAGTAATCCCTGAAGGGAAATTCAAAAGAGGCCATGTTTTCTCCGAAGCACTGATTTCAAAACGGGAAGCAGGAAATGTATAGCTAAAGAATGCACACTGAAAGCCGTCATGACATTATTACTGAGCAGCCAATCCCATTAGAGCTTCTGCTGTGATGGCATAAAAATAGGCACCGCATATAATATACATTAAATCCTCTAAACATTTCAATTGTAACGATAAAAGGATGCGATCCAATTTTAATTTATTGCCAGGTAAAAACAAGAGAGTCTATCTCTTGCTTTTCCCCAAAACATCTGACTGCCCTCCCCCAAGGAAAAATTAAAAATGGATGATCCTACCCCACATCCCTTCCTGGTAATTTCCATGTATTCCCTAAGTACAGATGAACACAGAGCCACTAGCATGGCTGCAGTATGGTTTGGAGTACCTTGTTTAGTCAGATCTGGCCAACACAACCATGTATGATTGCAGCTGTCATGAAAGAAATTAGGAATTGGGTGAAATTTGTTGAGACTTGTTTGAGAGACAGAATGAGAATCTTATTTGCATTCAGTAGTAATTTTAATACCCACACAAGACTGGGTGTGGGGCAATCACAGAGCACATCCCTCTTCAATTTGGCGTCCTGTTAAGCAACAAGCATGAATACAGCAGCTGCAAACATTGCAAAGAGCCGATAAAGGCTTACCACTAGTACAGTATGCTGGTTAGAAATGTCACCCAAAGCCTTAGTACGGGACGGCCAGCAAATTTAATTAGATGCTGGGCTTGGGCCAGACCACATTAGCTCAGTGGTGAAAGGTTTGATTATGATAATTAAAATCCCAAAAATGGATTCTACTTCCTAGATCTGAAGTAAACATTATAATTTGATATTTGACATTGATTTTCTTGACCAAAAATGTCAAGGCTTCCTGTAAGTACTAAAGTGTGATGGCAGAGTGTAATGGCTGTAGAGAAATTAGACCATTGCAAAATTGGTTTAATTTTTTTTGCTTTTCCTATTTGTTCATTCTGTCTTACTGAGTCAGGTACAATTTGGTGTACAAGGTTAAGTTAAGACCGACTTGCACCACGAAGTAAGAGCTTCACTCAAGAGAGGAGAGAGGACTGCCTCACTCTACTTGTTTAGAGCATTTTTTATTCACATATTCATTCGTTCATTCAGTGCAATTACTTACAGTTAGACGATCTGCCCTTTGTGGCCAGTAGGAGGTATGTATGCATCTACAAGCACACACTGTAGCAGGATCACCCACTCTGTGTAAGCAGCTGTCCATCTCTGACGCTGTGTGTCCTTGTTCGCTTTATATATTATTTTCCACTCACTGTTCACTTTGGCAACACAGATAGATTTACACATCACACAGATGACAGTGTGAGAAAAGGAGAGAAAAAGGGGTGGGAGAAACAGAGAGCAGGAAAGACTCCAAATGGCCTCCTGACTTTTATGTCCAAAAGCTACAAAAAAATAGTTCTTTTCCTCTTCCTATGCTTCACAATCTCTTTTTTTTGATGGGGAAAACACACACAGAGACATACACACTCACTGCACTGACTATACAGCAGTAAAACATCTCTCCTACTGATTTCTGAAACACTCGACTTAACCTCTGGGACATGCTAGTCCACCGAGCGCACACTAACACACACACACATACACAGACCTCTGAAAGGAACAACTTAACCTCAGAGAGTTGATCCTTGCTAAAACCTACTGAAATATGAAAGACCTGGTGGGAGGAGGGGAAGAGGTTGAGCACAGACACAAAGAGGGGGAAAGAGAGGAGGGAGAAGATGCAGAAGCAGCTAGTGAATATTAGATAGGGAGAGACGAGGTCATGGAAGGGTCTGGGACATGTGCTGTGTCAGTGCTGCTACATGATGGGAGATTTACTCTGCCAGGGAAACTAAAACATCTGACTTCTATTCAAGTACTGTGACGCTGCTGAAATGTTCTCCAAAAAGGACTCTGTTACAGTCTAACTTATTCAAAATGAATTCAGAGGAAAGTTATTCGAAAACCCGACAGTTTAACATACTGCATAGAACATATTGTAATTTTCATGTTTTAAGTTACAGTATGTGTTTCACTTCTTAAACCCCTTAATCTCCTAAATGACTTTGGAAAAAAAGAACATATTTTCTGATAAGGGACAATATAGAGGGTGACTAAACAAAATAAATTGTTAAAAAAAACTTTAAAATAAAGCATGACAAATGGAGAGTTTACATTAAAGTCTCAAATATTAGATATCCATAGTTTTAAACAAGAAGTATCAGGACTGACCTTGAAAAAGCCCACATTGTGTACAGCTCACTGTTTGATAAACACAAGATTTCACTGACGGGGTGGGATTCAGACATCTGCAGAAAGGCAGAGGTAAAAAAAAAAAAACTGTGGCACGAAAAAGAAAGGTAAAAAAGAATAACCATTAGGGAAAGATACACACATACAAACTTACTTCCTGAGGAGTGACAGAAAGGTGTGACAGGGTCATCTGGTGAGAGGTTTTATTTTCCCAGAATGCACTTGTACAAGCCTCCCAGGGACACGATCAGAGAGTAAGATATAGGTCAGGTTGTCTTAAGCACATAAATAGAAACAACAAAAATGTCAACACGTCAATGCAAGCATAACCTTCACACACACACACACACACAGGCAAAAGAACACGATGCAGCAAAGCATGTTACATTCAAATTTGCAGAGTTAGAGAAAGTAGACACTGGTGAAATATCCTGCTTTAATTGCTTGTGGTGTCAACGAAGCGAGCTATTCTGTTGGCATATTACTATGAGATATTTCTTGGAATTACACTTTGTAATTGGCTTTTGTAGTAGTAATTTAAAGAGAGATGACACATTGTTCTTCTGATTAAACTAGATTACTAAATTTCTTCTTCTTACGGCTGTTCCCGTTAGGGGTCGCCACAGTGAATCATCTGTTTCTATCTCTTCCTGTCCTCTGCATCTTCCTCTGCTGTGCCAACCACCTGCATGTCTTCCTTCACCATATCCATAAACCTCCGCTTTGGCCTTCCCCTTTTTCCTCTTACCCGCCGGCTCCGTCTTCAGCATCCTTCTCCCATTTATAGCCAGCATCTCTACTCCACACATGTCCAAACCATCTCAATCTCACCTGTCTCCATTTCACTCCAAACCGTCCAACCTGAGTTCTCCCTCTCATGTACTCATTCTGAATCTTGTCCATCTGTGTCTCTCCAACGAAAATTTAAGCATCTTCGACCCTGCCACCTCAGCTTCCCGCCTCCCGTCTTTTGATCGGTGCCACTTCCAAACCATACAACATCGCTGGTCTCACTACCCTCTGAACTCTCTTTTTCATTTCCCTTCCACACTTCCTGTTACTTTGAACAGTGGACCCCAATTATATAAACTCATCTACTATCGCTGCCTCTTCTCCTTGCATCCTCACCATTCCACTGTCCTCCATCCCATTCATGTATTCCATCTTGCTCCTACTGACTTTCATTCCTCTTCTCTCTACTGTATACCTCCACCTCTCCAGGCTCTCCTCAACCTGCTCCCTACTCTCACTGCAGATCACAATGACATCATGAACATCATAGTCCAAGCAGACTCTTGCCTGATCTCATCTGTCAACCTGTCCATCAGCATCACAAACAAGAACGGGCTCATAGCTGATTCCTGATGTAATCCCACCTCCACCTTGAACCCATCCATCACTCCAACCACACCACACACCTCGTAGGGCTGTGATGGTATGGATTTTTAGCATGGTGAAAAAGCAACACATTCCTGCAGTTTTACAGACCTTATCCATCCCCTCCAACCCCCCAACTGACTGGAGAGCAGTTAGCCTCGCTGGCTGGATAGCGGAGTCGGGGATACTGTCGTGCAGTGAAGATGAGGGGCACAGCAGTTTATCATGTCTCTCTAGGAGGTCAGAAGTAGTCTAGAGGGTGTCGATGGAGTGGAGATTGATGGAAGAGCTGGTCAGCCTCTAGCCTAGCTTGGATGCTGGCTTGCTTGCTGCCCTTCCACTTTCTTGTGCACCACTTTTGGCATCCCCCTGGGTGGTTTAGTTGCAACCTAGTGAATGTTTTCATTCAGTGACCAGCACGCATCTGTGGAATCACACACTTTAGCTTACCTGCCTCACTACAGTCATTAAGAAGCATCTTATGTTCAGTGATGTTCTGTCTCTATCAGTGACATTATCTGGTATTTCGGGGTCTCAGAAGAAACAGTTTTATGGACTAAATTCATCTGCAATCCACTGAGAGCAACATGACAGCTATGCAAACTAGGAAGAAAATGCAGGCAGTAAGCTAATATGACATTATCAATTAACAATACTTTCAGTAGGCTATCTTTTATGTTCCTGTCAGAAGGAATTCCAGGTTCCATGTTCAAGTGCAAGGTCCAAGTTCCATGATTTTTGTTGGCAGTCAACCGTTTAAATCATCATCTAGATGTTAGCTGAAGAAATATCAATACATTACCCAACATTTTAGCTGCTCCTCTCATTGTAAACAGTGAATACAGACAGTGAACAGTATTTAATGACCAGGTGGGATCGGATCCAGTTTCTGGATGATCACCTGCTCTGCAGTGGAGAGCACAGCTAGCTGTGGTAATGCTAGGTGAGCAGGAACAAAGGTTACAATATTGTAATCTTAGTTATATAAGCCCAAGCGGAGCCCTCTGCTGGACCCTATGGATAATACTCTTCTCCAATCAGATGCACGCCATCACCCACTGAAATTTGTATTTACGTACCCAGCCAATCTGGATGTGCCTACAGATTTTGTGTGTCTTGTACAGTATATAAGGCTGGTGTTGGAGTGGCAAGGTCCATAGGTAGAGGGCACCGCCTGTGCTTATAAACTGGGGTACAATATTTTAACCTTCATGATGTCTCACACCCACAACATGAACCCGAGCCACAATATGAACATGAAACTGGGTGTAACCATGGCCTAAGCTTGCAGTGGTCAAAAAACATACAATATGCACCCTAAACACCTCATTCCTCAAGTCATCATGGCCCCCAAGCATCAAAAGTAGTCCCCACCGGGGAGCAGAGACACACATCACCGAGCGCTGTCTTCTAACCCGCTGTAAGAAACGTTTCACAAGAGGGTGGGCAAAGACAGGTCTGTCGCCAAAATGGTCATTACAGGAAGAAATAGCTGTAGCATACACTTTAACATGGCATGTGACAGTTACTTCCCCACCAGATACTGTAGAAAGGAGAGAACCTCCCTGACTGCACATATCAGGAGGTCTAATCTCCTTTCCTCACACCAGTGTAGGAATCCCGTAGGAAGTCTATTGAGCCCCCTCCTGGGACGGGGGGGGGGCTCATTACAACTCGTCTTATTCTCTCCAGCAGAGGGGGAATGAGATGAAGAGGTGGAAAGGTGGAAAGCAACCTCCTTGACCATGGTGTGTGTGTGAATGTATACACCCCCAGGGGTGGATCGTCTTGCAGAACCAGGGAGAACCACAGTGGGCAGTGGATGTTTTTCCGAACCAGTTCCAAATCTGCTGCACCACTGGGGAGCGCTCTTATTCCAGTTGATGAAAGTGAATAGTGAATAGTGAAAACTAATCAGTTTAGGTGCAGCACCGACTTTGCTGTTTGGAAATGGCCCATGTCCTGGACCTTGCCATGACAATGAGGTTGTCTGAGTAGAAGATGACCCCCATGCTCTGGTTGCACAGTGGTTGCAGTGCTGCATCCATACATTTTCTGCATGTGCAGGAAGCCAGGGAGTAGCCAAATCAGGAATAGCTAGGGAGTAGCCAAATACTCGCTAGGTGCATCCTGATTGGCTGGCTATATATGCAAAGTTCAATGGGCAATTGCATGCGTGTGACTGGAAAAGGCTATTACTTGTAGAGTCCAGTAGACGGTGGAGCCTGAATGGAGTTTCCATCAAAATATAAAGAATAAAACTAAATCAAAATGATCATTGTTGGGAAGCTATGCCCTAGAGGCTACAACATTAATTACATCCCACAACATGACAGTGTTTGGTGAAGAAAACCATAAAACAACATTGACACCCTTACCAGCATGGTCCTGAAGGTCGACACATACCAGCAATGTCTTATATAAATTAAAATACCCACACCCATTTCTCTCTATGTAAGCATACCTAGTGGCAATATCTTGAGAGAGATATTTAGAGAAATTCATGTTTAGATGGGAGGTAAGGTAAAATGCAGTAATATGACCAGAATAAAGGCAAGAGTCACAATTTGACATTGCATTTGACCAGTAGGAACATCAGCGTCACCCACCAGCTGCCACAAAGCACATACATGCACGTTTGGAGACCTTTAAAAGGAGCAACTTAACCTCAGAGTTGATCCTTGGTAAAAAACTACTGAAATATGAAAGACTTGGTGGGAGGGAGTGACGGTGGGGAATGGAAGGAGACACAAAGAGGGAAAGAGAGGAGTGAGTGAATATTAGATAGGGATAGACGAGGTCATGGAAAGGTCTGGAACATGTGCTGTGTCAGTGCCGCTACAGAGCAAGCTCAGTCAGTACATAATAAACAAATACATACCAAGCCTTCTAAAACTGTGGATAACACAACTTACAATTAGTAACGTTCAAATGAAATTATTTGGGCTCTAAATTAACATAATTGATCATATTGTCATTCATCAATCATTTCATTAAAACTTTGTATAGCACCGTTTGTACAGGTTACCGCAATTCAAAGTGCCTCACAGATGACAGACAAGCTGATAATAAGACGGACGAACGTAAACAGTAAAACAACTGAGACTAATATACACAGGAATTGAAAAATTATTAAAATGTAATAATATAAATATATATTTTTAAAAAGCATATTGGATCACTTTACATTTTTTTATTATTGACTCCAAGCATTAAAACTAACAAGTTATTGATTTTTTTTAACATGTGTAAAAGATGTTGTACTGCTGATGTAATGCAATGAAACAATTCATTTAAGTGAATATCAGTTTGTATATTCGGTGTAATTTTGCATATATTATCAACATTGTTTACAGTAAGGTGCTACACACATCAATGACGCCCCCCCCCGCCACTGCCGCCGCCAGGCCAAAGCACTCAGCCTAGGGGAAACACTGCAGTATGTCAAAAAATATGTGTAACTAATACAATAATGAAGTACAGTGGGAACCGCCTACAGTGATCATGGTTACGGTGATCAACTGCTTATATGGATCCCAAAGCTCAGGACAGAATCGTTCCTATACAAATGCTGTTTAAATAACTGTTCATTTTGGCTTTTTTCTTACATGAAAACATATGGAAAACTTTTTTTTTTTTTTTTAATCTTACTCCCATGATACACACGACTTTTACTTAGTGGCTGCAGCACCTCCACAGGGTTGTGTGGAGCTGTGGGGTGTGGGTGATTATTTGTAACTGCCATGAAACAAACTTTGGCTTTCCTGCCACCACTACTCTCTCTGTCTATCTATCTTTCGCTCTCTCTCTCTCTTTCTCTGGTCTTTTTTAAAAATGAGTCAGGAAGTGAACAGCAAAGTCCAACTTTACTTTTAACATTATCAAACGAAGAGGAATGTCACTCCCTTTTTCTAGTAATGTTTTTGTCCTCCCTCATGGCAGGGTTACAGCTCTAATCAGTCTGATCACCAGCTGTGGTTGGCCGCCGCAGCATTATAGGTTGCATTTGTCCAAAAGTTGATTCTGGTTCAACTTTCTCACCCACCCCTCCCCTGCAGCCTGAATGCATGACCCATCTGCTTCCGGCTGGTTACCTGAGGCTGGTGACGTGTGCACGTTGAAATCATGATGGTGAAAAAGAAAGTCTCAAAGAAAAATGCAGTCTCCCTGAAGCTCGTGACAAACTGCCAAAAATAAACCGACGGAATGCAGCACTGAAACAACAAGCATTTCAAACAGCTGTACTGTATTTTGAATAGAATTCAATCAATAGTAAAGATGTCTGTTTCCTTACTTTATATTCATGTAATAAATATATAAATGTCAATTAGATGGTATTCTGCATGAGAAATATAGAAAAAGAAAACTTTTTATAGTGATCACCATAAGTGCATTTGATCGTTAATTCCTCTCACTGTAATGTAGATAATGCAAACTTAAGCATGTTATAAAGACAGTTATTTTTCATGTATTACCCTCCAATGGAAGCAAGGTGAATTGTGACCCTTTTAGCTGTTAGTATATTTAAGCAGGACAGAGGGGTCTGTGTTTATAATGACTGCCATTATCCCTCCTTCCTTACCTCTAAGTGAAAATGACATGTTTATACACCATGACTCTGTGTTTTACATTATATCCTAATGCACATATGTTGTGTTCATAGCTCTCTCTAAAACCATTAAGAGGACACAGTCTCTCTGAAATGGGGATGTGTGTGTGTGTGTATGTGCGCACACGTGCGTGTGTGTCTGTGTTAGAGCAAATCTGCTCTGTTTACATGACTGTGTTTAGAAAGTCTGCTCTCCGTTAATCTATGCCATACTTAGAGTGCGTGTATGTGTGTTTCCATGCGTCTATGTTTCAGCCCTCAGAGAACCGATGAACGCCAGACAGGAATAGGCATATTTTCAGTGTATGCACACACAGCTTGGTGAAAATCATTACAAGCAGGTGTGTTTAGATAGATCCAGTTTCTCTGGCTGCCTCTGCACAAACTCTAGCTCTCTCTCTCTCTCTCTCTCTCTCTCTTTCTGTGTCTTCTTCTCCATCACTCTTGCTCTCTGTGAAGTGGTTTTCTGTTTACTTCAGTTTTGAAACAGCAGTCTGACTGGAATCAGACACCAGGAAAACAAAAAAGCATGCATTTAGAATGAGAAGGGAGTCGAAATGGAGTAACAACATACACACACACACACACGCACATGTAGCAATAACACACTCATGCATTCATATTACTATATTTAAAAAAAAATAAAGTCCTGAATGTGAACTACTTGGGAGAATTCCCTTGCACGCACACACACACGCACACATTGTTCTTGTCATTTTAAATAGTGTTTTTACATACAGTATTTTGCATGCTATGTTCTATTCTCATTTAGGTTTTAGGGGGTCTGATACAGTAGCTATAACTAGCTTTTTTCCAGTTAGGTCAATACCTGATTGCTGGTATGAGATAATCCTGATATGAGAAGATGCAAGAGGAAAGGTCAGGCAGTCCACAGCAAACTTCAAAGTCAAAGCATTTATTGTCAGTTAAAACAAGTTTCCCTGTACAATACAATTCTTCCATTGCCTTCCACTCTGAATGCCATTTATCAAAGGAACATGAGATACAGAAATGAAGAAAATAAATAATAATATGTGATGAGAGAATTAAAAAAATTAAATAAATAAAATATCCAAAGAACACTCTGTACTATAGATAGAGAAGCGTTAGGTCAAAGAAATATCTGTGCAGAATTCTATATAAAGACAGTGGGTAAATGTCTGGTGTGAGAGAGTGTGTAGAGTGCGGTGTGGAGTGTGTATGTGCATCTGCGTGTGTGTGTGTGTGTGTGTGGAGGGTGGGTTTGGGTGGGGGCAGAGGCAGGGCCATGTCCACTATAATCTCCTTGGTCTTATCTGTGTTGAGAGGGGGGGGTTGTTGTTGTCACACCATGTCACCAGACCTGCCACCTCTCTCCTGTATAGTGTTTCATCACCCCCCCCCCCAGTGATCAGACCAATAACTGGTATCGTCAGAAAATTTCAGGAAGGTGTGATTCAGTCATAGGTGAGTAATGTGTAGAGCATGGGTCCGAGGACACATCCCTGTGGGGTGCCAGTATTCGTCATCACAGTATTTGAGGTTAGATTTCTAATTCTGATGAATTGCAGTCTGCAGAGTGTAGGGTTCAGGCCAAGGTTGTGCAGTTTGTGAGTTTGTGGGGGAGGCTGATCTGTAATCGATGAATAGCATTCTGATGTAGGTATCTTTGTTTTCCAGGTGGGAGAGGGCTATGTGCAGAGCTACAGATATAGTGTCCTCAGTGGATCTGTTGGGGTGGTACGCATACTGCAGGGGGTCCAGTGGTGTATTACTCTGGAAGTGGGCCAGAACCACTCTGTCAAAGCACTTCAGTATGATTAGAGTGAGTGCAACTGGCCTGTAGTCATTCAGACAAGTGACTGGGCTCTTTTTGGGGACTGGGATGATGGTGGTGGTTTTAAAGTAGGCGGTTAGAACTGGGGCCTGTGCAAGGGACAGGTTAAAGATGGAAGTGAAAACATCAGCCAATTCTGTAGCACAGGTCTTAAGGGCGTGTCTGGGTATGTTATCTGGGCCTGCCGCCTTGACATGGTTAATTTCTCCTCAGGACTCTGTGTACATCAGCTGAGGAGACAGTCAGTGGGGGTTCTTGCATGTTCTGAGTGTGTGAGATCCTCCTCTGTGTTTCACTGTTGGAGGTCTTGAAGCAGGAATAGAATTTATTAAGCTGTTCAGCTGTTTATTTAGCTGTTATTTCCGTGGTGGTGCCCTGAACGTCTGTGATGGTGTATATATACAGTGTATGAAAAAGTTTAGGCACCCCTGACAATTTCCATTATTTTCATTTATAAATCATTGTGTTTGGATCAGCAATTTGACTGACAATTTGACTCACTGTTGAACATTATTCTCATGAATCTGCTGATATTGAGTGGAATCCATGCGACCCTCAACTTTAACAGGATTCCCAGTAGTGGCACTGGCCACACAGCCCCACAGCATGATGGAACCTCCATCAAATTTTACTGTGGGTAGGAAGTGTTTTTCTTGGAATGCTGTGGCCATGCATAACGCCCCTTCTTATGACCAAATAACTCAATCTTTGTTTCATCAGTCCACAGGACCTTATTCCAAAATGAAGCTGGCTTGTCCTCAAGCAACTCTGTTTGTGGTGTGTGCGCAGAAAAGGTTTCTTCTGCATCACTCTCCCATACAGCTTCTCCCTCTGCAAAGTGCACGGAATTGTTGAACGATGCACAGTGACACCAAGATGCAAGATGATGTTGTAGGTCTTTGGAGGTGGTCTGTGGGTTGTCTGTGACCATTCTCACCATCCTTCGCCTCTCCGATATTTTTCTTGACCTGCTACCTCTGGCTTTAACAAGAACCGTGCCTGTGGTCTTCCATTTCCTCACTACGTTCGTCACAGTGGAGTCTGACAGCTGAAATCTCTGAGATAGCTTCTTGTAGCCTTCCCCTAAGCCATAATGTTGAACAATCTTTGTTTCCAGGTCGTTTGAGAGTTGTTTTGAGACCCCATGTTGTCATTCATCAAAGGAGAGTCAAAGAGAACAATTTTGTGTTCCAGTTAATCAGTTCTAAGTAGTTACAGGTGTTCAAATCAACACAATGACAAGGGTGCCCAATTTTTTGCACAGCCTATTTTTCACGTCTGATTTAATTTCTTACAACTTAATATTGCTACACTAAAAATCTGTGAAAATGTGAAATGGTTTTGAGTTATTGAGGTTCAAAGTTTTGACATCCTACTGAGCACAGCTGATATACAGCACAGTTGTCTTGCTAATAATCCTAAAAGCTAATAATAATTTTCATGATCAGGTTCTTCAGATGTTTTGTTTTGTTGAATGTTTTTACTGACAGATTTGAACTGATGATACAGTTAATCAAGGTTTACCAACAACAAAATTAAAGACAATTAGAAAAAAAAACATTCAAAAATAATTCCAATTCCAAAAAATTCCCATAATATACCTTTTCTGCTCCTAGATTTACTTTTATTTTTACTAATTTTTGAAACATTGAGTTTCTCTGTTGGTGTCTGAGAATGTTTCTGTCATCACTGTCTGCTGCATTACTCAAATTTATAAGATTAAACACACACAAACCCACTTAGCAGCAAGTAGAGTTAGCATCAGCAGCTAGCATCCTGAATATATCTCACATTCTAACACATTAACATTTTGGCTTCCAATGCTCATTTTTAAGAAGTCAAAGTAACTTAAGTCAATAACTTGACAAATAATAGTTTGGAGAAGTAATGGAGAGGTGTACTTTAACATCAACCAGTATTGGCTGTTGTCTCAGTCATTTTTTTTTTTGCTTCTAATCCTGTTTTTGTTTAGTGTATTTAAGATATGAGTCATTTCCACATGTTTATGAGAGACCATGAGAGCTCCATGCATCTGTGTTAGCATTGAAGCCTCATGTCCTCCAGATTGGGGCGTGCGCTATCATCTGTGTTCCTGAAGCTGCATAAATTAACTGGTTAAGCATGTGCAGGTGCGTGCTTATCCATGAGTCAGATGGTGTGGGTGTGTTTGTACACTGTATGGATGAGAGAAAGCGCCCATGAACGTATGTGTATATTGTGTATGTGTGTTTCCACCATTGCCATGCTGTTAGTTATTCCTGGAACAAATACTTTTTGATGGTGTTCTGGTTATTATTACACATGTGCCAAAGTTAAGGTGTGTTCATACTTGTGTATTGATATGTGTGTGAAATGCGAGAGTTTGAATGATATTAATTAAAAAGTAAAAATTCAAACACGCATACTATATATTGAATCTTGACACCTTCACAGTTGAATGCAATCCAATACAACAGCTGTCGGAGAGCTGTTGATTAAACATGGCCGTTTATCTGACTATAGTTTTTCTTGCTGTTGTTTTGGATTCCATTATATTGCAATGTGTAATATTAATTCAATACAACAACACCATAAACTGACCTATTATAAATGATTAATGTTAAAATTAACCCCTGGGAGAAAACTGTATATGACACTGTCAAACTTTGTGTGTTGCAGTTGTATGGTAGATGTTCTATTAACAAATGTGACTGGCTAAGTGTTGTTATAATTAGCTTAAAGGTTTTGCGCTATACATTTTCATACATTGTTGACCTTTGTTGTGGCGAGAGATAATAGAATTTGATAGAGAATGGACTAGAATGATATAAGAGAATAGAATGGGGGCAGTGGGGTAGCCACCTCACTTGGGTTGGCAAAAAAAAACACAGCGGCTGTCCAGCAAAAAGTTGAGATGGGCTCAACTTTTGCCCCAGCACAGTCTAACTTCATCCAGCCAGGCCAATCACATACATGCAATCACATATTCCTGGTGGATTATTTTGTAATGTTAACACCATATTCAAATAGTTTACCTTTGCAGTGTTTTGGCCTCTGATAAGTTTTTAAATCCAATTCATTTTTAACTCCACCTCAACTTTCTGGATTTCATTGTCTCTCGTACCTCAGACCTTGTACTGTTTTAACACGGGGCAGTTTTCAGTCTGAACGCACTCTAAGTGTGGTAGGACTGGGTATATGGTGTATGATTTTAATTAGATAAAATCCAAACATAGTACATGATGTGTCTTTTCCATTGCATTGGATCTGTTTTGAACTGACTTTATTGGCAGTTAACCATTACAGGTGTCATATGAATATCACATCAAGTGCTTCATGGGGACATGCAAGAGATGGTGATGATGGTGTACTTTAGTAGTTTGATTCTACATTTTAAAAGAAACTCAAAACAAAGGGCAAAGTCTTACTTTTCCCTGTGCTGTATGTTTTAGTGTGGGTGGCATAAAGGGTGTCATTTATTGGATGACCTCTTCAGACTGCATTAGAGGCTGAAAGCATGACCTTAAGCACCCCTTAACCACTGGAAAGCCCTTCACTGGCAATCACCTTGCCCTCGACAAGTGCCTAATCATTTTTAACAGTGGCTCAGCTAAAAACCGTCAAATTGCCTGTAAGGTCACTGTTCATGTTTGTGTGTGAATGTGCATGCCTTTGCAGCTGTTTGTAAGTCTGTATCTGTATATATGTGTAAATGATTACATGCTCAAAAATGCGCTTGTGTGGTTATGTGCTGGGGCATGACTAAAAAAAGACAACAAATATTCCCTTTGTCTTGAAATGAAAGCAAGACTCAAGCCTCGTTGTTAAAATGGGACAAAGAGTTTCAGGGGAATTTGCCATTTACAGTCAGGCACTGTGAGCAGCTCCCCTATAGGGGCCTGATATATTGAGTCCTCTGGGACATATAGGCTGTGTTCTTCATGGAAGATTTATGACTGTTTATGTTTGGCTTGGTATTTAAACAAAACATGATAAATACTGGAGCTATGCAACCATCCTAAAAGTAGGCTGGACTAACGAGAGGGCTAACAATTTAAATGTGCTGTAGAGATTTCTGTAAAGATTATAGGTAGACTTTAGAACTACCAATGAAGTCTAGATAAATGAAAGGTAAACGACCCCATTGATCTATTTCCCTTGGGGTGTGTTTGTGTATGTGTGTATCGTGGTTCTATTGTATATCATGTCATGTGAAACAAAATTGGTGTCATGAGACGCTATGCTTGGGTGTATCTATTTAAATTCAATACATTCAAGTCAGAAGAAGCTTAATGATCAAAACTAAGGACCAGAGGAATTTCAAGTGGTGTCCCAAGTGTCTATTTCTGTCTTTGTTTCTGTACTCTCTTCCAGTTCTATGCTCTATTGTTAGGATGAGGATTTAGGTGATGTTGATGTGTATGTCTGTCCCATCTACCCACCCATTGGTCCAACACTTTGATCCAGAACAGAATATCTCCATATTTACCAGCTGAATTGCCATGGCATTTGGCACTATTGACCTGACATTTGTTAGACCCAAATCCCTTCCAGGTCTCTTATAAATATCCATGCTCCCCAGAGGATGATCCCTGATGATTTTTGTGATATCTTTTACATTTAAGCATCACATTTAAGTGAATATTTTCCCTTCATCAAGACTAATCAAATACATTGTGTATCTACAATGAATTGTGTCATTTCAGTATAATATAGTGTTAAGATTCTCACAGGAAGGAGGACCTCTATCAGTATCACAGTTTCTACTTTTACTCATGAAAATGTCATGGATAGATTGTCAGCACATTGTCTTTACACATCCATGCTTAATGAACCTTTTTTTGATAATCCGTGAGCTCTCTAACTTTTCAAAAGATAAATTGGATCTTTTTTAAGCACAGTACTGATAGGTCTCAAAGAGTAGCTCATTTGTCATTTGTGTTGTTTGTACCATCCAACAGATTTGTGTAGTAATGAACATTGCAGTACAAAATGAGACGTATCAGGGGTAACAGTGTGTTATACAGTGTATATGATACAATGATTTTTATGTATTTATGAAGTACAAAAAAGGTGATCTTGATCTCATTTGGCTAGTCATTCATATTCCAGACAGCGGAGTTTGAACATAGTTTTTTGTTCATTTAATATTAACAATGTTTAGCATTTAAAAGTAATACTGCATTTTCAGGTGATTGATTTTTGCAATTAGAGGTTATCCCCTAAGAGCAGTAAATCCTTACTGCTAGCAAAGGTATTTGCAGTAAATCTGCGCCTGGAAAGTGAAACCCAAACACACATGAGTGCAAAGCAACAAATACATAAATATTTCTCAACACTTAAGACCATCTCCAACCCCAACAGAAAAACTAGTTTTGAGGACATCCTGAAAGGCCACCTTCCCCAAATCCGCCTGGAAGTAGTTCAGGATTGTAGAATTTTCACTGCCGGGTTGTATCAAGGTTGTCCTGAGTTTGCAGTCCCCCACGACCAGTCTCCAGGACCACAAATATGCTAGAGCTGTACATTGCCTTTTGTGGCTGAACCTTGTGATGTAATGAATCTTGTCAATGGAAAATTCCATGAATGATTTATACTTGATGCAAGCTGTTAACTGGAGTCCTGTCGTAGATATGTAGTGTGTAGGTTCTGATTTATGGTCCAGCATCACATTTCACCTATTGATATAACACCGCAACACAAAATAAGTGTGTCATATGTGGGCCATGTCATGCTTAATTATGTTCCCCACAGTACCCGTTTACATTCTTTCATTCACTTTGTGATACGAGTGATGGTAGGAAGGTTTGTCTTCTTTCATTACTGATTAGACGATTCAGAGGCTATCTGACAATTCAAACCAGACTTTCTCTCCTTTGACCATACAGATTTTCTGGCCCCAACTGTCATAGATCGTAAATCCAAATTCCAGGCTTCAAAACATCCTATCATGTACGGGTTTCCTGCCAGGTCCATGTTTTTCTATAGACAATGGAAAAGACCATGGCATACCTGTACCGGTCATATACTTCTATATCCCTGACTGTAAAGTTGTACTTGGCATTTCACACAGCCACCAGGATGAAACTGAAGAATCCCTTGTAGCTTTGAAAATAGCTCCATGTGTTGGCTGGGTTTCAGCCTTACATTTACACGGACATTTCCTGTCTATTGCTCCGAGACACTTGGGATAGGACCACTACTAGCGGTTCTCTGGATTTTTTTCCCTCTGTGCTGCATCAGGGAGAGTCATGAAGTCACCTTTCCATGCAGGCTGTATAGCTTTCACACCTCACCTACTATTCAACCAAGTGTTGCAGCTGCTAGCTTCAAACTGGCTGCCAAGGCTGCCAGAGGCAAGAAATGGAGGGTGACGCCAAGCCACTGTGCTACAACCACTGGCTGATTTTTACACATTTTAGTGTGTAATGATCATCACATGTCACAGATGGAAATACTGATGGTGTTTTTCATCATCACTTTCTGTCCTTGGTTGAATGAAAGACACATGTTCTCCAGAGTCACATTGGTGTATTATATGATCTGTGCTGCAGGCACTGCTGCTGGTTCACTTGTCTTCTCAAAAATGCTTTGAAAGAATTTACTGTTGAAATTTTGGCAGTTCAGTTCAGGGACACCATAATTGCATTTAATGCATTAAATAAAGCGAACCCAACCAAAACCCTAATTACTCTTCAATAACTGAGCTTAACGTTTTGGTTCAAGCCAATTTAAATCTGCATTAAAGGTTCAATGTGTAAGAATTGGCCACCTAATCCAAACAAAGAAGGGGCAGCATATCCCCCCACACCCACCCTTCCTCTCAAATGCATCACCCCTCCATCATTATACCTCACCGACTGTGTGCAGTTAATCTGTGCTATGGCATCAAGATATCAAAATGCTACAGAGACATTAGAGACAGTGGTAAATTACAAAAGAGTTGCAACATAATGTTAAGTAACAATTAAATAGTTATACACATGCCCCTAGGGTAGGTGTAAAGTATAAAATGCCACAGAACTCACAAATAGCAAACCTGCAGTTTTGCTGCCACAAAGTATCATTATTTAATGAATTGCCACCACTTTGCAACACAGTAATCCAATAGAGACCTGTTTTATTGATATAATATTTCAATATCTTTCCAGCATACTACGTACAATGTGCTACAACGCCAAATGGCTATCTTTCATGGTTGGTGCAGCTCTGACATAACCAGCTGATGTCTCCCCAGGCAGCATCTGCAGCCGCCGGCAAATTTACCAATAGGCGTTATGTGGATAAACTGACCACATATTGGGAATCCACATGGTTTCTCACTTTCTCACTATTAAACTTGATAAAGTGACATATTAACAGCCCTACAAATTTCAACAGCATGGATGTATTATAAGAACTGGACACCAGACCAAAAATGGTGCCATTCAGTCCGATAAGAATTGTTCAGCTGGCGTACACCAAAAAGCATTTCTAGCTTCCACATTTGCTCCTGTGTTGTGCAGCCCAGTAAATAGGTGCAGTAGTGTTTCCCCCAACCGGCTCTGCCTGTGAGTTCTGGCTCGGCCCATAGACTTTACCTTGTGATGACGTCTTTTCTCGGCTCAAGGAAAGTCTTACAAATATAAAACCTCCTAATAGAAAGAGTCATAATCGACCTTGTTTGCAGTTGGAGGTGTCCTGTCAACAGTTTTACAGACGTCTCTTTTGTGTTTGTTTAATAGAGGTAAAGGTAAAGTGCAGCAAACACAACATTGACATTTTATCATGTTATAAAGTTGTTAATGCAAAACATGTCAACAAACAGTTGCCTATTCTACTACACATCCAGCAGACACTAAGGAATATTTTAAGATTGCAGATTGCAACAACCTTCAGCGTACAAAGAGCCATTTGAGCCCATTTCCCACCAAATAAATCCCACCTGGAGCCGCAGAATCTGTTTGATCCCTAAAATGGTAATTACACCACTTACAAAAACGTACAAATATACTGTGTTTTCTCCATAAAACAATCAGTGGTTTAAGTTAAAATATTCATTCATTCAGCATTAACAACTTTTTTGATATTTTAAGGGAAAACATATTTTTGCTGCACCGTAGCTGATGGAGGATGCTGGAGTGGGAGGTGAGATAAACTCTCATCTGAAAGGAAAACGGCTAAGTTTGGCTGTGTATAGGGGTGGCAGGTAACAACGATGAGGAGTGGAGAGGGGTTCGGGTTTTTCAGTGTGTGTGAGTGTGTGAGTGTGTAACTCGTGCCGCAGTGTCAGAGTTCAATCCACTCGGTAAAGGGTCCGTTTTTTTCCCCTCACAACCCCTAATCAGTTCAGTTCAATCCAGTTTCACAAACATTAAAGAAAGACAACTCAAAAATCCGCTCCAGGTTTTCACTGCAGATCCCAGGGGGGTAGACCACTCAGAAGATACACTTGCCTGTTTCCTGGCAACAGCCTGGCAGATAACATATATTTCAATAAAAATAAATAAAACAGGTTTTATTTTTATAGTACAATGTCACCTAACTCTCCAAAATAACAACTATTACATTAAAATAAATTAACTAACAAAAAATAAAATAAGTTAAAATTTAACAGCCATTATTTATTGATATTTTGTTTCAAAGCCACAGGGAGCCAGGGCAGAGGATTGAAAGAGCCGCATGCGAGTCGCCGACCCCTGGTCTATGTATTATCCCCAGTAACCAGGACATTGTTTCTTGAAATAAAAGTTGCTTTTGAGTTTATTTGCACAACTATTTTTCAATTCCTGGAGCACCACAAATAAAATTCCAATTCACGTCTAATGTATTGCAGTGGAAGCAGATGTGTCAGAGGCCAAATAAAAGTAAAATTGATTTGTTTGATACCACCAGGGGTAAGTGAGAAAATATGTGTTTTGTAATATGTGTGAACTGGACCTCCTAACTAACTGCTGTGAAAATACATTGAATGACTACAAAGACTAGAACAGAATTACCCGTTCAAGTTTTTTTCATAGTCACTGGTGACTCTGGGGAAATCTGAATGTAAATACGAATCGACTTTTCTTTGTTATAACTTCACACCACAAAATAATAAATTCATAACAAATACCGAGATTTGCCACACCCTAGAAAAGCCCCCTATGTGTTTCATTTTGAAGAGTATTAATTCCATGTGGAGTTTTGCAGGATTTTATTCTGAACCGAAAACAACTTCTATTAACTTTACTAGTCTGGTTTAGTAGTTTGAACCCTGGTTACTGATCTGTGTTTCTAGTTGGTCTCAGTTATTTAACCTTTTCTTTTAAGGTTTTACTTTGACATTCCATGGAAGCTTTCTATATTGTCATATTTTATCTTATTTCCTACAACCTTTGATCTACTTACCTTTCAGATTGAAAAAAAAAAGAACTTTCAATATATCAAGTAACACTGACTGACACACACATATGTTTCAGAGTTGCCTTCCTTCACTGTTTTCCCCTATTCATCATTTACCTTATGTGTGTTTGTGTGCAGATGTACATTTCTTTTTAGGTGCTTTAACTCATAAATGTTTCATATTTATGTTGGTGTGTGGCCATCTGTATGTCTGCTCTAGCTTACAGTTATATTAGCTTGTGTCTGTGTGTGCCTGAGTGTGTGTACCTGTGACATGACCAATTTGCTGTGGAATACATCTAGCTATTAAAGTGAAATGGAGTAAGTGTGATGTTGGTCATGAATAGGCCTTGTTATCCCAGCTAATAGGCCGTGTGTGTGTGTGTGTGTGGAGCTGTGTGTCTGCGTGAGAGTGTGTGTTTGTCTGTGTAAGAGAGAAAGTTATTGTAGGTAATAAGGTTACTTTTCAATTGCTACCAGGTGTGTGACTGAGACAGAGATGTGGGAGAATTAGAGACTCCCAGCTCACATTCTGCTCCATTTGTTTCAATCTGCTCTGCTATCTTTCTCTTTTCTCCTGATTTATTTGTCTTTTTCTCATACTTTTACTTTTTTTTCTTTTCTTTCTTACTTTCCATCTTTCTTTCCTCTTTTATTTTGTCTTTCTCGTTCCTCTGCCCAACCTCATGTTTGCCCTAGAGAAGGATCATTTACTCAGGGAGGGGTTTGTTTAAATTACACTGATCCATACAACATATATCTGGTGTGTGTGTGAGAGAGACAGTGTTCCTACCTTGGCACCATACAGGATTGTTCTTGAGGGCAGTTGTACAATCTGTAATGAACCGCTGATTAACTAGGACAGTTAATGGTAAGGACTTACTGATAAAAACGCGTGTACGAGAGAACAAGAAAGACTTTAGCAAAAATCCATTTTGCCTCGACAGTTATCCGATATCCTGTTATACATTGTGTGTGTGTGTTTGTAAATTTATACCCTTCATGAGCAGAACTCATGCCTTCCCAAAGGTGCGTCTCATGCCAAAGCAAACAAAGCACAGGACATGTGGTTTCGAGACATGCTAACATGAGTTAGTCTCAAATCCCTAATGAGTATATGGGGAACAGCTAACAGCTAATATATCAGTTTATTCCTCTGGCCAAGTATGAGGAGGAGGTTAGACATGTGCATGTCAGTTTGGTTTTAGTTAACAAGGGAGTGGGAGGGTGTCATGATTTCAATATCCTTCAGTCTCTTTGGGTCTGTCTTTCACCACTCCCTCTCAATTTCCCTCCCACTCCGAAAAGTCCGTGCATGTCAGTTTTCCAGATTTAATGTGAGTACTGAGTATTAAGTAGATCAACTCATACCACTGAAATTAGAGTCAATGATGTTTTCATAGTGTAGGCTAAAAGATTAAAAAGCGACATAAGTATATATCAACCTAACTGTTGTACAGCATAACAGCATTTAACATGATGACCGATAATGAAACAGAAGACACATTTAGAAGGATATAATTATTGTCATTTTTCTAATACCTTAAAGGATATCAATATTATGTTTTTCAATGTTTCTTATTGTCAATAAATCCCATGAAAAGACAAACCCCAACACTGAATTGTTCTATGTGTAGCCAGAGTACGACTCGCTCATTGCCTAATACCAATGTGTTTTAATCTGCGGCTGAAACTAGTTCCCAGCAAATGCACAATTTCCTCCGGTTTGAGTAATATTTGCTTAAAACTACAGTGCCCAGCTGTGATGTAGGAAATCAGTGGGCCCCTGTTGCTGTTAGTTTTTTTTTTTTTTTTTTTTTTTTGTCAGAACAGTCCTTGATCTCTGTCTCTTTCTTTAACCCTCCACCCCCATCAGTCACTCTCTCTCTATTCCAATTTTCATACTTTCTCATTTCAAAATGACAGCTGCACCAGGTAACAGTGAGGAGTCTGCACTACCACATTACTAACATAGCCTTCATTTCTAGCTCTGGACCTTTTGTTCGATATCAAGCCTTTTCCACTCCATCTAGAACATGTTAGATTTACTGTACTAAAACTGACAGTGAATTAGTATTCATGCAACATACATAGTATTAGAAGGTAACATTAGAATGAACTATACAGTTATAAGATATAAGCCCAGTTTCTAGGTGTTTGTGGCTCCCTGCTGATAATAGACTCTGGGCCCAGGCATAGCACACACAAATTAGGAGTGTGTTTTTTTCTTTTGGAAACACACCGTCCCTGTTGGGAGCAGTGTTTCTATTGCTTATCAACCAGCACAGAGCTTGGTTCTGCCCCTTCTGTACTGGCAGGGGGTCTATGTGTCTGCGTCTATGCCCACACCACAACCACCTCCACCAGCACACCACCCCTGGCCCTGTCTGTCCTTGCAGGTGGTCTGCAAAATCACAAACACACATGCATACACAGTGAACACACACACACACACACACACACACACACACACACACACACACACTCACTTGCTTTACTGTGCTCCTTCGTGTGTGGATGGTATCTCCTCACTTCATCTCACCTGATTTTCACAAGTCCCAAACAAAATGGCAAAATACATAATTTGTAAAGATAATTTTTGCTTTACAAAACTATTACAGATCAGTGTTGAAAAATAAATACATTTTATGATATGACAAGGATGTACTTGAGCTTTGGTTTAGGCGCAAAAACAACTTTTACTAAGTAGTAAAAATGACCACTTGCACTGGATTTGTAGTGATTGCTTGGTCAGAATTTGAATGATAATGCCTTGAACCTCCATAGGGAGTAACAGGCACAAACCCTTCTCATTCAATATGAGAATATGAGTGAAGGCAGCATTGTGTCTTTTTTCTCTCTTTCTTTTAAAATGGTACAACACCAGCAGTGTGGAGCTATTATACCAGTCACAATATTTAGATATTTCTAACACACTAGGTTCGTTTTTCTGACACTGTGGTCCTTTTTCTCATAAAAGAAACTTAACATTTAATCTCTTAAATGCTGGCTGCATTTCACATACTTTCTTCTTTCCTTCTTGCTCTGAACCATATAGTTTTTTCTCCTCCCATTGCCAAACTTGCATACTCAGAATAAGGTACAACATTTTAGACCCAACACAAAATGGACCCATTTCAACCTCACGGTTTATGTGAATAAATTAACTTTTACAGTAAGGACACCTAAATAGAGCCAGGGATGATAGACCCAATCTAAAATGCGGTTGCCCCAACAAAACCAACACTGGCAGCAACATGATGCGCCACCGATTAATTATCAGCAATGGTCAAAAACATTTTTTATTGTGATGATTATGACACAATATTGTACTGTACCTGTGGCAATATAACAGGACCTTATTACAGTTTGGATCCGACCCTACCTGGGTTCTGAGTGGGGTCTCGGATATGAGGCCTCACATGGACCTCCAATTAAGACAACACAGTAAAGTGGCACCTTTTTAATGCATTCAGCTGGTCCATAAGACGGAAGAGGGTTCCCAAATTGTGGAAATAGTCCATAATTGCGTTTGTGCAATTGCATATGGTTGACCCTGTTGGTCATTAAATCTTTTGAGAAGCTGGTTAAAAGCAAACAGGTAAAAACAGGCCTTTTAGAAGGTTTTCAGTTTCCCATAAAGACAGGGTCATGTCTTAAGGATGTTTGTTTTGCTCTACATGTTGAGCTTTAATTGGTTTCTCATATGTCAAGTTCGTTAATTATTGCAATTTTGATTATGACTATCATAGAAGTTTTATCAGACATGTGTTCCTGTCCTACTTGCTCTCCTCAGGGTTGTGTGTCACTTCTACTCCTTACCATATTACCTACATACTGTACTAATAATTGCAGAGAAGCAGACATATATTAAAGTATGATATTGTTCTGAATGTACTTCAGGACAGATGACAAGACCATGGGGCTGTTCTGGATGAGTTTACTGACAGGTGTAAGGATCATAACTAAAATATAAACACCAGTAAAACAATAGATATTGTCATAGATATAACCTGCTGACTGCTGCTCATTTTGCATTCCTGCGGTGCATTCGCTCACACCACCATGTAAGAATCACAATGTATAACCAGGTTACTCCTGTTCCATGCTAACATGAAAATATGATCTACAGCAGGGTAATCTTAACCATAGATATAATATACCATCATGTGCAGTTTGTTTATGCTGAGGCATGTCCTCAACTTGAGTCATGTAGTGGTCAGTGAGTCAGTGGGTTTGACAAAAGAGAGTCTATGTATGTTTTGCAGGTGAACTACACCACTAATGTTTATTGATTTAGAAGTTAATGAGTGTGGATTTTATAGGACACTTGTGAAAATATTATAATAAATGATATTATTATTATTATTATTATTATTATTATTATTATTATTATTATTATTATTATTATTATTATTATTATTATTATTATTATTATTATGTTCTTAATGCAGTGGTATTCAGCTGTAAAACATATCAAAGTTGCTTTACTAACTTTAATGCAGGCCTAAAGTGTGCACTCTAAGTTTCTAAAATGAAGGAAAAGACTAAAATAAAATAAATATTTGATCATAAATGTGGTCACAACAGCCATAAGTGAAGGTTTGATATTCAGAATACCTGCACTTCACTACAGATATGATTAATGTGGAGGAATCAAATACATTCCACCCCACTCTGCACAAATGATCAGTAACCTGAATACTGTTCTGTTACAATCATACAGGGATATTCATAACCAGGTTATGTTCTGTATCATGCCCTGATATGATTTCTAGAATATGCAAAAAATATTACTTGAAAGATGATGTTGATGACATGACACAGAACAGAAAGTGAATAACATTGAATTATGAAAAGATAAATTCCCTCAGGGCCATTTGCTGCATGTCACAACTGTGTTTTATATACTAATTTCATACACACGTAAATACTACATAACTACATATCTCCATCTTTACACATATCCAACACAATTTTACAATATTTAACATTTCAAAAAGTGTAATAGTTTTTGTCTGACACAGTCAAGTCAGTTTTATTTCTATATTTCTATATCACAAATTTGCTTGAAGGGGCTTTGTAACATATGTTAATAGCAAATATTACTTTATTTGGGGGAAAACACTTGAAATAAGTACAGGAGAAAAAACCCAGCAAAGATACAAACTAACTACAGGTGGACACTCAAATGTTAATTGTGTTGCTATGAATAGCTTGAGAATATAACAGAATGAAATAAGTAATATTGCAAATGACAAAGAAGCCAGAACCATCAGCTGCTTCTCCTCCATTGGGCACAAAATGGCCGCCTGGTGGGAGACAGGATGGCATGGAATAGAGTTGGACAGGGGGACATTTAAAAGCCATAGGGGGTCAATGCCTCGAACTTCATTCAGTGACCGGGACACAATGTAACCCCCGCAGAGTGACTGGAGGCTGTGGAATAATACTAGACCATGGAATAGCTCTGGAACTACGGGGGTTAGCCTCCGTGACACAAAATGGCTGACTGCAGAGAGGCTCTGGCATGAAATGATATTTGACAGAAAGACAGTGGCTGGCTATGTAGGGGGTCAAACTGTGTAACACCTAAGGTGGATGGATTACAAAGAGAAAAAAAAAAAAACATCAGCTTTACCACAGACAAGTACATAACATGTTTCTGGACTATGTCATGTGACATCACACTGTGATGTTGCCTTCACATGATATGGTAATAACCATCATCACACCTTCACAGTTCAAAGCAAAGACATGGACATAATCATATTCAGACTTAATTAAAGCTGCCAAGACACCAGCATGTTGGGTAGAATCTGATTTCTTTGTTCTCACTGAACACACTTATTCATGTTTCATTGCAAACAAGAAGTTGTCTGTTTGTTTTGTTTTTGTTCTGAACCTGTCATTCACAAAATGAACTATGAGTAATCAGAAAGTTAGAGAAATTATTCTACTAGGAAATGAAGGCCTGAGGCTCATCTGAAAGCTGTCTCAAAGAAAATTCATATTTGTTTATATATATATAGAAGTGTCAGTTATTGTCATTATATGTCCCGAAACTGAACAATGTGGACTCACAGGGTGTGTTATTTTTATTACATTAAAGAAAGTGAAACCTTGAAGCCGAAGCCTTTTTTTGTTTTTTTGAAAAATTGTAGTAATAGTAGTAAATATATATATATATATATATATATATACAGTGCTTATCATATTTTATATAGTATAATATTGGTGGTTTTCATAGGATACACTATGTATGACATGGTATTTATAGCTTTGAGAATACACTGCTGTAAGATATGCGGTAGTTGGTGACAAAATGGCTGAATACTGGTATGGTGCAACACACTCAGGATCAGACATCATAACTCTGGATGATACAGAAAATAAAGACTGGAAATCATACAGGATTATTAACATGCTCGTCATAAACCACCTGCCACCTCAGTAGTGTCCACCTCTCTCAGGGTACATGAACTGGCTGCCCCCGTGGACGACACTCTGGCATGGAACAGAATCAGACAGAGAGACACTGGTCGTCCATGGGGGGTCTAGCAAGGCTGGGTTTCCCTGTGGAGTCTGTGCGCTGCCTACTGAGTTTCCCATGACCGTTCATTTTAGTAAAGGCTTGGAAACATGATGGCTCATAAAGGCTGAGGCACAATACACATGACAAAGCACCCAAGAGAAGACGGTACAGGGCAGTGCCGCTTTCAGCCTACCTTGCCTCACATTTCATGCCATCTGCGCTTTGTCTGCGATCGTCCTTTCATAACCTATGGAAAGCTTTTCTTCTTACCTACCAGTCCATTAGTAGTTTTACTAGCAGGGCAGGTGAATACCTGTCCTATTTACACGAGTTAGGTTTTGCGCCTGGAGAATGTGACTTACTGATTGAAAAGAAATGGAGGAAACTTTAAATAAACACAAACATGCTGCTTGTCTCCATGCTTCTAATTATTGTCAGGGGTGCATGGTTTTGTCATTCTTTCCCGATCCTTCAACTCATCTTTCTCTATCCACGTTTCTCTCTATCCTCCAGGTGCTGGAGTTTGGTTTTGGCTTCACCACGGTATGAGAGAATGAAGACCTTTTCTTTTTAACCCATAAGACAATAATAGTCTTGGACAAAGACGCTGGCTGACTTCTCAAGATCGTAACACGTTGGTAAGATTTTATTTTTATTTTTTAGCTTTGAACCATTGTTGTCCATAAATATTAATAACTCAGATTCAAACTCAAAAACACATAGTTGATTGCTGACTCTGGAGTTCAGAATTCAGTGTCAAAGGTACAACATCACTGTGATTCAATTGGTAAATGCAATTACACAAATAAACATAAAATTAAGCATTATTTGAGAAATAGTTTGTACTTGACTCCCACACAGCATGAACATGGCAGTGTAGCTCCACAACTAAATGGACAGTGTGTCATCTAACTACACTAACACACACACACACACACACACACAGAACCTACGCGTAGCATCAGTGAGAACTTTTAAGGCTGTGACTCACGAGTAATGTCTTGGAGGTGGATAATTGTGACAATTACAGTTATCTGCAGCTTTGACCTCTACCTTTACTTCTTCGGGACTGAAGTGTTATCCAGACTGATTGACTCCTCTTTACCTCTGAAGGCATCGCTGTCATTTCTCTGGAACTCTAGCTCAGACATTTACTCTTTCATCATGGCGTCTGTAAAAACATTTGTTACACTCCAGATAAGCGAATCACCGCACATGCTGTCGCAAGACTTGTCAGGATTTGATTGGGTGCTACGATGGCCATGCTTCCAGTAATTTACTTGCAGAGTGTTCTGCTTACAACAGGAAGTGATGTCGGTAGACAGGGATGTAACCTCATTGGCTGTCGAATGTTGCCATGGGAAAGCCCTCTTGTTCGGGGTGGAAACATTTCAACATGGGTTTGCCTTTGAGGCTCTCATACAGTAACACATGACCTCCTCAGAGACGACGCCAGGCAGATAACCAATAACCAGTTAAAATGCTGCCAGCAGAGGAGGTCAACCAATCAGTTCTGTAGCAGTTTGGATAGCTAATCCAATCATAACGCAGGGTTCCACATAGCCACATGTGCTACGTAATGTCCATAACAGATTATAGTGAATGGTTTGGTTTTGATGTTCATATGAGAAGCATTTGGTTTCAGCTGACTTGACTGTCAAATATATAAAAAAGGCGGAGATATGCTGGTTAGTGTGGCAGAGCAGGGAACAGTGGAAGACACCCCACGCTCCTCTGGAATCATGACATTCACACACAGCACTTGACGGTGAGGGATTATAGGTCTGGCTGAGGAGGCCAATCATTCAAGAAGACATTCTTAACAATACTTTTAGTGTCTAGTGTCTAGAAGTTTTTTTTGTTGGTGAGCTGTGCAACAACTGAGCTGTGAACAATTAAAAACAGCCAGTTGAATGCTTTTACTTTGGAAATCAGAGATATTTGTAATTTTAAACACCAGTCAAATCTACAGGGCAACACTGTAGGAGGATACATGGGATAAACAGTTTTGTTAATTTTTTAAATTTTTTTTTTAAGTACATAAAGTACAGCTTTTTAAAAATTGAGACCAAATTAGAGATTTGCATTACTGCTCGTTGAATCTTAGTGCACTGATATTATTGTACCACCAACTATATATCCTGAGTATTATGTATATGTATTCTGAGTAAGCCAATGACTGGTCAGTGTGCTTATTTGTGTTTCAGTTTTTTGAAAGTTATTAGAAACCTTGCAAAACCTCTGTCATGACTTCACAATATTTGACTTACTGCACCAAGACCACTGAAAATAAAAATGTTACGTTGAACTGTGTTGTCCAAACACAAAACATAAGATGAAATTAAGAACAGGAAACAGTAAGGTTGACATTAGCCCATACAATTGTTTGTCATTCTTTTGTCTATTAGCTTTAGGTGGTTATAGAAAGCAAACTACAGTAATATTTGAGTAGATTATCTTAAGCTGTGCCCCCTTTTCATACTACAGTATATACTAAACCCATGTTTGTATATAGTATGCAGTTTGTTCAACCTAGAAAAATGATCTCAAATTGCTAACACATATTTCAGTCTCTTAATTTGTGTTTGGCGTGAATGCCTCTTTCCTCCATTATATTACTGTTCTAGAAGTGAATGGAGGAACTAAAAACAAGTGGGAGGAAAAAGCCATTCAGTGGTGCAACATGTTTATACTAGGTTCTCTGTTATGGCATCCATGCCCAATTCAAAGCACTTTCTTTTTTTTTTTTTTTTTTTTTTAACCAATTACCGTTCCTTTTCCTTTTCCAGCAACATACAAACCTATCACTCCATGAAATGTACATCTGTAATTTCCTGTGAAATTCACAAAGAAGGAGCACAAAAATTGTCAGAATATTAGCGTAATTCTGCTGCTGACTTACAAGCAGGTCAATGGCCTCCATGTATGAAACATAACATGCATATATATATATATATATTTTCACACAGCTCATATTTTACTAGAAATATGGGCCTATATGTGTGCATAAATACATCTGCATGACCAGCATACACATAAACGTATTGAAATACTTCTACATGAAAAACACACATAAACAATTCACATGTCTGACAAAATAATACATACAGTAGTAATTAAAACACAACACAACACACATTTGTGTTCTCCTTGACCAACACAGATCGTGTTTTCCTTGACTGAGATACATCCTATACAAGTAATCATAAATAGTAGGCCTACATTTGTGCCAGAGTATGATGGAGCCTACTTTATAGTTTATATATTTACATATTATACTTGTACTCATCTACCTTAAAATAAAATTTTAAAAAATCTATAATGACAACATAAATTACAGATTTTTTTACAGTAGTTGCGCTGCAAACGCATGCTTATTTCTTTCAGTGTTCTTGCTATAACCAAATGTGACATGTATCACTACAACAATTTATTTTAGTTTATTTCATTTAAAGCGTGCCTATGTAACTTTGGCCCAGAGGAGTAGGGATAAAATAAATGCTTGTTTGCGGTGCATTCCAAAGTATCGACTTGGGTTCAGTTTCTAAAAGGTGTGTGGGATCTAAATAAAAGGATAAGAAGTGAGTGGAGGAGACAGACAGAAAGTGAGAGAGAGAATAGAAGTTTTTGACAGTGATCCCCACCAACAACCAAGGGTGGTGTGGATCCACGCTGTCCTATTTTTCACTATTCAGTCCGGGTATGGCATCACACTGTGCATACTTTGTGCGTGTATGCTTGCTTGCTTGTGTGTACGTGTGTGTGTGTGTGTGTGTGTGTGTGTGTGTGTGTCTGTATGCATGTGTGTGCATGCTTGTACGTATACCCATGTTTGACTTGGAATTACATTTTCTGCTGTTCTATCCAGGTTTGTGTGAACACAGGTCTATCGTAGCTGTGTACAGCACTTCTATATATCTATATATATACATATATATGTGTGTGTGTGTGCGTGCATGTGTGTGTATCAGAACCCCCTCTGGTGCTTATTTGCCATCTCTGTGACGGAGCATACAGCTGCATCTCAAGACAAACTAGGCCAACAGCAGCTCTGTGGAGATGGAGCTGCTGACATTTGGCACCTGTTATCCAAACCTCTGAAGACTTTGTTATATCAGAAACTCTCAGGTGTGAAGAACTCTCTATGTGCCTCCTATACTGATCTGGGTTTCTTTCTACTCTACTTGTTTCCTTTCCTTTCTTATAATAGCTCCTGTTTCACTCAGGCATTGAAAGTGAACTGGGCAGAAAGACAATGGCTGACTCTTAAAGCCGTGCTGATGTCACTTAGAATAACCAACACATAGATGCTGACACTGATAGTGACTTTGGTGTTGTGTAGCATCCATGGAAAGAGGAGTATGATTCTGTAACTGTTGTGGCAGGAAGGTTTGGACAACTCTTCATTCTCAGCACAAATAAAATATGGTAAAGCACGCTGGAGACATGTTGCACCTGCAAACTGTCACTAAAGTTGAAGCAGAGCTGCTGCTTTCTTCTCCAATCCAAGCTAGCCTTGATATATTTAGTGAATGTGCAGGCTGCTCCACAGTTCGCTCATTAGCAGCATTGTGTTGAATGTTGGTGGGAGATGTCTGAGTACAACCTGCACTCATACACTGACTGGTATCAAATGAGGTAGAACTTTCTGGCCTTATGTCATGTTATCAAAAACTCAAGTGCTTATCAAAAACTCAAGACTTCTCCATTCTCTGTTAAAGAGCAGCTGAGGTGGACACTAAAATGAGAATAGCTGGTCCACCTTAAAGATCAGTCCACCTTAAGAGAGCCTGATCAGGCTTTGGGGCTAACCCCCTTCGATAGACGGGTATTTTCTTATTGATTAGAAGTTGCAGCATTTATTAACTAACACATAGTCTGTACTCTACATTTATTGCTAGACTGACAACTTACTGCGAACCTTTTCTTCTGCTCCACTCGCATTCACCGTCACTTTTCTGCCACTCGCTCAACTACATATGCTCATTTACACACTCACTAGACACACACACATTACACACTGCCCTTTTCCTTAATGGAGCTACGCTGCTCTTACAACAGTACCTTTCACATAGATGCCCTTTGAAGAATGAAGACAATTCCGCAATAATGTAGGGGGGTTTTTGTGCTCGCACAGTAAAATTCATGTGGAATTTTAGCATTGGTGCTCACAATTTTGCAGTGGCAGTGTGCTGCTGCTGAATGAACATGGGGAAACACTGGCTATTCAATCAAACTAATGTTAAATAGTAATTATTAACACCTAAAAATGCTTTGCTAGCAGCAAGCAGCAATTATATCACATTAACTCCCTGAACACATCGCACCTTCCACTGTATATTTTGACAGTTTCTTTTGTATGATGTGTGAGCTGGTGTATGTTACACTTAACTTATGCTGCAGTACATCCTGTTGCACTGATCCTGTTCTACCAGCATTAGGAAAATCATTTTGTTGCAACTTTACAAACTGAAACACAGGTTAAATCTTATTTTGGTGACTGACTGAATATCTATGTAAAGAGTGGCGCTAGATGTTTAGAGTAGTTGTCATTCTGTCGTGAGTGAATCCAAAATGTTAATTTCTTGGTTTAAAGCACAGGTTTCATGCTGAACTTGGCAACATCACACATGGTTGGATCCAAATCCTAGTGAGGGCTAGCTGTATGAAAAGTTCAAGGTGAAAGCAGTAAAAGCACCACAGTCCTGGTGTGTCTGTGATGTTTTATACCAAATAAGACCAAAGGGCCAATACAGCCAATATGATGATGAGTCCAACTTTTTATTGGATGGAGCACACACTTTCAACAGAGACATTTTGTAAGACATTTTTGGCCTTTTCTGTGAGGGTCTGATTTGTCTCTTCTATATCGCTAAACATACTGTTTTACCAAACCAGTGTTTGAGGAAACAGAAGTGATCGATCGGCATCTCAATTAGTCTAGAAAGGCCACTCTTCACTTTTCAGACCTACTTTGTGGTTTTGCCTTAAAAAGGTTGTTTTTTTCTTATAAAAATGAGCCTGATGCAGCTTTTAAGTGCTGTATTTTGCATCTCAAACCAAACTAGGACAAACCAAAGCTTTGGAGATGCAGAGGTGACATTTGGCATTCACAGCAAATCTCTGCAGAGTTCCTCTCAGAATTTCTATTCTTATCTTTGTTTGCTTAAATATATTTGTTTCCTCCCAGTTTCTTTCTGTCTGACTTGATTACTTTCTTTCTTGCTGGTAATCCTCTGAAGGATTGAATTTACAAAGACATTTATGTCCATTCTACCTTTCTTTGTATATTTTGCCTTTCAATCCTTATTTTTCCACATTTAGTTTCGTTGTCATTTAGGGACAAAGTACAATCGTCCAGTAGTTTGATGATCCAACAGTTCACTGATCTTTCTGTCTGTCAGTCCAAAACTTTGGTTCACAATCAAATATATTAGCAACTACTACAAGATTACCATTAAACTACTGTGGATACTTATGGTCCCTAGAAATGTTTTGGTAAACCCCTAGCCTGACCTTGGTCACATCAGGCCAAAAATTAGAAGCACAGTAAACAATAGAATGATCATCTAATGGGTGGATTTACATGAAAATCACAATCATAGACTTTTGGTCCATCTCGCACGTCGGTCCACACTGAAATAACAGCTATCAGGTGGATTACCATGAAATTTGGCACACATATTCATGGTCCCCAGAGGCTGAAGCATACTCTCATGACAGGGCTTTAAACGGGACTTATTATGCTATTTTTTATTTTTATTTTTATTTTTATTTTTATTTTTATTTTTATTTTTATTTTTATTTTTATTTTTATTTTTATTTTTATTTTTATCAGATGTTACACATGGTCAAAGATGAAAAAAAAATGTTCTGAACATATTTAAAATGCCCCCTGAAAGTCAAAAATCAGGGCTTCAACCCGCTGTGAACACTGTTTGCGAAATTACATCTACTTACTCCTCAACATCAGATTGTTCACACATGCCCACAAACAGCACTCCAACCTTAGCCCTTGTTGCTAAGGTTGTTGCAAAGGTTGTTACATGGGTTGTTCACGTCGTGACTATTTGCATCTTCTCGTGTTTGTGTGTGTGTGTGCATATGTGTGTGTGTGTGTGTAAAGATGAGAGAGAGGATATTCTTAGGCTCTCATTTCTTATTAGTGTCAGTGAATAGAATGGTGTTTGTAACAGCTTTGCCTTATTTTGCAATAAACAGGCATGTCCGACTGCAGAACCTTTGCACAGAAAGATGGCAAGTAATAATGGGTGAGGTTTCGGGGAACTACACACTGCCACACATAAACATAGACACACAGGGGTGAACTAGCAAGGGTAGTGTGCGTAGTGTGATAACTTCATCTCAGTGTGGGGGCGAGTTGCAGGAGAGTGAAGCGCCTGGGGAGAAAAGGACTATGGGTAGGGAGTGGGGCGCGGCATTGAGACCACACGCTGAGAGAGAGGACGCTTGACCCAGACAGAGAGAGATGCTCACTGAGACACATACAGATAAATACACAAAGATGTATAGCTTTACTAGTGGCGCTACAGATGTACACCTCACTCTCTTCAAAACACACACACATGTACACACTTCCCCACACACAAATCTCTCTCCCTCTCTTCTAATTCCATTGTAATTCTATCTATCAAGAGAGACAGAGCGAGCAGAGAAAAGAGTACTCCCTTGACCCTCTTAAGGCAACAAATTTATCAGCTGTCCCCGTCTTTCCTTTTCTTTGTCCATCATCTCCATTTCCTTCATCTTTCCTCCGCTCTCTTCTTCTGGCTTTGTCTGAGTGTGTGGCATTCCATTTGACCGCCAGTTACCATGGCAAATGACATGCACAATGAGCATGAGCCGCACGATTATAGATCTGTCCTTCTCACCCGCGCACGTACGCACGCAGCGGCGGCATCTCACTTCGCGCACTCTGACCTTTTGTTACAGAGAGATTTAACAAAATGTGAAAGAAGAAGAAGAAAAAGGCTGAAGCTGAAAAAAAAAAGAGGAAAAGAACAGCAATTAAAAGATAATTATCTCCTGGAAAAGGGCCACAACTTTCATAAGGTCTGTATTTTTGTAAGAAAGGCAGAAAAAGACGAAGAGGAGAATGAGCAGATTCCCTGCAGTGTAAATGTCAAACCCTTGCTTTGACCTTCTGCTACTTTCTTCTAGTTCTGCTCCTACAGTGTCGTTCTAATTCAGATCGATTGCTTACAGTGGAACCTGGCTCTTCTTTGATGAAATGATCAAACCCTCAAGAATTAGTCATCTTGCAATCACAAAAATTCATGCAAAATCTATGACTCCTCCGTGATTTGCAAGAGCTTGCAATTCTGTCCAATCCTTGAAATGTTTCCATAAAGAATGGTCAAATCTGAAAGGTTCAAAGTTTTACCAAAGTTGCCTTTTTCATATAAAGAATCTCATTAAGAACCACTGCCTAAAGCCCAGGTCAAATAAAGAAGACCTCAAGAAACCAACTTCCTTACAAATCTATAAATGTCTTTCTATCCTCTGAAGTTTGCTTCTCAGGCAGCACTGACATCGACGCTGTGTATCACCCCCAACAAGTTCCCCCCACTTCAAAATCTCAGCAAGCCATGTCTAACCTTCAGCCTGAATAGAACATCTCTAACCTACAATTCCTTGAATTAAAAATCACCTGTAAAATCTTGCAGGAGCACTGCAGAGTCTGAAATACTTCTCCAAAGTCAGCTTAGGACACAATAAGTGTAAAATATAAGAGTCACCTTTATTAACAGTTTACGAACAAAGACCACACTCTTTGCGGTTTTGTTGTGGTTTGTTTTAAGAAGAGTTTATTGGGATTGGCAAGAAGATATGGGGAAAATGGTTAGAAACGACTGCACAGGTGAATGGCTTAGAGAGGCACAGCTGATTTGGATTAATGAGGCACAGGTGCATGGGGAGGCATAGTCTTATTCCTGAACTTTAGGTATAATAACTCCATTTAGTGGCCACCGTGATCTGTCCTGTCTTGTGTTTATTCTTCAATCAATACGTATCTCAACAGATTTTAATAGACAGACTATCTCTCTCTCTCTCCCCCATTTCTCTCCCATTCCTTCTTTTTCTCTCACTCTTTTTGTCGATGATATTCTATACTTTTCTCATTATGACGAAATCCAAAGAAAAGACCAAGAGTTACTAAAGAATATTGTCTACTTATCCAAAGCCTGATATCTTTTCTTCTTCATTGTTGTCCAGAAACTATACCTCCATTATACATCTTTACGTACCATTGATCCTTCATTACCATGAACACAGCCACTGTGGTTTACGTTGTGTCAATCCAACACACACCACTAAATCCACAGCTGAAATAATCCCCAACAAATGAACTGTTTCCTCATGTTTGAGTATTGTTCACTAAAAACTAAAGTGACCACCTGTTTTCAAAAATCACTGAGCCTTCTTTAAATAAATGAAACTAGATTTATTATCTTCAGTTGAAAAGCAATGAGCTTGGGGCTGAGTGCCACAAACAGGATAGGGAGGTCATAAAGTATTATAAGACGGACTTTGGTCTTTTCATGGGATTTGTTGGCAATAACAAAAATAGACTAGATTAACAGAATTTTGCCAACTTTAACCGTTAAATAGTGTTTAAAGCTAGATATCTTTATGAAGCATCTGTTCCACGTTCAGGTTGGTTTTGGTAAAGACAGAATCTGAGTACTGAGATCAGAACCTTGATTGATTTGTTTTGTATAGCTACAAAAATAATTGGATGGAGGACCGGACACAACATACTAACCTGTGTTTTTTTTTAAATGTAATTATTAATTATTTAAATAACTGACAAATGAACTTATGACTCAAATGATAATTATTCACACTGAAAGATGGAAGTGATAAAGATACTGTGAGGTTGATGATGTGCAATATGCAAAAGTTTAGCTCATGGACCGCTGAGAACTGTCAAATGTGCTTATATGGATGCCTTAGTTTCTTTTAGAAAAGATGAAAAACCAAATACCAGCAGGTTAGGTTTTTTAATTTTTAAAAAAAATTTTTTATACATGATCTGTGCCAGTTCAAGTAATTGAGTTTTATATGATGATGATGCCAATGCTAAGCCAAGTAAGTTTTTTGTTGTTTCATTCAAAACAGGTGTGCTTTGACTATGTGTGTGAGCCAGTGTGTTTTGTGTTGTGGATGTGGCTGAATGCTCATAAGTGGGTAGCCAAGACAATGGGCTTTAAGTGTAGCACTTAATGTGACTGTTGCAAATTGCTCAGTAGCCGAACACCATTGTACATCCATTGTAGCACACTGACAAGGAAGTTTTGTAACTGCATCTATGCACTGGCACTGAAAGCACTGTTGCTTACTTGCTGGGAAACAGTGACAAAAATGGCCATATGTTGTACATACATATATATTTTACAGTTATCTACCACATGTAGTACTAAAAGAATGAATCGTGCTGCAACTTAAAAATGTTTCTGAGATACCACCTGGGTAACTAAGACATCCTGTGACAGAAGTGCCATGTGAAACGTTCCTCTGCACCTTGTCTCGCAACTCTTCCTTCTCACAAAAACAAAGGGGGGGGGGGATTCTTTGTGCGTGTGTGTGTATGCAAATTAGATATAAGCTTTGCAGATTTTAGTTATCTATAAATTAACATGATGTAATGAAGTTATATATTTGTATAGGCAATATTCCAACTTTGATGCCACAGTGTGAATTGTCAAACACAGTGAGTTTTTTTTTTTTTTTTTATAAGCCAAAAGTCAAAGGGAAGTGTTCTGGTGAATTGCTTGTTGACAAGTACTTTCATTATAATGTGTATTGCAGGGAAATTGGAATGATTTGTGGAAATTGCAGTTCCTGTCATTTGTCTGAGAGCTTGAGAGCACTTTTATAAAGTAAAAGCGCAGATTGGTTCAAATTGCAAGTCCTCACAATATAGCTGTGAAAAACTGTTAATTCTGTCCTTCTACAAAAAAGAAAACAGCAGTGCCTTGATAAGAGAATGTGAATGTGATGGTAAATGAAGGAAAATGCATTTAATTGATTAATTTAATAGCCAAAAAATATATGGAGGGCAATTTAATCCTGAAGTCAAATTTAAAGATAAAATTTTATTTTGTATTTCAGGATTCTAAATGTACTATTTACTAATTGCTATTTAATATATTTAATTAATATATTTAATTGCTATTTCACATTTCAATCAATTCACTTATAATATATAATTATTTCATAATAATAAATTATTATTATTATATATATATTTTAAAAAATAGTTATTGATGTCCTTATTATCCTTAGTACTATATTACCAAAAGAGTTTAGCATTTTCTTGTTTAATTTTATCTTTTCCCATTTAATTTTAATCCTAGATGAATTTATCCTTCATAAAAATGCACCAAAGTTTTGAATTTGGGTCATGATATTTTTTTTTTTTTTGCATAATTCATTTAGGGTCCTGGACTTAGAAATGCTTACAATGACTCATGAAACGTAAATGTTGTACAATATATGCTCAGTTGACAGACTGGACTTTTTTAGTTTCAAACTAACAAACAAAATCAAGATCATATTAACACCACTTGTTAGCAGAGGAGAGAATACCTGTTCTCTCTTTGAGGCCAAAGTAATGTAAAGGTCTTAACTTTAGACCTCATTGCCACAGTTCCCCATCTCTATCCGTGGGGTTACCTCCAACCCTAATGGCCATTGTTTGGAAAGATCCTACAAGCACCATTCAGACCTTATGATGCAAACAGTCAAGGAATCCAAAACACTGAATAAAACCCACTGAAGCAGCAATGACTTGCGACACTAAAACCTCAACATCTCAACTTGATCTATTTTATTGGTTTTGGGACACATAAATAAACTCATTTACTGCGCCGTCTCTTAACTAACCTTAGCCTGTGCTAGCAGTTTGTAGCGAGGAGAAAACATTACAGGTCATCAGATTATGGCGTTAGCAGTGCTGAAGAACAACAAGTCGCTCATTAACCAAGATGGAGAGAAATTTAGCTGTGTCTGTTTCTGCTTGCTCAGCTGTGGGAGCCTCCTCAATGTTGGCAGCAGAGTTTCTTTGGGGAGGAGTGTTGACCTGACAATGTGAGCCTGTGAGTCTGAGCTCAGGGCGAAAAGAAAAAACAGTATTACAGACAAATCTCCACAGGCATTTGCAGATCTCTGCCGGCAGGAGTGTAACAAAAATTGCATGTAAGACAGCTAATTGAGAGGCCCGTAAGAGTTGTAACTGATGATAATATACATTTACAGATCTGTGTAATCTACATTTACAACTCTTATTCTGCACACGCGGATTCTGAACACACAGTTGCAGATTTCTGTACAAGTTCAAAAATTTCAGTACGCATTTAGAGATTCTTTTAGACATTTACAAATCTGATTATGCACACACAGATTGAGATACAGTTACATGACTCTCCACACTTATTTGCAAATAATTCTGCTACAGTAATGCTCCCACAGATATCCCTTTTCACGAGTGCGCCTTCTGATCACCTGCCTTTGTTTGTCTTTGACTCCTTCACATCAAGCCAAAAAAATATCTTGTTTCCAAGAGCTGCCATCTTGCTTGTGTGATGTGATTTGGAGCCAGAGTCTGTGCAGGAAAGTCGGGTGGCGGGATGACGGCCCACGGGACACACGCCCTCAGCCAACCCGCCATCTGACAGAGGTTTTAGAGCAGCTGTCACTGCTGTCAATCATGATGCCACACCCCCCTTTCACCCCAGTTTTACTTTTCACATTTGGCTCATGTTCCATCCATTGACATGGAGGGGGCGGGACTTATGACCTATACTGCAGCCAGGGGTGATCGAGATGTTTTGACTTCACTTTTGGGAAGCTGTTATGACATAATTATATACATTCAGTGGTTGTGCAAAATACATACATTTTCTAAGCTCCGAGGCTGACAAATCTTTTACTAGATCTTTTTTTCATTTTTCTTCACTATTTATTAACAAAGAGCAACATACAACAGATTCAAGTAGCATACTACATCTTTGAGCTGGTGCTGACCGTTACGTTGATCAGTTGAAATGGCAAATATCTAATCTAATTAACATAACTTTTGGCTGCTGTGTAAGTCAGTCAGTTTAATCTAAATTTAATTTATTATGATGTTAAACTCATTTTCAGGTTGTACAAACATGAATTGGGATGTCAAAACTATAGAAAGGTAATTACAGATTAATTATATCTTTGAGTTTTAGTTATTTATAACTCAAGTTACTTCCACATGTTAAAAGCTAAACCAGTTTGATAAGGGATCTGAGAGGATTCAGGTTCAATGGGCATATTGGATGATTGAAACAGATTTGATGAGATGCTATCAAACTCCAAACACACATAAATACATTGGGTTAGGGTTAGGGTTACATTGGCAGACAGCGATGACAAATCTGGATGAGCTATCTACATATCACACTAACACAGTTTCTGTTTGTATTCCAGCCAGCATATTAACTTGTTTCTCAAAACCAGGATAAGAGCTTGTCTTATCCAGATTTCTAAAACTAAGATATGGCTTCAAAATACAACAACACATGACTGGGATTCTCGAGAAGAAAAAAAAAATGCTACTATGTGAACACATTCAATGAATCTGACCACCTTGACACATTTTCTACTGGCTTTCAGGGTTTGACTGTAAAATATAAAATGTTTCAACTCAGGAAAAACATTGAATCGAAATCTGTTTACACAAGTTTAAATGCTGTGTTTAAAATGATCCTTACTAGAATGACATATGCATTAAGGTTTCTTTGGATTAAAGATATCTATTTGAGTCAGATATTAAACAGTTATCATCCTAAGCATTCCTTTCTGTTTTAAAGGTGCAATCTACCATGAAGTTGAACAAAAGATTTAAATTAATCTGCTACTGAGTAGAATTTGCAGAGCTGATGTAAATAGATTTGAATGAGCATGATAATAGGAGCATATTATTATGTATATGGTTCAGAAGCCTTATGGAATCTGTCTGATAGTTGGTATTGACTGGAAAAGGTCAGATGGACTTCTTTCTTCTTTCTCAAGATCCGGTTCCTTTCTCTTGTTCTCAGTGCCATCACACCCGAGAAGCTGGCCTCCTCTTTCTCTCTCTATTTCTCTCTGAAACTGTTCTTTTAATCAAAGAATTGGTCCCATAAGTGGCTAAAATATTATGACTGGTCCAATAGCTATGGAAATCACGTCAGAGTGTTGGAGACATGGCCTTTTCTAAAGACCCCAAGGACCCAGCAGTCACAATACAGTCTGGCCTGTCAATCTCAATGTTCCCTTCCCTGCGTCATATGTCAGAATTCCTCCACCTCCTACCTGATCACAGAAGCAGAGTCCAATGCACTAATTCACACACATCCTTGGATGCACATCATGAACACACTTACAGTCAGAAAAACACACTTAAAAATAAAAACTACACACGATGTATACTTTAACATTGCACTTAATAATAATCATACATACAGTGTAAGTAGGACACACAGGTAGGACAGACACAGGGCCAGTCACACATATACAGCACACCTAGACATTATTCATATATCAAAGTCGACTGACAAAGTATTCAGGCACACACATGTTCATGTGCATGCACAGTGTTCCAGTGAACCAAATGTGGAGATAGCAGGGTGCCAGATATGCAGTGTCTATTGTTTCTAATAAATCAACACAGTTAACTGCGAATCCCATAGCAACTCATTCAAGTCTGATAGTGTCATCTGCAAATCCCAAAGCAAATTGCTCTGTAATTTACTCAACTCAAAGGAGCTCTGAGGATGGCAGAGTCCAAAAGTTCATACACTGACAGTAATTGACGAGCTCAGTGTAAACATAACACATAATAATAAAACCTTTATGTTTGTAAAATACACAGAAAGCACAAAGAAATGCTAACGTATGGAATTATTTACAGTACTATTTATGGTGTGTATCACATCTTCCCCGTTGGCTTAATTTCAATACATTTTGCTGAGCTTTTGTTTGGATTTTGTTCACATACAAATTAATTTGAAAATGATGCATCTAACATAATAGCAATTAAAACTGATTAGCTGCAATATATTTACAATATATTTTTTAACCTCAGGAAAATCTTAAGAATGTTGAGAAAAAATCAGAAGTCCCCGTACCATTGATGAATGCATACTTTATATGGACAAATAGAAATTGTTCAGAAGTCAAGGGGCCAACAGAGGCACTCTGTGTACAGTAGTTTAAATTTGAATTATTGTGCCAAAGTGAAATATTTCTTCATATTATGAGCGGAGACCCCAAAAGTGGGTCATGGGTCCTGTTTTTGGTGGGTCCCACCATAACAAGAGAGCGTCCTAATGAGCTTGAGTCCATGGGAGAAGCTAAATTTATTCCATTTCTGTCCCAGGCTGAAAAAGTTTAAAGAGCCGCCACAGTAGGGGATTTTCAAGCAGCCCCCTCCTGTGATTCTTCAAATACTGCAACCATCAAATGGCTTGGCTTGGGATTCAATATATCACACAGAGGATAGCCCTCTATTCCACTTAAATATTCAAGGCAATTCTATCCTGTTCTCACTGTCCTCATTGCTGTAGGCCTTTAATGATGGGTCAGGACCACAAAATGGGTCATGGACTTGTTTGTAGTGGCTCCCAGCATGACTGGTGTGTTTTCCCAATCTACATGTACTCATTTTTGGTCCCAACATGACAAGAGTACTGTGCTAGCATGTTTTATACAGCTCTACTGACACTAGATTAACATTAAATAGGGACCACATACCCAGTGATTAATAACTTACCCTCCAGCATTTGTGCACACACAAAACAAATGTCATTGGAAAATATCAAAATCACCTTTATTGGCATTGTTCAAGACAACAGAATTATAGTGCAGCATCCAGTCAGTGTTATGAGGGTGCGGGGGACAATGCAATGGGGGCTTGATCCAATTGAACAACAACTCCTGGAAAGACACTGTTCTTCAATCTGCTTGTCCAAGCAGATATATGTTTATCTTCTGCCAGGTTGCAGGAGGCTGAAGAGGTGATGCCTGGGATGGTCCTTTATGATGCAGAGAGCTCATCTCAACTTATGGAGATCTCACTTTTCATTAGCTTAATACAACGTAGTATCACAAGGAATTATGTTCATATTATGGAGAATTCATTTTCATATACAACATACTTACAAACATCACAATTTAGGAAAGTAAAAGTAGCATGACATTCCTATTAGCGTTGTAAAATCTCTTTGGGAGGAGTTCAGATTGGATGGATGGTTCATCAAGACATGCGACATTGACATAGAAGACCACTGTTAATTTTTAACATGTAAGCCATAACCATGATCTTTATCTAAACTTAACCTAACCTTTAGCTCTTCTTTATTAGCAAAACTATCCCATATCAATGTTCTGGGTGACAGTAGAGTTAAATGAGAAACTGAGTACTCACAATAGTTTCTTTGCACTTTATAATTTACCTAAATTGCAGATTCAAATGGGATTATAATCACCAAACGCCTCTGAAATTATTACAAATCACTGAATGTTCCCCAGTAAATCTTTTGCCAATAGCATTTTTGACAGTTCAAATTCAAGTTAATTTATTTCCCCAGCCCTTTATTAAAGCCTGTCTCAAAGCCCCTCGCAGGCGAGAAGCCTTTACATTCTTCAATCTAATCCACTTCACAATATATAATATATATATTTAACACCAAAAGCAACAAGCAAACAATGCAATTTTACTCAAAAAGAACAAGAAGACAAAATCAAAGTAAAAACACAAGAAAAGCAGACCATAAGAAAATATTACAATAAAACAAATGATTTGAAAGTCTAGACAGAAATGTTTGAAAAGGTGACTTATGATGCCCAATGGACACAATACAGCTGTCAGACCACAAAAATAGTACAAGCTGAAGAAAATGACAAGTAAGTGGATAATGTACGGCGCTGAAACACACGCTGACACATTTTGACACATTGAGCGTAATTGCAAAGCACAAAAGTGAAGCTGAGGATCTGTGGAAAGCTGTGTTCATAACTCAGTAAGTTATGAACACATCATTGCCATAATCCTGTAGCTTCCATTACACTGTCTCAGTGTAGCTGAGAGGCATGTTAGCACCTTTAGAAGTGGCTTTGTGGTTTAGGGTTACACAGGTTTCTATAATCTTACCCACATGTTTTTTTTATTGTTGGAACTGAGACTGACAGCTGAGACGGTCATCACCTTCCAAATTTGGTTTGATAATGGTTTGTACATTTGAAAATAATTTCTTTATTTTTAATTATTCTGCCTCAGACTGAGTGAATATTTCACATACTGGATAGGAAGGTAGTTCTGTCACTGGACGTTTATCACATATGCTAAGATGGAAGACCTTAAATGTTAAAAGAAAAAGGAAGATCCTGGTATGTCTAGATCCTATTTTTAAGACCATTTCCTGTATAATTTCTGAAAAGTCATAGACTTTCACTCTAGCTTTCCTTTGATTGAAAGATCGTGATTATGAAGCATAAAGAGCAAAGAATAATGCCTGTGAATAAACTTAATTTCGTTGCATATTCCTCTTAACTATTTGAGGAGGATTAGTACACAGCATCTCACAAGCACTTTGCAAGTTCACTAATCTGTAGTATTCTATAACACATGTTGCATTGACATATTCTCTGTAACTCTGTGCACTCTATGAAATCAGTATGAAATGGAACTTTTAGCTACTTCACATTGTCCGTTGGTTTTATTGGCATATCCTATCACATGGCCTGGGAATGCCCAGAAATCTCATTTATTTTGGAAAGTGGTAAGCACGAGTATATATAATATTAATAATAGTCTCTGTTTCCCAACCATCCCACTTCTAAACGATGAGTCATTGCTTATGTGCATGGAGCAACAATGTAACTGTTTGTTACATTTGTTCTGGACTGGCAGACCAAGGGAAAGCTCTAACTTCTTGTTTTGTTTTTGTGGTCACTATCATTCAGAAAATTGTATTTCTAATTTGTATTGCTGTTTTCACATTCATCTGCTGAAAGTGGGAAAGTTTCTCTGTGTCACCTTAAATCAGCGTTTAAAGCACAGGTTCACACTTTTTCAAGTCTGTTTTTCTTGTTGTAATCAAATCAAGTCAAAATCCACAGTCCTCCTCCTGTGCAAAAAAATATGCAAAAATGTGTTTAAAAGATTATCAGAAGCTAATATGAAGTTCCTCTTTTTGTTACTATACTTCCACCTGCAGCTCAACAGGGAAACACTGAGGAAACACAAAGAGGGAATTTGATGATAAAAAGACTGTAAATGTGTCAGATATCCACTTGATATGACTAACTCACAGAAGCTTCACATCAACTTTTCAATGCATTTTTGCACTAAATGACTGTCCAGTATGCAGCTTACACAATTATTGAAAGTACACTGTCTCTGTATGTAACAGTGAGTATCATCAGGCTGAGCAAGGATTTGTCTTGCATAAATATTTCAGCATGTTTAATCATTTTATAAAGTTTATGTGTCTCAGTAATGCTTAGATGTGGCAGGTCTCCCATTAAAGTTTTTATATTTATTGTTATTATTAAAATGTATGTATACACATTGAATTGCAATTGAAACAGAGGTTTTATCAAAACCTCAAATGTCATACAACCACACAACTGTCTCATCTGTCCCAAACAAACCAGAACATAAAAGGCATCACTTCCTGTGCACCAGAGCTTTTTTCCACAGGAAACACCCACCACAGACCACTAAGGCCCTAAAAACTATACACATCAAAAATCAACCCATCATTCTGCAGAACTTTGTTAAAGGTGAACATGGAGGCAGAGGTTAAACAAAGCTTGTCGCTTTTGTCTCAGAGAGCGAGCAAGACCAGTTTTCAATGCACCAAAATGGTCTTTTTATCATTGTCTACATCTGAGGTTACATTATATCATTATATGAATATTCTCAATATTCAAAATTAATTTGTCAGTAAACTGAGAAAAATCATGCATTGTCCACATGTGTCTAGGTATAACTTGCAATTTTTATTTTAGTTTGTGCAGCCTTTTATTTTCTTCTTTGAAAGATTTTGGATATTTTGAATTTTGTCTAATCCAAAACCAGCAAAGAAATCAATAACAATTTCATGTATGTGCCCAGTAAATAACCTGTTGCTTTATCTGTCATAAGTGGGAAAAATTCCAGACAGCTTCTAGTTAGTTAGCAAACAAAACGTCCAAAACCATGTTGGGTTTTGTAGAAAATGACTGCACAAGGTGGCAACCCCACAGTATTTTTGTGATTGAGTGCAGTCATTGACTGCACTTTCAAATTATATTATAATAAGCTGAAAATGGCAAAACGAATATGATTATAAATCATCAAAAGTGAAATTTTCCCATTACACAGAAATAACAGACCTTAGAAAGCATTAACATTACAATCAGGACAGATTATTCAATAAAATAATGGAATAAACCTGTTTTTCAGCCAAGTTGTATCTTCATTTCTACAACTCACAGATAAATTAAGCCAAATGAATGCTGGCTATTCACTTTGTATGATGACATTATCACTTCTTACAAATATTTCCTGTTTCCCATTAGGGTTAAATTTTAAAAATAGTTTATCTTTCCAGAACTGAAGAGATTTTGATGCAAAATAGCAGGTTTGTATTTCCTTTGAGCCCGATACACATACATATTGTGATTATTGAATGCAATTCCAGCCATGTGTAAAGATCTTTAAAGGAGCATTTTGTCTCCATTTAGATTTCATCCAGAATACTGCAGCATCAGTGCCTGCACTGACATTATTATTACAAAATGCTTTTGAAATTGCCATGTCAGTGACTTAAAATGTGATTTTCTTGTCTCTGTTTGGGCAGAGTTGGGGACATTTTCTGTGTAATAACACCGAGTTTTATAGATATTGATGTAGTAGCGGCACGTGTGAGGAAACAGTACAGCTGCCATAATGATGACAGAAACCAGTGCACCTGACAACATAAACCTGGTGATAGAGGAGATGAACTGTCTTCAAGAACAATAAGATGTGCGTGTATGAGGACATATGTGCATGTAGGCATTTTTGTGTGTATGTGTGTAAATGGCTCTATCGTACAGCCTCCCATCCCCTTTTATTTTCCATGTAAAAGCGCACAGTCAGCAGGACTTAGTGTGGATCCCCCTGCTCGGATAGTTTTCTCCCCAGACACACACACTCTGCCCCGAAAGGCAAAATCTGCCCGCTAGATATTGGCCATATTTCATGAAAATGCTGTTTACTGGTACTTCTTTTTTCTTAGACCACATTGTTTGATTCTTTTTGCCCTTTCATCCTTCCTCCTAAAGCCACCCTGGATAGAAGCAAGACTCCTTTGCTGCGTTTGCTTGGCTGTTTCATGGCTATAATAATTTAACTATTTTCTTTTGTTGAATCTTGAATTTGCTATTTTCTTCCTTTTTTTCCTTTGTTTTCCATCCTTAAAATATTTTGTCCTTTTGTGGCAAACCTCAGAAGAGCAGAAGAGACACTTAAACTGTGGGTTAGGCACTTCTGGAAAATCAATTCAAATTAGATTAGAGTTTAAAAAAACTTTTTTGTCTTGTTAAATAGTTGTTATGCACAAAAATACTCAACAAAGTTAAATCTACCTCCAACATGACAATTTTTACACTCCCTTTAAAGTCAATAGAGGTTCATATTTAGTATTCTCTACAAGTGACAAAATGAACTCATCTAGAAGTGCAGTTAATATCCCAACTCCACCAATGTCAACCTCTCCTTCTTCAAATAATTGATTACCTCTCCAATACATGGCACACTAATCCCAACCATTGTAAACTGATATCATTCACACTGATCAATAGGACTTTGTTCCTCTGCTAATCAATTACATAAATAATGAGACAGACTCAAGGCCTTTACACACTGGGGATGTGGTGAATAAACAACATGAAAATGCGAATAGTTCGCATCAAAAATATTCACACTGGCAGTGATGCAAATTTGCGGGAAAAAAAAACACAGAGACATGAATTTGCAGGATATGACAGCCTATTCTGCTGTCAGTCAGTCTGGTGAAGGCAGTTTGTCCTCTCAGCTCTCCAGGAGCTGCAGCTGACAGACGGCTGCTTCTGTGGACAGAAACACTTGAACACAGGTCAGAGTCAGTGTGGATTCAACGGATATAGTGCTCTTCTTTTCTTTTGTCGAGTGAGGAGAAGAGGGAGAGGATCATCATCACCGGATGATGTCGACATCATCCGGCGATGATGATGATGACCTCCAACCTGTGTTCAGCCTCTCTGTGCACAGAAGCAGCCGTCTGTCAGCTGCAGCTCCTGGAGAGCTGAGAGGACAAACTGCCTTCACCGGACTGACTGACAGCAGAAACTTACTGGACCAAAACAGTTTTCATGTCAGCTCCATGAGAAGAAATCCACAGTGTCTGTATCTACAAACACATAATGACGATGCATATGATGATACATGAATCAATACATTGATTCATCGGTTCTATATCCCTACCCACTGTATTGAGCATACCTGCCTGCCTGCAGTGAAACAGACGAGCTCACAGACAGACTGGGAGTTGATCAATCAATGTAGATATGGTAAATAACTTCAAAACACATACAGCAGGATGTTCAACACCCCAAGTGGGCCTTCACAATAGCTGTCTGTGAAGATTACGCTTTGTGATTGGTTGATGTTTTTATTTGCTGTGCGAAAACTCCGAAAAATTGTGTTCTGTTTGAAAGTACTCATGACAAAAACAACATATTGGCGTGCAAATTCATAGCACAAAAAAAACCCACCCCTGCTGTGTAAAGGCCTTAACACAGCAGACTTCTCCCCAACCACCACTACATTTGAGACATCAGGCCACATGTGTTTTAGAACAGAATTCAGTCTAACATATAAGTTCACCCATATAGTAACGTTTCAAATAAAACTAAATTTCCCTGTTTGCTTTACCATTAGAATTTGAATATAATTTGAATTCATCTGCCGCAACTCCATAGGCTACTGAGATTTTCCAAATTTTTACATGGTGAAACTGTTTCTTCATTTGATTTTTTTTTTTTTACTACGTCTCTGCTCCTCCTATCTTACACATTCAGTGAAAATGGCAGTATTTGTTGCCCATGCACACCATCATAAAACGTGCAAAGCCCTCACATTCATGAATTTACACCAACAGGTAAGTCAAGGCACGTTTCCAAAAATTGCAATTGTTAACACGAGTAGCCATGCTACCCTCTTCTTTTGCCAATGACTGTACATGTTGCTGCTGGAGAGGCAGGCTGCAGAGATTTGCAGATCTGTGCTTCAAATTCTCTCAGTTTGTATTGTTATCAGCATTACCTTTGTTGCAGCTGGTAATGTATTCTTAAAGCCTGCGCTGAATAACCAATTGTAATAACAGTGTAACTTTGTCAAGAAGTATAGAGTATTCACTTTGATGGATAACCTTACTCAAGCAAGTGTCAAATCTGTGCAAATTAATTTTCTCAAAGTGCTGAAGTCAGTTGAAAACAATTATTGCTTAGAACGCATTAAAAATCACATTCATATTTGTTTTTGTTTTTTTTGTCTGAGCGTATTAAAAAGTCAGTGGTTACATGTTCGAAACTAAGAGATTTATTTGTATTTTGTACAGATTTTGGATAGAAGCAAACATAACAGTCACCCTCCATCTTGCAAACCCAAACACTTAATTCACACTTGCCAGCCAGGCATGAATGTGACCGACCCTCAGTGTCTCATGTGGGCACTCTCTGAATTGGATTAACTGAGAGGTTTTGTGTTTCTTTTCATTTTTCAAATGTGACTGTAAAAAGCCATCTTTGGTCTGTTGGTATTAATTACCTCTAAAATACATGGCACCAGCCATAACCAAAGCAAACAGATAGCTTTCATATCCACCAATACCTGATACACACACCTGAGCTGAAATCAATGGAGAGCATACGATATGAATAGCTGTGTATATATGTGTCATGCCTCACAGTACCTCACATATAATCAATACTGCTAAGGTGATTTTCAGAACCATCAAATTACACAGTTCAGGCCATGAGTTTCTGACCAACAGGGTATTGGCCAAGTTTCTCTTCTGTGATGTGGTGATTGCACAGAAAAAGCATTCGTCCATATGTGCAGAAAATCCTACATAGCAAGACACTAGCAAAATGCATCAGGATCAAGATGGGCAGGATAGGGAAGATTACACACATTATGTGTTCTGTAACAACCAAAAAAAGAAAGACTCAATTACCTCAGTGACACACACACACACACACACACACTCAGCTAAGAAAACACATTTAAGCCCCCCTTTAGGCAAATCCAGTCAAGTTCATCTGGCACTTAACGCATAGCCATTAGTAAACTGATCTGTGAATGGGAATTTGTGCAGTGTGTGCAGTGTGTGTGTGTACACATAGGTACATGGGAAACTGCCCTGACACAGGGACTTCCCTGAGTGGTTTCAAACTTATTTTCATAGCTGTATGTCAGTCTATTTTCCTGCATGTGGAACATTCCTTCAAGCCACCTAACCCCTCGAACTTGAACACTGTGGATTGCGTGTGTGTGTGTGTGTGTGTGTGCGTGTGTAGACAGACATATAGTAGACTGCTGTCACAAGATAGGGTTTCTACATAGGAAAGACAGAAAAATAAGAATAAGGTTCATCTATCCATTTTGTTGTGTTTAGACATTTAATGTAAACCCTTTCGTCTTTAGAAAGGGACTCTTCAGTGCACAGATGTCGATAAAAACTCCAGCTACATACACATACACACACACATGCACACACACACACACACACATTGCAGTGGACACTAGTGGGCTATGAGGTTCAGGTTAGGCATTTAGTGGTTTAGGGAGAGAGAGCCATATTTGACAAAAGATGTGTGAGGACTGTCAGAGTCAATTTCCTCAGTTCAGTCAGTAATGGAGATGGAGGAAAACATAACATAACATTTCTTCCATTTCCTTTTCACCATGTGCCTCATGCAAAAGTTTCAGTATCAAGCCAACATTAAAAATGAAATTTCAATGCATATTGGCATATGTTGTTTTATTTGATACAGGCCTTCTATTACAATATATTGCACAGTTATGTCAACTACAACAAAATATATTTGCATCCTGATATGTTATCAGAAAGGAAACACATCTCCATAAAAATATTCCTGTACACGGAATTGATGCTCACAGATTTATTTAGGAATGTATAATGATAATATTTTGACCTTGCTTGTCCAACGGTGCTGGCGCGTTACATTGTGAGAAGCAAGAGATAAAGCAAACAACCGTGCGCTGTAGCTACAGGTCATGGGCAGACAGTAGGAGTGTGCCAAAATACAAATACGTTATTCGGCAAAGCACAAATAGTGTTTTTTTTACAAACATTTATTTTGTACAAATATTTTTAAAATGATTTGTTTTCAGGAAGAAAAACAAAAACATGTCAAATACCAGCGTGCAGATTGGCTGCATCAGTCTCTCTCCTCTGCTCTGCTGTTGCGTCTATCAGCAGGCTTCAATGAATGGAGTCACATCCACCTGCTACATGACTCACATTTCATTTATTTGGACATCACTCCTGGAGTTGGGGGTGTTCCCCAGAGATAAAGCTGAGCTACTGACACACACAAAGTGCTCCCAAGAGACTCTCCATAACTTATTGTCCCACTTCTCCTTTCCACAAAGTTAGGTTGTAAAAAATAGGCAATAAATGAAAAGTGCTAAGCAAGAATCGCCTTTAAAATTCTTCCCTATGCGTTACATGGTTTGCTGTCTCTGTGTTACGGGTGTATATGTAGGTAGAAGTCTGTCTGCAGTGAGGCGACAAGTAAAGTTTTTGTTCAGTAGTCAGCGCAGTTGTCTATGATCTATGCTATGTCATGAACACTTGTAACACTTTAATTTTCTAAAATTGAAAGTGTAATAAAAACAATAGCAGGATTGATTTTTAAGCCTCTTTCCACTTTTCAAATACAAATATAAATCTAATAAATGAATAAATCCTGGGTTCTCTGCACATCCCTAGCAGACAGTGTGTTCTTAGCAGTGGTATTAAAAATTTAGGACCACATCAGTATCTTACGGGACCAAAGTAACATTTGCATATGTTTTTATGTGCTGCAGCAGCTGAGCAGCTAATAAACTATCTAGCCTGCTGACTGATGTTAGCAATGTACTTTTCCCCCCGTGAATGTTTGTTTAGTGGTTCAGTCAACAAGCTAAGGTGCAGAACAAGATGTGTTCATATTTGTAAGTTAGATAAGAGGAAGACTTTAGCAGGAAAGTTAATGTGAGTTTTTGTTCAGTCTGTGGTTCTTGTGTAGTGTAACAGGATGCAATCAGGCTGAGTGCGTGTATCTGTTCTCTCAATGACAGAATGCTGATGTTATTGTTTCATGCAAAGATTTAGCAACATATACATAATGGTGATGTAACATCAAAGCATCATAGCAGTTACATACAGTACTGAGCAAAGGTTCTAGGCACCCTAGATGTTTAGATTCGTAACCATTATGCAATACCATCAGGGTGGTGTCTGATTGCTCCCAAATCTATTCATGACATGACAATGACAAGTATACAGCTAGAGTCATAAAGAACTATTTTCAGCAACAAGAAGAATGATGAGTCCTGCAACATATGTTATGGTATGGTATGGCCCCCACAGAGTCCTGATCTCAACATCATGGAGTCAATCTGAGATTACATGAAGATGCAGAATGAGGAGAACTGCTGCTGTTTTAAAGGCAGCAGTTCAGCAAATATTGATTTCATTTAGGTTTCTGCTGTTTACTCAACTTTGTAAGAAGTTAATTGATAAATTAAAACAATTTATAGCAATAGTTTTGTAAGCATTCTCAGTTTACTTTTAGCCTTTGCACAGCATTGTATACATCATTAAGATGTAATGTCTAAATGTCCTAGTAGCTAAGAATAACCAAGGAAAACGCAATATCCAAACACTGTAGCAGGTACAAACACCTGATGAAGAAGTATACAAATCTAAGGACATCCATCACATCCATGCTCCCCAGAAAAATAATAATATTTGCCATTGTGGGCACTGTATGGACTTTCCTTACACTACCATCAAGCCACAGTGTCAACTTTGAAACTTTGCACATCTAGCACATCTTTTAGAATTTACACTTTTTTTTTTTTTACTGTCCCCATGGCTTTCATTTAGCACCATCCGCAGGACAAACATTGAATTTTCAGCCCCATGACTAGAACTGCTCTATGGGGTGTCCATTCCAGCTTTAGAAGGTAAAAGCAAAATTTCACCAGCTGTGAGAAACAAAGATGTTATATCAAACTAAAATGTTGCAGCAGTTGGTAGTAACTGTTAAAATGACCCCTTTACATTTCCACAAAATGTGTATTATGGCCATGAGGGTATTCATTTACACCACATGGTCACACTTACAGCTGGATAGTATGTGACTGTGTGTGCATAGGTGATTTGTGTCCTAGTTGGCAAGACATGGGCACATCCTTTCTGCCTGGGGAGAGGGACATAGAGAGAGAGAGAGAGAGATGGACAGAAGACAAAACAATGCCACTAGAGAAGGATGACATTGGCTTGTCCTAACACTTCTCCAGTCATGTGAAAGCATCTGAGTGTGTGTGTCACAGAGAAAGAGGGTGTGTTCACTGTCACATTGGATATGCCATAGATTACTGACACAATGACAATAGCTTCTGCATATGTGTATGTGTGTGTGTGTGTGTTTATGCGTGTGTGTGGATGACAGAGGGAGATTCATGCACATCGTTGAGTGCACATTGGCAATGAATGTACATAAGAGCATAACCCTCAGCCAAATCTACACACACACACACAGACACACACACGCGTGCACTGACAGTGACACAGAGAGAGGTTTTGCTTGAATACACACCTGTCCTTTCGCTCTATGGAACACAGCACACAGCCTGACCACAGGCCATGCTCTGTGCGTGCGTGCGTGCGTGTGTGTGTCAAAGGGCCTCCAGGGTATTCATGTACACAGACAGCTCCTCACAGGCCAAAAGTCCTGTACAACAGCCTTACTCTCTTTCTGTCCCTCTGTGTTTTTTTTTATTTTGTACTCCTCTTTTCTCATTGACTCTTTTTTTTTTTTTTTTTACCCGCTGCCTGTTTTTCATTCTTACTTTCTTCATTCTCTCTCTCTCTTTCTCTCTCTCTCTCTCTCCCTCTCCCTGGGGTTCTGTCTCTTCTGACCCATAGGAGGAATAAATCTGCATGATTTTCCTTCAGAAATGTCCCCAGATGTGGTGTGTCAGTGTGTCAGTGAGTCAGACTGTGGCGTTTCAGGGTGTTTCAGTGTTTGCATGTGGACATGTGTGTGTACATGCATAAGTGAATGAGTGTGCGTTTAATAGAGAAAAAGAAAGGTGATAATGTGAAAGAGGAATAGATCATATACATTAATATATTATCCAGGCTGCAATCTGGTTTCTGCACTTATATTAACTTTTTCACAGCCTCTTATGGTACACGTGCAGTCCTGAATCAAAAATTTGAAAACTATATATTTATTCAAAGTATATTTAGCCACAAAAGGCAAAGAAATAAAAAGGACAAACAAGATAAAGAAAGAAAGAAGAAATATTTTAGACTTAATTAATCTCATCAACACACCATCAAAGTTCATAGCAAAATTATTTATAACATGTGAGTTTTGTTTGGAAATTGGTCATTTGGACACAACATCATGCAGCTTTTGTACAATAGTATAAAATTGTTGTGTTGAAACTGTGAGTTGCTTTTTGTGGCTGGAGTTTGTTGTGCGGCTGCATCAGGCTGCATTCAATTGCACAGGTATTTATGATGTTTTTTTTTCCAGGCTCTGCATCTGTTAGGTTGTTGACTCTTTTAGCTTCTTCAAGACAGGGTGAAGATTTTTTTTTTTTTCCTGTGGTCACTAACAACTGTTGGTTGGTGCTCGGTGGGTTAGTTATTCAAATCTAGCCATATTGAAGATGTGACAGCTACTGGCCTGAAGTAGGCCTATTTCTATTTTATTTCTATTCTATTTTTATATTATATATTTTCATATATTATATGTGTTTATTGTTTTCTTTACACGTGTTACTATGTAATATTGTGATCATTGATAGAATGGGTTTTACACATGTATCATGTGACTGTCATGTGACTGGAGCATATGATCTATTTAAGATGGCAACTGTATATATTTTGCGTAGTTTGAAGAAGAGTATGTAGCTTGAAACACCGCTGGTGGATGTCTCATTAAACTGCATGTAAGGGAGCTACTGTGTGCAGACTTTCATCTTTCTTTTTGCTCAGTGGTCATTGAAATTTTGGATGTCTTCACACTAGCTTCAGGTCAAGTGCAGAGACATTGCATAAGCTGTCAGTCTCAAGCAGGGTCTGAACGCCTCAGGCTTGAGCCTAAATTTTCAGGCCTGTGCAGGGCTCTAGCAGAGGCCTGTGATGTATACAGTGCATGGAGCTGGTGGGAGAGCGCTGCTGTCAAGCACTGTGTAGGTCAGCTGTCATTAGTAATTCCTCTGGATTCTGAGTCCTCTGCAGGAATCAGTAAGGTGGAGCACATGTAGACATGATGATGTTCATGAAGTATGTGAAGTACTTCAGTTTTATTGTATTATTGAAAGACATTCTAGCCATGAAAATACATACTCTGATCTGACTCTTAAGTGTTAACATTTTTGCAGCAAACACACATGAGTGCAAGACATTTCCCTTCTGTCTTTCAATGTTTCATAATTCATAGATGCTCTCCAGGCTACAAACACACTTTCTGTGCTTCAAACATTTTAAACTAGATGGTGTCATGTGTTGTACTGATTGTAAAACCCTCTGAGTCAAAAAAAAGTGATTTTGGCTATGGAAATAAAATTGGTTTAGCTTGATTTAATGTCAAAGGTGTACCCAATGAAACAGAAACTAAGAGATTAAGACTATTTAGCACCCAGGATTTGAGCATGCTCACTGGCAAACCTGAATGAAACCAAGCTGTCATTCATGTTAGTAGTTGTCCCTGACATGTCAAAATGTCTACCATGGAAAAGGCTTGTGTAACAAGCAGTAGGCTACATCCCCAGGAGAACATCTTTGTATATATTTTCTACCATTTCACAACAATAATTACAAAAAGATATAAATGTGGATAAATAGTAACCACAAGTATCATGATGGAAGGATCTGTCTTGAAATTTAATGGATTTTTTCTAATAAGAAATACAAAGAGAGTATTCAAGCAATAAGCAACCAATGAGAACATCGTAATTGGTTGAATGATTTATTCTGACCGCTGTAGCTCTTGATTAGTGGGAATAAGATGCAGTCTTGTTACTGCACCACAATCCATGGTCCTTGATCACATAAAACCTATTTAAAATCCCTCCTGTATTTCCTTTTACCTTTTTTTTTTTTAAAAAGTTTACCATTGTATATCATTTCAATGAAAAGCAATTTATGCAGTTTAGCAACATGATTCCAATATGGCATTTCAATTGTGGCACTTTTATTCACTTTAATGGAAGCTTTTTATCTGGCAGTTGTTCTGTGGGGGGTATTTTAGTGTGATTTACATTTTATATTTTTTAATACCTAGCACTGAATTGTGAGCAAACACATATTTTCTTTGTATTGTGTCTTTTTAGCTCGCAGAGCCTTCAGATTTGCCTTTAACTGGCACAGTCTTCTGTATGAGAAAATAAGAAGGATTACAGCAATGGCATTTGAAACAATAGCAGAGATCAAACACACACTTAAGACTAATGTGCAAATTACCATCAATATCAAGGCTCAAATACTTCTCAGGAAGAACAAATCATTTGTGTACATGCATGTATCTGTGTTTGACAGAGAAGGACTTTTTTGTGTGATTGTGTGTCTGTCATGTTAATATTCACAAACATGCAAGTGAATGTAGGTTTTTTTGCTTTGTGTGTGTGTATGTGTGTGTGTGTGTGTTTATGATATGTGGCCAAATTAAAAAAACACACAGTGTTAGGCTGGTAGCCTGCTGTGTAAAACAGTAACTGGCACGGCCTTGGATGAGCAAGCTATAAAAACATAGCACATTGTTATATGAAGATATAGACATGCAAATACATACACACCATACACAAATACAATCCTTTGGGCACCTATTCTTTGCTGTATTTTACACAGCTACAGTCACACAAAATATTGTTTGACTCTAATACGACTTGATTGAAGAAAATAATTGGTTTCACTTGTTTCAACAGCCAATTCAAACCAGCTTCTGCTTAGTCTCATGACATTAGCTTTATATGTTGAAATGCAAATGTTCGTTCTGTGCTCCAGTGTGAGAAATACTGTATGTTTTGCCGTGAGGAAAGGATCAGATTTATAAGACTAGTTTGACAGTGAAGTGCACTGAAAAGAAGAGAACAGGTTTAAACAGTGAGTATCCATCCATACCACAGAGCCTAAATTCATTCAGTCAAAAATGTAAAAATATTGATTTGGAGCATCATGAACAGCACTGAATTATCATAATATTCTTAGTGTAATGTCAGTGATGTTATTAACATTGAATTGAATGACTCCCACTAATGTCAAAATTTTGTTAGTACTGACCATTCCACTGAGTTCTTCGGAGCTTTCAACTTATTGCATTGGATTGCCTGTCCATTTGTCTGAGTCCCAACGGCTCTCATGAACATCTCATTGAAAATAGTGGACAGCTGTTTGAAACAAGCTGTTTGGACTCACCCTACCCAGCATGCAGTGGCAGGGAATTGATGTAAGAGAAGACTTTTGGGTGAAGAAAGTTGGCTAACTAGCAGCCCTGATATTTTTTCTTAGGAAGCATTGCAAAGAAAAGGGTGAGGATGCTCTGTTTCAGCTGGATGTGTATGTTATGTTTGCCTTAAGAGCTCTACATGTTGAAATAATCCTGATTGTAAAAGCTTATTGTCACAAGATGGTGAGACATAATTGCTATGGATAAATGCTATGGTGGAATGTCCTATTCATGCGGTACATTTTCATGCTTTTCAAAGCCAATTTGGTCCTCACCACTGGTGCAGTAGCAGTAGCAGGAATAGTAGCATTATTTAATCAGAGCTGGTTTCAGTAGTTTTGTGCCTCTGGGATAATTTCATCTTGGCTGTTGTTGTCGAATAGAAAAGGAATCATCCAGGTAATTTTCTGGTAATGTTTGGGAGTTGTCCAATCCCACATTTCAAGTTTCAGGTTTTATTGTTATATACTTTACATAATAAATTAAATAAGTCAAATAGTAATATAAGTAACCAAAAAAGGCATATAAATCAAAAGGAAAAAGAGTAAAGGCAATAATATAAAAACAGGCATAGTTAGTGATTAAAATAAAAACAGTATTTGCATAGTAATTATTTTCAGTTTGCAATTTGTGGGTTCAAACCTCTTTGCACTCAACAGGAAGCAGTTCAGTTGCCCAAAATGAAAGCCACAACTGGGTTTTAGGCTTCACAAACGTGAGTAAAGTCACTTGAACTGATTTAATTCTGCTTAAAGAAGGAGCAAGAGCAATCACACACAGTGTTTCACCATCATAAAGCATTTCAGTAATTGTGCACTCAAAGTTCTGCCATTCCTCCCCCCTTCATCCAAGTTGAATGAAACCTGGTGTATATGTTCGGGAGTTGCTGCATGTCTCCAGTGAGTCATGATGGCTGAGTGACAACTTGAGTCATGAGCAAATATGTGACAGGCTATGGTCACTTGCACCAATCAATATCGCTCTTCAGATTTTGGTTATTACTTGCCCTCAGAGCATGCACACCAATTTTGGTGAAATTCTGTGCACCTGGTTTACAGATATGTATTATTGCTCCCCCGATGGGTTAGGTTACGGACAATTACGGACTGACGTTATGTACCAAAATTTATGCTGATTGGACAAATGGTTAATGAGTGTTGGCCAATATTTCCCAAGCCCTGCTCTTTGCCAAAATGTTTTGATTGATGGCGGCCATGTTTTTTTTGACTAATCTTGCTAATTTATAATAGAAATTTTACTGTTTTTCAGTTTATGCAAATTAGCAACAATCCATCATAGCAGACTTTTATGGTCCAAGAGGCTTTTTTTGTAGAGCACATTGAGCTGGACTTGTGTGTCAAATTTCAAGTCAATCAGACTTATGACGTGAGAGGCGTGGCCTTTCAAAAATTGAATTTTCAAGGCTTAATTACAGCACCACCATCTGGCTGATTGGGCTCATGTTACTTGGGAAGCACATGCACGTCATTTCAGTTAAGTTCCATAGTTTTAGCTCATAGTTTCAGCTCATGGCAATCTGCAGCAGAAGACAAATAATGATAATAAACCAGGATAAACATAGGGGATTGAACCCTAATAATACTGGTAGTCAATTTAGTAATGGGAAAATATATGCAGTGCAATACTGATATGAATTAAAGTGACTAGTGGTAAACAATGTAAATCAGTATTTGTATTTGTGACAGTATTTATTAATCTCATTTGATGCAACATTAATTTAAACTAGATCTCATATACAGAAGGATAAGTGAATACAAGAAGTGAGTTAGGTGGAGCTATTCAGCACATTCTTTTCACTTGTGTTGGATCCAGTATTTGACCATAGTGGAGGTACTGCACTTATATATCAGATTTTACACAAGTGCAATATGTTTGAGCTTCACTTATGACCCTGGTTTAAAAACTCCATTTATTTATCATTTCCTCTTTCTTCTGTTTCTTTGTTTCGCTCTAGGCCATTTACTAAAGGGTTTTTTATAGTTCCAGGCGGTGTGCTTTGGCCATGTTCTTCTGCACTTTCTCATACTTTTCTATGGTTATTCTATTGTGTTTTTGTCTACCTGCTTCACAGTGCACCCATTGGACTAGCAGAGCTGAGTAACAACTCTTTGTGTGCTTCCATTTGTTGGACAGTAAACACAAGGTTGGTGTTTTGATCCCGCGTTCTCAACCAAGACACTAACCCACAAATAGCTTGCACTGTATTTGTATGCCTGAATTTTGTCACTTTAAGTGTCAAATCAATGCACTGTAATGTACTCAAAACTACTCACTGAATCCCCCCCAAAATACAGTGCGATAGTGATATTAGTGAACTCCTCTTCAGCTGCTACACAGCAAAGTTGCATTGATTTCCTGCTTGTGTCGTATCAGCTCTCAGATGTATGTTGCTTTGGATAAAAGTGTCTCTTAATGAACTGAACTGATTTCTCTGCTAATGCCATTTTGTGTCACACACCACTCAGTTTGTTTGGTATGCGAGGTAACAGAGTTTGTCTGTGCCATGACATGCGGCAGGCTCTATATAATTATCACAAATGCAAGGCCTAATGGTTTCATGGTTGCCACAAAACACCAGCTCTGGCTTGGCATAAAGGCATGTGGATTTGGAGAGATTGTTTAATGTCCCTCAGCTTCCTTTCACCTTGATGGCATTCTTTGTATTTGTCTGACTGATAAAAGGCTGATCCCAACTCACCCAAATGATTTTTAAAATGGATCAGAGAGATAGAAGGTTCGCCTGGTAAGTGAACGGTTAGGGGTCCAGAGAGCCTGCCACCAAAGGTTGAAAGTGTGCTATGTCTTAAGTCCTGTGACAATTGAACGGATGACATCATGGCTGTGGCTGCACTGGCAGAAGGAGGAATGTAAAAAAAACACAATAGCTACAGATAGTATGGCCACATTCCCACTGCTATCAGTTTAATATCAGGACTACACACCTTGGATTTCATGGTAACATATCAGGAGTAACATCATCTTGAGCTGATAAAAACCGGCAAGCCCTCTTCCTTTGCTCTTACCGCTGCTCTGTTTCTCTAGCGTTGTATGACCATGTCTCCATAAAACACAACATACTGAACTCGCGATATACCCGTTGTGCTGTAGTGAGGCTAGAAAGTTCGTCCATCTTATTTGCTAACAATCTCACAACCCCCATGACAATAGGTGGCAGGAAGGGTTTAAATCTCCTTGCTCTCTCTTTCACCTTAGCACCAGCTCTCACCCCTCTCCTGTGTCTCCACAGGGATGCCCGCCAGTTTCAACGTAGGTGATGTTACCAAGCATGAGCAGCTGATAGTGCGTGTATGTCCTCATGATAAAAGCAAAAGTAAACCACAAAATATATAATCAAAGAACAGGGAAAAGAAGAAGGAAAGAGGTAGAAAAAGTCCAGAGAAACCTATGGAGAGCAGCTGCTGTGAAGGCCACTTGCTCATGCTGGCACCCAGAAGAGGCAATGAACAATAGCACCACAAAATACAGCAAACATTATCATAGGGTTTTACAAAACATTTTACATTTCACACAGATAGTATTTTGGCAATTACAGGACTGTTGTGTTGGATTGTATTATAAAAGTAAGACATTTAATAATTCCCTGGTATCTCAGTAAAGGAAGGATGTTAAAATGACTTTATACTATGAAACAATAATAATTCACCAATATGTTATTGTGTTAAAGTTCCACACTGTGTTATTTATATTATTATAATTACAAACCTATTACATTTAAGTGCTTCACTTGTTAGAGAATTTTTTTATTTTTTTATCAAACATCGGTACAGATATTAGTTTGTTAGTTCCTACATGCTACTTATACAATATTATAAGCTACACTTTTTTTCTTTTTCTCTGTGGTGTAAATATTAATTAATTGGCCTGGTTTGGATCAGTTTTTTTGCTCGGATCTCAGATCGTAAAGTAAGTCCCCGGCACTATTTACCTTGAGCCTGGCCTGTGTCACTACATAAACCCTGCCCGGATTTCAGTGTGCTCCCTCAATCATGCACCAAGCCTCTACTCTTTGCTTTTGGTTTTGTGAGCAACCACATTTTACACCAGGCAAATGCACTTGCATACAGCTCCGACTGTGCTGTATTCATCCTCATCTACTGTATTCTTTCACGTTTTTCAAGAGTTCTTAATACCATTTCTTGTGAAAATATTTTTTGAAGCATACTGATCTCCACACTCATGAATGCAGGTAGAAAGCAGTGCTTCAGTAACCCCGCGGTCTGTTAAAGGAAACACACTGAGAGATTTTTTTTTTGCGTTGTCTTTTATTCGGCACAAAATTAACAACCGAACATAACATAAATTACACAGCGGTGGTTGTGTCCTGATTGTTCCCTCCCTGAGTTTTATGGTTTAGTCCGGAGTCTCCTCTGCCACAGACATACACACTATGTCTGCTTAACACTCAAAAATATCACACACAATTTGTTCCCCATTGGACAGTTTTTAAAAAATTGTCACAATAGTAAGTTCATACATTTCTGTTAAGCCTCTAAAACAGACTTTACATAACAGAGTTGACTGTATGAGGACAGAAATATTCCCTTTATCTTCCACTCTGACTAACTTTTTTTTAGGCAGGAAAACCTTTTTTTAATGCATTGAGGCTAATATAGTAACTCAGAGACTGACTGTGTCAACTGATGACATTAATTGCCAAATTTCTGGATACTGTTTTACATGTAAACACTTCCCACCCTAGCTTACAGATGGAAAATGATATAATGACCTTCAGATAGGATATATTGTTCACCATGGCTTTCAGAAGGTAAATACTACCAGGGAGAGAAAAAAAAGAACAATTTCCAGCTCTAAACACACTGTGACAGGGCACACACTTACTTACAGGATTTGTGGTTTGTGGATGACATTGCAATGTTTGGTTTTTGCTCAAAAACAGTCTCTCCAGTTTATCTGTAGCAAAGTATTGTTTTAAGTCTAAAAAGGATGAAAATAATTATGTGGAGTAGCCAAAGTGCAGTGGAAATTGCAATCATAATATCTTGACAGCCACATGGGAGAACACTTCCAAGTCATTGCTTAGAGCTGACAAGTTCTCATTGCAATTATTCCCAAGCCACATTTGCAGTATGTGTTATGCAACTTAATGCTTTTTCTCAGAGACTATTCACATCTAAAATTATAGCTATCAGATTATGAAATCACTTTATGAACTATACCCTCAGCTGTAAGAATTGGCTTAGAGCACAGATATGTTAGCAATGATTTTATTTTTGAGTTATGGTCAGTTGCTTTGAGTTGAGTGTTTTTTTTTTTTTTTTTTTTTTTTTTTTTTTTTAGTTTTAGAAAAGTGAATGTGCATGTATTATACTGTGTTTGGCACTATATTTACAATCCCCTCCAAAGCTTTTGACTTTCTCTTGAGCAAAGCACTAACCCCCACAGACAGCTCCAGAGACATCCATCAACTCCTTTAGGTGTGTGTGTGTGTGTATGTGTGTGTGTGTGTGTGTGTGTGTAGACATTTATGCCTCTGATATTTTAAAAAAAAAAGTGTGGATATCTTGTTCTTAAATATATTCAAACATGCAATACAATGACATTTTTACAGTTTTATTTAGCAGAGGCTTTTATCCAAAGCACATATATCTGAGAGCTGATACAAGAAGATCTCGTCAGGAAAGAACAACGGGAGTAAGTGCCATAAAGCTAAATTTGACTCCGATAGGACGGAGGTGCCAACACATTATGTGTGTGTGTGTCCATGTGTATGTACTATATATAGTCCTATATATATCGCAAAAAATGACTATATATATCGTATTTTTACAATATTGTGCTATTATATATATTTTTGCAGTTTTTTGTTGTCATTGTTTTATTTATTTTTTATTTGGAACTTTATTTATTTGATTTAAAGCCTAATTTGAATTTCAGTTCAGTTGCATTAAGCCGTTCATGGTGCTAGTCTACATTTAGGCTATGAGTGTATGGACAGTCTCGTCCCTTTGTAAGATTGTGTGTAGACTGTAAGACTGGAGGCGGAAAAAAAACAACTCGTTAACCGTCTGTCTTAATGTTAGTCGTGCTGCTTTCGCCCCTCCGCTGTCACCTGTGACAGACTGGGCATAGGCTACAGTTCAAAGTCACCCCCCTCCACCCCGCAACAACCGCCCGTACCGATCACATACACACACACACACACACACACACACACACACACAGAATTGCTCGCGCACACGCGCACCCAAACACACCGGTAGCGACGTCAGGATTGGACGCAGCAGGGGATCCCCAGCATTCCGTTTCTGCCTCGCTTGGCGTATCATCATCTTTTACCGGGAGGAGATGAGCTCGCGCCGGCTCACACTTGCAGAGGGCAGCAGTAACAGAGGACAGTCTTGTTTCTCGGTTTTACCGGCGCTCTCTCTCTGCCTCTCTCTCTCGGTCTCTTTTTATGTCCTGCAGAGACTGTTGTATTTTGCTGCTGCCGCGTGCGTTGTGCGGCCGGGACAGCGCGCGGAAGAGCAGAGAGCAAAGGGGAAAGGTGTTTCACCTACTGAGCGCTTTATTTTTGAGTGGAAAATGATGCTTTGGACGAAAAAACATTGAGCCTCAATTAACTCCAGGTTAGTTAAACTGTTGTTTTTACCTCCGCGTGCGCAGTGGAATCGAGCATTTCATCTGTTTTCATCACCGACACTTCGTTCTTCACGTGAGCGTTGTTCTGACAGCCGCGCGCACCGCGCTGCCATCCTTGGCCGCTCCGGTTCGTCTTCGCGGAGCTTTTCTTTTTAGAAAAGAACAGACATTTTAGAATTGCAAACACCACGGGAAAAGAAAGGGTGAAAAAAAGAAAAGAAAAAAGAACTTTTTTCCGCCTTTCTAATTAAGCTCATTGGGAATAACTGGTTTAGAAACGTGAGAAAAGTGGTGAAAAGGACGGTGTGACAAATGGCTTTCTGAAATGCGCTTTTCATAGTTTTGATTTTTTGTCATTTTCACCATTAAGATTGAACTCGACAAGCTTAAGAAGTGGACGTTTTTTTTTGTTTGTTTTATTTTGTTTTGTTTTTTTGTGGAAAAAGTGGAAGAAAACAACCGGGCTCCACAAACGGTAGCCGTAAACTGGGAGAGGAGGATCCCACACACTGGGACGAACAGGTAGGAAAACCCTGAAAAACACTAAACCTGACCAAATACAAAGCTATAACAAACAGGCTAGGTTTACTGAAATCGTGCGCGTGTGAAGTGCAGCATATGCATTCCACGGTTAACTTGTGTCATATTCACGACGGATGACATTGTCTCCGTTAAAAAGATGGCAGGTTTATGCCTTGCATGTTGATACGTACCACCTAAAGCATCTTTTAAGAGCATTAAAAACCTTCAGGCTTAAATCCGAAAGCATCCAAACCACTTTATAATCCACTTGTTCTAATAGAAATGTAACTTTTCTAATTGGTTGGCTTGTTTTTACCACCGTCTTGTACACAGTGATGCACGTAGACGACGAGCCAGCGGTGAGCACATATTCTAGAAAAGTTGATTTATATTTAAATAAACTCCACCCTTCTAATCGAACTATATGCCGAATGGTTACACTTTTACTGAAAATATAGAACATGTTTAGAGTGTTATTAAATTATCCATGTAACCTAAACATAAACAAGAGTTTGTTAAATCCACTGTTTTTCGAATGGAGACTAAGGCGTTCCCTCCGTGCTGAAGCTTTGGTTTGGGGTTAGATATGCAGTTCACAGCATGTTTTATTGTTAATATTTGATCCAAATTAAATATTTAATTTGGACCAATAAAATCGTAGCTTCATAAAGACGACCAATCTCTCTGTTGCCTCGTTATTTTAGTATATATGCAGGCAAATAGAGGTCAGATAAAAAAAAAGGGTTTAATTGTTTCATAGTGGGCTGGAAAAAAAAAAAAAAACTCAAGTGTTATTTAGTTTTGGATTACACATGATGGAAATGTTATTTACTTCCTAAAAATGTTCAGTATTATGCCAAATCCCTCCCAAAACTGCACTGGAAGATACTAGATGGTGATTCCATTAATGCATTTTATAACTGGATAGATACTGTAATAGAAGTGAGAGTGAAATCTATGGTTACAACTGTCTTTCTCTTACCCTCCGTAATTGGGACAATTCCTTATGAATTAAATAAAAGAGTTCTTTCTCTGTGTATTCCTGCACATACTTTAGAAAAAAAAAAAAACACCAGGCTCTATGACACATTATTACAGCTGGAGCTGTTTAACCTCTTCTGGTATTGATTACAAATATGATCACACTATGAATGAGGAGTGCCTGCATTTAGCCCTGTAGTAAACTTTTAAGGAATAAATACTGATAGAGGCTTGCCTCATCTTGTGAGTGTGGGGACGAGTGTGTGTGTGTGTGTGTGTGAGCGAGACTGAGAAAGGTAAAGGTGATGCCAGACTGTTATGGAATATTGAAACTACACATAACAAAGTGTAAACCGAAAAGGTTGAAAAATGCTGAGTGTGTTCCTCATCCCTGTGTCTTCTATTTCTAGCAGCTCTGTTTGGACAGTTAACACATGTAGACTACAGTATATGAGTGTAATATCCTCATTTGCCCTCATGGAAATGTAAAATTGTTTGTGCACTCTGTATTTTTTTTACAAATGTACAATCCAATTTGTATTTTTCTGCCAAGTTAAAAGCGAACTTACAAACTGCTTTTGACCTCATATTCCAGTGAAGTGTGGTCTTAATTTCCCCCCCCTGTGGGTTTTAAAACAGAGAGCGTATGCCGTTGGTCTTTTCACTGCACTCTAAATCACAATATCTTTTTCCTATTCAATTATTATGCTTTGGGATGACTAGATACTATATACAAGTTCAATTCCGTGGAAAACCTTACATGAACTGTAGCTTTACAGAAATTGCAGCAAAATTGCAGCATTCTTGTTGAGAAAAATGGAGCTTTTTGTTGTTACTACAGATCACTATTGTCTCTGTCAGGAAGGTACTGTGAAGGTGAAAGGTGTGTTAACCTTTAGTCAAATAAACATCACATATCTTTAAAAAAAATGAATAAATAAAAAGACATTTCATATTCATTTTGTTATTATGATGCTTTTGATGTCTTTGCACTGCAGGTGTCAATGATAAAATAGGATGGGGATGGATTAGGAAAGGTAAAGAGATAGGCTTGTTTAGTTCACTTGACGGTTCACACTTATGACAAGAAAGGCGATAGAATAGTTGTAGTCCACTTGTACAGTATAGCAGTGGAAGTGTTTCTGCTCATATAAAGTCCAATGTAAAAATGAAGTGCAGAGTTAGGTGACATTAATATAATATTGAGAATATTAGATAGTGTGTCATTTAGGAGCTTGGTTATGTACTGTATGCTTGTGTGTATGATATGTACTTTACAATATAGTCATGTAATAAAAATATGATCTTTCCTTTCTTTTGGTTGCACTGTTCCTCAGGACAACATGTCTTCATATCTAAATGACTGTCTCTCAAAAGACATATCTTCTAAAACCAGCAATTATCATCTCCAGAATATTACCACATTATTAATGTCCAAGTATTTGGTTAAATATTCTATATAATATATATTGAATTAGTCATTATTGAGCATAGCACTGCATAGACCTTAAATTGATTGTCACTTCTGTTGTACTGCACAACAATGGGCGCACACTGTAGGGTCAAGTGGAGACATTGTAGTTAAATGGATATTTAGTTTACAAAAACTGTGCTTGTTTTCATTTGTTCTATGAACTAGCTGACTAATCATTAGTTCTAACATGCAATCTGTACATGAAGGTAAAATGGATTGTGATTGGTGTTTGCACAGACTCTCTCTAGCACTGTACTCTTCATCACTGTTAGCGTCCCAGATGGCTCAAGCAGCCGCCCTGTCTAAACACAAGAAATGAGCAGAAGTGATAAACATATTTCATATTACTGCTTGAGAAAGACTGTTGAAAACATTTAGTTGTATGTGACAGTTCCAGGTTTCATAGAATCCATGACAGACATGGAACTGCTTTCCTGCGGATCTCAATAGTATGAAAAAAAAAAAAACTGTATAGTTTTTGAAACTTTTATTTCTTTGCAATTACTTTCACACGTTTATCTATAAATTTGATCATTTTCATGCAGAAAGACAGACAGCTCAATGAATATAGTTTCTGTTACTGGACCCAAAATAGAAATGAAATTACTTTCTACTGTACAGCAGTTATTTTCTACATTTTTAGATTTCTGAAGGCATTTTTTTCTGCCTTCCAGGTGGCCATCTCTTTCAGTTGATTTTCTGACATCCAAAAATAAACTTTCACAGCTGCAAAACTCGATTGGTAAGACATCTCAGTGAACATGCTGGCCAGTTTTATTTTTACAGTCGCTCTACTCCTGCAGAGTTTGATGTGAAAGGTCTGCAGCTTTGGCAGCGTTCAGGTAGCTGTGAGAAGTTGTGATTTGAAAAGGATATTTCACGTCAGAAAAATTAGGCTCCTATTTTGAAACTATTCTTGTAGGTTCTTCTTCCTTTTTTAAAAAAATTTTTATTTACCTTTTAAAGGAAAGAACTTGTAGAAATCCACATCACTCTTCTTTAAGGCTATAATCTCTTATGGTTCATTTTAATTTCAGTCCAAAAAAAAAAAGACAGCATGTAGATGCCCTGTTCACATTTGAGTGTTGCAAGTTAGAGCCTCCCAACAGCACTTAAAACGACTAGAGGATCTATAGACATTTCAAATGAATGTGCGCCACACTCATTTGTTGTGTGTGTGTGTGTGTGTGTGTGTGTGTGTGTGTGTTTTTTTTTTTTTTTTTTACTCTATTCTGCTCTGCATTTTTGACTGTCTACACTTTAAATAACATGGACACTCCTCTGTTAATGGATACCATAATTTATTTGTTTATTTTTATTATACACTAAAATCCAAACCATTGCTGAATATCGAACTTTGCACAATATGAATTCCATTTGTTGGCAATCTAGCCATTTACAGTAAACAGTATCAGTCATTGAAAAGTCATTATGTAGAACTGTATCTGGTCCAAAACGTACATAAACAATTTTTATAGTGCTTTGCTACACTGCCATGTGTTGACAGTGGTTTGGCTTGTCCAGGGCAATTAAAAGATTCCCACATTTGGAAACAAACTCAGTTTATAAAAAAAAAAATCAACAAACTGGATGAAAATGTTCTGCTCAATATGCAAATATTCTAGTTAACATAGCAATATGAACATGATTATGGACAGATTAGACAACAACTAGATCTAGGAGTACATAGGAATGTATGAGTTTAGTGGCATTTAGTTGAACTTTTGGCATCAGTGTGCTTTAATTGAATGTGTCTGTTATTTTACATGTGTGCGTACGTGACTGTGTGTGTACATATACACACCGTCATGAGTTGATCGAATATGCATGAAAATGTTGACTGTGGGTGTATGTGCCTGTGCGTGTCTCTGAATATGCTAACGCAAATAGGCAAGCAGCGAGAGACACACAGTGTGGCGTAGCAACAACCAGCACAGACACACACACACACACACACATACACACGCATGCATATGGGACTGGGTTAGAGTGAAATGTTTCTGTGTATTTTGCACAATATTGTGTGTGTGTGTGTGTATTTGTGTGTGGTCATGCATTTTGTCACTTTGGCATATGAACAGAACTAAGTGACTGTGTGTGTGTGTGTGTGTGTGTGTGTGTGTGTGTGTGTGTGTGTGTGTGTGTGCACCTTGTGGGCTATTTCTGCTGTGTGTGTTTGTATTTTCAATAATTACCATGAGATCCCTGAAATTGAAGATTTGTTCGCATAGTGTGTGTGTGTGTGTGTGCATGTGTGTGTGTGTGTATTATCTTGGGAGTGCTCAGACTGAAGATCCAGCTGATGAAAGCTACCTGGAGCTTCATAAATGGACCCTTTGTCCAACAGTGGAGCCTGCGTGTGTGTGTGCTCGTGTGTGTGTGTGCTCGTGTGTGTGTGTGTGTGTGTGTGTATGCGTATATGCGTGTGTTTGAAAGTGTTACAGAGCCTAAATCTTCACCAAAAATCTGGTACAAAGAAAATGTCAGAGTTTTGTTAGGGATGCTGAACCAGATGCATCAGACATTTACTGCTGGCATAATAAAAATATTAAATGGAGTTAAATGGATGAATTATGCTTGAATTGTAGGCTGTTGACTAAATTCTTAATTTGAAACAAAAAAACTGGATAGCTGCGTCCCGGACATATTTTATTAAACAAACCATAATTGTATTCTGTTTTTCCCTGATGTAGCCTGCAGCTAGACCGCACTACTTGACCTATCTTTGCCAGACTGTTCCAACAGCTCCAGTATTCATCTCTCATGTGCTTGTACATCTGTGGCTTCCAGATTACAAAGTAGTGCAGGCAAAAGCAGTGAAAAAAAAACACAAATCCCACAAACAAACGGACAAAAAAAAAAAAAAAAAAGAGAAATTGTAGCGTACAGTGCTTTCTCTGAACTGTTTTATCTCGTAATGTTCACCTCCATTGCCATTTTGATCCCACGGTGTTATGCCACATTTGGGAGCTACTTCTGGAATACACAGTTGATCAGGGAGAGGATTTCTAATTAGTAGAGATGCCCTGTTCAAGTTTTTTGGCCACAATCCACATCCAAGTCCTGTCATAAAAGGTATCTGCCGATACTGAAGTCTGATTCAATACTTACACTTACATAACAACAGAAGATGTGCAATCAGGATCAATAATGGCACATTAAAATTACAGGTAGCCTACTAAAATCCTTACCTTATTTTCATGATCCAAATACTGGAGGTACTGGTTCAAAACTATGAAATAGTTTAGCTTAAATCGATGATGAGATAAAAATGAAAGTTTAAATGGGATGATGCGACTCCTCACTTGACATTCCATGATTAACTAGATTTTTTTTTTTTTTTTTACTAGAGAAGTCTATTCACTGTGTTGCAGTTGTCAGGACTACAAGAACACAGTTGATGATTGTACACTGGTGTCACAAAGCGATTCTTCTTTTTCATCAGGAACAGTCTTGAGCCAAGCACAGAGAGTGGCTTGCAGACAAGCAAACAAACACGACAACTTTTTTCAAGGACGACATTGTGACATGTCACAGTAGGAGAAGCACAGGTGAAATAAAATGAATAAAGGTTGAGGGTCCTGCTATTGCACATGCTGGCTCACTGTCATGGCATACTGGGACACTTAAATAGAACAAAAGCATTGTTAAACTTATTAGTAACAAGAGTGATTTTCCTATTATAAGAAGTCAAAGTGTGTGCAGTGAAAAAAGTCTCATTTTGGACTGTGATCAAGTTAGTCCCAGAATTAATGTCAATTAGTGACAGCTAATGTGACCTGCTGCCGGCAATGATCGTCATTTCAGCTAGTGAAAGTGCTGGTCAGTACATAATGAGAAGCTGCTACCTGAATGTTTTATCTCCCCTCTCTGTCTTATTAGATTAGTTGGAGTTTAGCGAATCCATATATTTTGCCAATCTGGGTATCAGAACAGAGTCACTGAGTCAGTGTGATTTCCAGTCATGTACAGCCCAGCTGTCTTACCAGCAGGCTGAGTTGGACAATAGAGTAGAATAAAGAAAGGATGTGGATTTGATCTGGGTTTTCATTTAGCCAAAACCCATCCATTCAAATCTTCTTGGATTGGTCCAGATAGACTTAAGACATCTCTACTAATTCATGACAAAAACTGTTAATCGGCACACATTTTATAATGCAGTTGCATTCTGCACATTGTACATATGTGTATGTTTTTTGGGTGTGTGTGTGTGTTAGTGTGTGTTACTGGCATTTGGTCTTTACAAAGTGGTTTACTGTCCCTGTACAGCTTTCTACCAGCCGCACACCATCAGCTAATTGTACACAGAGAAGTATATGTGATATAATGTCTAAGTGTCTGAAAAAAAGTTTTTCTTTTTCTAACTTTATAGCTTTTTATGGGCAATTTGAGGTTAAAACTAAGTTTACCATAACCACCACACATTTGGGCATAAAAATAAAAATTGTTGCTATAAAATGTAATAATCCTCTGATGCCTGATAGAAATGACATTACAGGAATACAATATGAATATTACTTTTAAAAAAGTAGGTTACCGATAGAACATCAGGATAAAGAAGACATTTGTAGTAAGTTGTTAATATTTGCAGCTGTTGGCTCCACTGCCTGAGCTGAGAGGAGGCTTTGGATGCACAGCAGGAGTCAGCAGCGGTGGGACCATGCGTGCTGTGCACTCTTTCATGACTGTAGAAAATGTTAGAATGAAAAAGGAAGTATTTGAATGTTGGTACCATTATCTTTCCCCTCACCTTTCCTGACAAAATAGGCTACTTATTTCTGCCAGTTCATAATAGTAAATAATCTTACCTAATCCTAACCCGTGAGCAAGTCAACAACAATTTAAGATTGATTTTGGATGCCTTTTGGATGCCTTATTATTATTTATAACTCTCTGTTAAATCCTGCCATGGCAGTACATGTGCATATTAATTTAACAAATGATTTATAGATAGCACACTTTAATCCAACATAAACTCTGCAACTCACTAATGCCTATTTACTCATAATACTGCTAGTGCTACTGCCAGCTCGGGGTTAGCAGATTCCATTTCTAAGCTAATGCTAACTAGTGTTGCACTTTGATAGAACATATGGGGGATAGCCAAGGCACTCAGGGACATGCATAAACATCACATCATTTGGATTTTCCTGGCATAACTGTCCTTTACATAGAAATCAGGTAACTGAGAAAGTCAGGAGGGTCCCATTTTATTTTTTCTTCACATTCTGATGGAAATTTTAGATCATTTTTAATCTAAAATTCTTACATGATTCTTACATATTGCACCTTTAACTATAGGCGGTGCTGCGAGCTAGGCCTTGGCGCCATTGATATGACCCTGTGACATTCTCTATGCAGCTTAAGTAGCTGCTTATTTGCATGTCCAATCAATCAGTGGAAACCTCTGAAGTGATTGTTGAGTTAAATGCCTATGTTTGCATGTGGCCTAGTGGCTTAACTGTATTACTGATATTGAGAACCAGATATTGACTTAGTTTCAGCCTTTGGGAGACTGCTTCTTTTTAAGGCTCTTGTAGGTTTGGGCTGCGTCACAGTATTACAGTATACCAGGGTATTTAAAAATGCCAAAGGTAGGATTTTCATTGCGGTCAAGAATACAGACTTACGAGGCGCACTTGAAGGCAGCATGTAATCCCCCTCTCTGACCACAATGTGGGTCATAGTGGCAGAGTGGCTTTAAAACTGCAGAAGACAGCCATTCAAAGACTAACTTTGCTGAAAAATGTGAGATATTCATGTATTTGTAGTAAATGAAACTTGCAAGACTTTTCTTTGAATCATCAAGTTAGTTTGTTCTGACATTTATTCACAGGTTTTTCCTCTGTGTACTGGATTGTTGTGTAGTGAATTGTAGGCTCGCTGTGGTAGTTGACGTTACATGGTGTTGTGGCATAAACTGTTTTTTTTTTTTTTTTATGAAATAAAACTCATGTAATTCATTTTTGCGTATCAGCGCCCACATTCATCAAATAAAAAAAAATCTCTAATTTGTAAAGTATTGAACGTGTTATCAATACTAGTTGGATGATGGACACTATAATCATAAATTCAAAGTCCTCTCTGTTGTACACACGTAACGCTCGCTGTTAGTGAGCAGCTGCTCTCATGTCTCTCCAGGTCTCGGTGTTTGTTTTCAGCACTCTCTGCCCGTTCAGCGGCTGCTCTCGGTGTGTCTCTCTCTGGATGGCAGACAGGTTGCTCTGGTGCTGGTTCTAAGCGGCGGTCGTGCTCTGGCTTGTCCCCACATCTGTGGTGTGCTGCAGACTGGCTGTACACGGAGAATGACCTGCCGGCAGAAGCCCGACGCCCACCGGCACTAACTCTTTGACGTATATCTTATGTTGTGAAATGTCTGCTACAACCGTTAACATCAGTGTTGTCACTGATGTTTATTATCTGGTGAGAACATTTTCTCACTGTGGCGTCCCTAGCTGATTGTTTTATCACAGAATTTTTGCCTTGTAAAAGTTTTGCCAGTTAGTTTGCAGGTAAGGTCCGGTTCAGTTGGTTGATTGACACATATTTCTCAGGTTGGGCTGTGCAAATTGGCTCTCAGAATGGGTCGTGTGGATGTAGGCATTCAAAAACCCTGACCAGTGCATCACCACTAGACAGTATCATACATGCTACAATGACTTCTATCACCAGCAGCTCAGATTTGACATTTTTTAATCATCATATACCGTATATACTCCAGTGAAATGGAAGATATAAAGGTATGAAAAAATAAATACCACTCAGGCCCAACCCATGGATTGTTTCATTTAATTAAACTTTGAAGAAAGAAAACGTTTTCCTCTAATAACCCTACATTAAATTCTACTGCAGGTATGATATTTGTATAGCACAACAAAATAATAATGATGTGTAGATCAAGGAGATGGATAGTCATACTGTAAATAAAATATGTAACTTTGATACCTGCCGCCTAGGTCTGCACCCCATCTGAAAGTAACTGTTGACATTTCAGGGTTTCCACCAGAAAAGTTGTAAGGCACGGCAGCCAAGTGTCTTTTTTTTGGAGGATGGGGGCTGAGGAGTAGCTTGTCACTAAAATGAGAATCGCTGCCAACATATCAAGGTGAATTGAGGCTGCTAACTGCTGTTGTTGTCAGTCGTCTGTTGAAGCTTCAAGTTCACAGCAACTACACTTTCTGGCCACTTTGATTCATTTCATTATAGCAGTACTTTATTTAACTTTATTATAACAGCACTGTATTTAACTCAATTAAATCAAGTTTTTTAGTGAATAGTGGTGAAATAAATTGATGATGACAATAGGCCTGTTCAGATCTTTTGTAGAAATGCTATACTAACAAAATTAACTGAACAAAGTCCCATAACTACTTTACTTAACATTATTATAACAGTAGTTTATTTTGTAGTTTAGTATTTTAGTATGTTATAGTAGTTTAGAGGAGATTTCAAAACATCAGCATATATATTGTGTATTGATATTGTGATATTATTTATAGACCATATAATCCAGCCCTATGATAGAGTATGATACAAAACATTTTTATTGTTGATGTTTGAACAGTACCACATTGTGGAGAAAGCCTTGAATAAACTGATTCTAATGAAGTATTCTATTACATGAAATACTGTTTAACAGTCTTTTCACCCCTGACAAGAATTCTGTTTCAAGGGGGAAAAAAACAACAAAAAACATATTTTGTGGGTATTAACATTTGTTCCATTTAAAGTTATTCTTAGCATCTGTTCAAAAATAGATATTCAGGAGGCAAGTGATGTTTCCAGTATAATGGCTTGTGAGAGGGACTCTCTCACTTCTACCCTTTCATCCATTCTAACATGCAGAAGCACACTTGTATTGTCCATATGAGCTGACTGTGACAAGGTGGAGTTGATGGATAGCAACACTTTACTCACCTCACGTGTGTCATTTGTTCAATGTCACACATTTCAATAACAGAACTGTATGTATATGTATGTATGTGTGTGGATGTATGCGTGCGGGTGCGTGTGCGTGTTGGCTGTGCAGGAGTGTGTTTGTGTGAGTGAGAGAGAAGGAACAGTTGCGCTATTGTGAGTGTTGGTGTTATGACAAAATAGAGCATTTGTTCTGATGATAATGTGCTGTTTCACGCTAATGTAGAAATGTCGTGAATTGCAAAGGAAAAAATGCGAAGCATCTGAATTCCTTTTTCAGACCTAACTATTCACACAATTCCCACATTTTCGGCTTTGGCATTTTGTGCAGCAGCATGAGAAGGGGAAAGAGGAGGGTTCATAACATTTTGGAAGAAAGACATGAAGCATTTGAAGTTTGTAGTGAATAGTTGTGAAATAAATTGATGATGACAATAGTCCTCTTCAAATCTTTTGTAGAAATGCTATACTAACAAACTGAACAGTGTCCCAGACAATACGGAGCATAGACCATGTGTTTCAGAGACACTGATCTGTTCAAGTTATCCCTTAGTAACATCATTTATATCTTTTTCACACAGATGGTTTATAGCCATTTGAAAGCAATCACAATATTAATTGTTAGTTAATTAATGATCAACTATTAACTGTTCCTCCTCAGGGCTCTCAAACAATCTGTGGATTTCTATGTTTAATTTGAATATAAAAAATGAACTTTGATTAAGACTGATGAAACCAGAATGATGGATTTTACTTTGCATCATTTAACATTGTGACATTTAAAGTCGTTTGATGACAATACGTCATCTGTACCGCTCCCAACGTCAGCAGAAAAAAGGTTTTTCATAAACTTTGTCCTTTATTTCTGCAGCTTCTCTGTGCTGTGTCTTCAAGGTTTGGAAACATTGTAGCAAAACAGCACACATTAATGAGCATTAATATTTTTGCATGTACACAATAAAAACACAACAATAACAGTGAAGAAGAAACATCCAACCAAAATGTGTGTGTGTGTGTGTGTGTGTGTGTGTGTGTATTAGTGAGTGTTAAAAGGTCATTGCCACCCTACAATGAAAGTGTGAGCCTCTGCTGGCTGACTGGTTACGTTAGCACACAAACACACACACACACACATGAATGCACGCACACACACACGGACAGTGAAATGTAGTGTGTTTTAATGCATTGGTTTGTGTGCGGATCTTACTGGCTGGTTGGTTACATTAAAAACAGGCTCATTGGTGCCCAGTCAGGCTTAAACGCTATGCGTATGTACTGTACTGTGTGTGTGTGTGTATGTGCAAAATCTTCCATGCCATGGGCTTGCACCATGCCCTCAGCCTAGTGACTCAAGTGCACATGGGAACATGGAGAGTGATAGATAGTGTGGACCATCATAAACATACATATTCATGTGCAAATGCATGTAGGAGAGAACACTTCACTACATCTTCAGCATTTATCACCTTTAACCTCTGCATTCTACACTTTTCACTTTCATCCTTTGTCAGTCTCTTCTCTCACTTTCCTGCTGTCTCTTTAATGTGAACATCACCCACACTGTCATCGCGTCTGCCCTTGACTGTAGGGCTTTTTTCACTAAAAAGAATCACTGTGAAGAAAATATACTCTCTACATATAACATTCTGTCAAATATAGATGATATTCTGATGTTTTTCTTGTTGTTGTATGGGTTAAAGGACACACACACACACACACACACACACATATATATATATATATATATGCAGTGACTTCCCAATTGAGTTACAGAATATGTGTTGTATTGACTTTTGAGCAATGCTATAGGTATGTCAGCACCACTTTAAAGTCCCCCTCCACTCAAAAATAGATTTTCATTCTTGTTCCTACAGTTGAATGTGTCAGTTTCACTGTACAGAATGATGTGTGTGCAGAGTTTGGCAGTAGAAGGCTGTTGAAAGTGTAAAGTTTCTTTGTGCACACTGACTATATTTTAAGGGGGCGGGCCTATAGACATCATTTGTGACATCACACATGGTTTGGAAGCCAATCCTGGTCCAATATTCAACTTACAATTTCAACTCGAAGCCTCTGGTTCACATAGTATTAGTAGAAAGCTTGTGTCCAACATTTAAAATTTTGAAATGAAACATATTTGCATATGATAAGATTTTGGAATGTTTAATGAGGGAGAAGGACAAGATTTTAACAAGACAATTGACCATATTGATATTTTTGTGGAAACACAAAAAAAAACATTATTTAATGGACACCACACATTATTATTTAAAGTAGAGTATTTAATATACAACTGAAACATATCTGGAGGGGATTTTAAGTATTGAAGGGAAACACCTTAAAAACACACAAAAAACAGCAAACCTCATACCCTGAGCAATGTTTTCTTTTCCAAAATGTGGCTACTGCAGCTCAGTTGCCCTTCATGCTACAGCAACAAGCCTGCTACATGCATGTTTTTAAAATGGGCACATTTAGAAACTTGGCTTCATTTAGAAATACAGAAAAGTAGATTACAACAATAAATTCATGGAGTGGACTGAAGAGAGTCTGACAAAAACAGATCCTTGGAAAATCTACCTACCTATTTTTTGTTTAAAAAGAGACACAGTCTAAAAGGTAGTTAAGTACAGTATACGTAATCCAAAAAATGCTCAACTTGAACAGACCCAAATAGAACACATCAACTCTGGTAGCCCCATGATGTTCCCCCCAGTTAATGAGCAGCTGTGGTTGAAAAGAGTAGCATTACACATCATTCAAGAGTTCACATGCTGTGTTGCTTCATATGATTTTGACGCACCACATGATCAGAGCTAGTCTGCTCAGATCCACTTTACTTTAAATGGCACTCATTTAGAGATGACATGTCTACTGCATGCAGCTTTTAACAGTACAGTTATTAATGGACAGCAGGGACATGGGCTGGTAGGTAGGGAGCTATATTTCTTGAACTCACTTGTTAAGCCATTGTTTAGGTCAAAGAATAAGTAGGTTGTGCTGTACCGTTTAGCATCTCATTCAGACTAACATTGTCAAACCTGTGGTACTGCGTCCAATCTATGGTGGTGGTCTATCTGAACAGGTCATCATACGTCAGGCAGCCCTCCTCTTGGCCAGTGTATGATGTGGGTTGGACCCTGCCCAACTTTGGCAAACTAAATGGAGGCTGAAGACGTTTCTGTTGTCCACCACCTATTATTAAATCAAATAATTATTATTATTATTCATTTTTTACACTGCAGTGTAACTTTTATTTTTGTATTTTATGTGTCTTATTCTGTTTTAGCTTGTTTTTATTTTCTATTCTCTTAGCTCTTTAATGACTGTTTTTTGATTGTATTTAAGTGTCCATTTATGGTGTGTTTCTTTTGCACTTTATCTCAGTGCTTTTAAAGCACCTTGAATTGCCTTGTTGCTGAACTGTGCTATATAATTAAACGTGCCTTGCCTTGCCTTGGTGTTTCTATCAGGGGTAGAAATGAATTTAATGACGCCGACACATTGTCATTTAACTGACTACTCATAAAGACACAGGGAGAGAGAAAGGAAAAAGAAAGAGAGGAGAGAAAGATATATAAAGAAATATAAAGCACACATGTGGGTGATTGTGCAAGAGAACACACGTTATGGACAGATGGAGAGAGGTGAAACTGAAACTTAATAATTTAAAGTAATTCTGTGCTTTATCTGCCTTGAATCTAATGCCTGTAACAACAAGAAAAAGGTATTCTCCGTAATGATTTGTGGAAAATATTCAAATCCAAGGCTGGTTTCTATCTCCCATCATTTTTAGTTTTAATTGTAGCCTTCATCCCTACCTGCGTCGCTTACAGAGCGTATTGTATCTTCAGGTGGAAAATAATTCCTGCTGTGAAATGCTGTGACTGCTTGTACAGAGATGTTTGACAGTGCGGCATCAGCAAACCTTGGTGGGCCAGGAGCTAACTGTAGGGCATAACTTAGTACATAATAGCATACTCAGAAGAGGGGTACACACTCAACCTGCTCACCAAATCAGAACTCTCCTGATTTGGAGAGGATCAGACAGATTGTGGTCGCTGGCAGCCTGAACTTCAGACAGGGGTCTGCTGGGTAACTTGGCATTGTGAAAGCTTCCTAGCTTATTGGAAAATGAAGCAGTGTTATCGAGGTGATATTCTGTGCCATTTGAATGGACTGACAAGGCTTTTCTTTTCAACTGTTTTCTACGGGTGTTGGTGGTGTAGGAAAATGGTTGACAATCCCCTGTGGGAGTTCCATATGGCAGGAGAGGCAGGTCAATTACAGTCTGACCGCAGCAGTGGGCTCACGTTGACCTGCACAAAGAGAGTTGGTAGACTCAGCAAAGGTTAGAGCCCCCCAGTGGCAGACAACAGTGGGAAGTTGGAGCATGGCAGAAGGTGACAGTGAGGGCTGTTTAGGCATGCGAGCGACCCCGACAACAGACATTTGCTGTCTCTCAGCAATGCAAGTTGAGGTAGTTATGGTAGCTCAGTGTAGCTAGTAGTTGGTAATGTGAAAGTGGATTGTGGATATATTATAAGAGCTGGCTAGGCTCCACTCCTCAGCCTTGCAGCCAGTTTTTATCCCAGTGGTTATTTATGGTACTGCAGCAAAAATTCCTTCCCGCTTTCCCTCGATGGTCTGCATGGTGCTGCTGTCGCACTGTTCTGCTCTGTCTTGTCTGTTTGTGCGCTATCCTCTTTTCATGCCGTTATGTCATTAATTAGAGACAAAGAGGGGAGGGGGAGATGTGGTATCATTTCACTACGGAGATAATGGAGCATATTTGAATAAAAGTGTTGCACTTCATCAGCGTTATGGGTCTGATAAATGAGCAGCTACACTACAGGATGATCAAGGTCACCAGGCTACCTTGGCTAAACCAGCTAGCATACATCTATGAGCATGCTGGTGGTGCGATGGAACTTGCACCCTAGAATTATTGTTCCACAATAATTGTTTGTTTGGGTCACAGAGTGTATTCTTCTTACGACTGCATTCACCAAATTGTAATGTTTGTACCATGACGATTCAGGATAAATACACATACCATTATATCCCTAATGCGTACGTATCGCTTCATTACCCTCAGAACTGGAGTCTGTCCCCAGATGATTCACATAAACTTCCCACTGCTCCCAAATAATTAGAATGGGCACACACAGAGGAGAAGTATACTAACAAGTATGACTTATATCTGAACTGTGCATCTGTGCATCAATTGTAGATGTTGTGGATGTTGCTGTTCACAAACCTTTCATTCCAAGCACATTTTTCCTCCATCCAGTTTTGTTTACATGCTGCATGCTGATGCTTGAAAATGATTAAAGCCTCTTTACATGTATACTCAAGTACATACACATTCAGTGGCTTAAGCAGTGATGATGTCCCTGGTGTTCACTCTCTTATCTATTCAGCCACATTATCTAGCATTCACTGGGTCTGTATGCGTGTGTCTGTGTGCGCATTCTTTATTAGTCGTTATGTGGACATGTGACGGCTATCACTGTGTCTACACTGAAAGCATCTTAGCCTTGTTTTTCAGTCGTTTGTGTCACGCGTGTCTGACAGAACTCTACGCTTCTATATTAATCAATAGAGCTGTCTACGCAGCCTGCGTTTTGGTATGAATGTAACCACAATCTGAAGCATATTTTTAGGGTTAACATGTAACTACAGTCATTCATTATTGGGCTCTGAACACACTCAAAATTGTCCCTGAATGCCTCCAGTGTAGAAACACAGATGGCTTCTCTGCTTAACATGCTTTTCACGCTACGCTTTCTGTCTAGATTGTATTTAAAGATGGACGACATGACAGCTCCCCAAAAGTGAAGCCAAAATATCTTGATCGCCCTCTGGTGGCTGGCTGCAGTATAGTTCATAAGTCCCACCCTCTCCATGTTAACAGATGGGACATGAGCCAAACTAAAAAAAATCAAAAAAGTTCACCCCAAATATTTTCTGTCATTTTAGGAAGTTCTTATCACACCGATGTTTGTCCAAATGGTCATGTTTCTGATAAGTTTGTTTTTGATTAGTTATTTCACAATATAAGAAGGGGGTGTGACGTCATGATTGACAGCTGTGACAACCACTTTCAAACCTCTGTCAATACAACAATCACACAAGCAATCTCCTTCATGGAAAGGACTATGTTTTGTTGTCTGTTCCTATGACTTCTTGTAAATGTAACTGTGTCCCTGAGTCTGTTTTTATTTCCCCTTGCACACATTCACAGTTAGCCATTTAAATCGCACAGATCTTAGACTATCTAACATAAAAGCTGTCTAAAGTAAACCTGCAGTAATCAAGGCCCCCAGTTTCATCTTGAGATTCCTGGTTTCTGTGCCTTGATAAACACTTTCGGATGCATAGCAATGCGACTGGTTTCTCAAGTAAGAAACGCTTTTTCAGTTAATGCTATGCACTGACTGCAAGTGCCAGTAAAGGATGTTGATTCATGATTTTAATCAATTTGTTTTTCTTAAAAACAAACTACGAAAGACATAGGGATTATTTAAATATATTTTGTCTTTTATTTTAACAATAAAATTGATTAACAAAATCAAATAAACAAAGATGAATTGGGATTAATAAAGTGCAAATCTAACTCACCAAATTTCACAAAAAAATGATAAAAATAAATCAAAGGTGCCTCTTGCAAAATGGGTAGCCCTGAAGAAAAAATGCTGTGGTAACAAAGTAAACATTCTGTTTGCATGCTAAATAACAAAATCATACATGAGGTGCTTGTAATGTGTTTCAGAGTTTTATTACAAGGAACACAAGCCTGTCTACTGCCTTTGGCTTGAGGCATGCCCTGTAGACGTAGACACTCGCACACCCACCACACACACACACACACACACACACTAGAGACCCTCTCTGACAGGGCACTTGTAACAGGGATAGAGAGGTATTTCTTGGCCAGATTACTGAGCCTTGGGAGGTTTGTTGTTGCACTTCCACCAGTGAAGTGGATCAGTGTCTGGGTCCGTGTCAGGAGACAGCAAGTAGGTTGCCAGCTCAGTTTCAATTTGGTCTCCCTCTTACTGGGAGGAAGATGGCACTTTCTTCTTGAAGAAGCTTGCTAAAGTTTTCCCCTTCTTTAGCTCAGGCTGAGCTTCTTCTCAGTCCACCTGCACAGCTGGGCCAGGCTGTGGTGTGATTTTGTCAGCAGGCAGAGACATCAGCTCTGTGACGGCTCTTCTCTTAATTTATTCCACATTGTCAAGGTCAGTGCAAGTTGTCTGGGACCTGGGGTCCATCAGTGGTTCATCTGTGACAGGGTCACTGTATTTGTCATAAAGGTAAGCCGGTATAGTTTTGTTTTGTGTGTTAGCTCAGTGCCTTCCTCCTCTGGCTGTAGGAAACTGCTTCTGAACACATGGAGCACCGGTTTGATGTAGGGGACGCTGACTTAAGCCGCCACAGACAGGGTGCCAATGAAATCTTGCAGTGGTTTCACGTCTTTATTCACTGACTCTAATACATCTATGTCTTGCCATGTGGACACAAGATGCTTGCTTTTCTTCTCTGAGCCTAGGACATTGACTGTTTCAGGACTCGATCTATCATCTTTCGCCTTGAACCCCACCTGGTTGGGGACTCTGCGATAAGCTGATGAGTGGGTAGACTGAGCTCAGCCATCGCTCTTCTTTTTTTCCAACTGAAGGAAAAAGCATTGACAGCCTTTTTACAAACCCAGATGGCATGTTCAATCCATGGGTCCTTCACACTGTTCTCTGTATACAACAAAAGAAAGAAGAAACAAACAATCAATACTGTGACATAAACTACATACCAAGGCATACGTTTCACCTTTCAAAATTGTATTGATGTATACAAAGGACTGTGACACAAACACACTCATGCACATGTATACAGTGTATGTGTCATTAAAAAGAAATAAAAATAAAAACATTTTATAAACGTCTTAAAATCACAAGTTCAAGAATAAAAAAAAATGTTCTGTTGGTTGATGTCCATGGTTGATTATATTCAGTATGTGGATGAACCCAGGCTTTTCAATATCTATGTATATACGGGGCACCAGATCCTTGGCAATGTGAAACACCACCACATTTGTGAAGTCTTTCCACCAGGGCCCCGTCTTCTCATATAGGATACTATGAGAACTAATGTTACCTGCCCTTTAACTGTTTTTTAGGGCTTTTGTTGTCTTGTGTAGCCCACAGTGCCACCTACACTTCTCCCACTCGGCTGTGTGCCTCTGTTTGAGACGCTGGGATATATTAGTCATGCTGCTGCCTTTAGTTGCCACAAACTTTAGACAAACTTTACAGTAGACAGTGGTTTGATCGTGGTTGGACGCTGCAAAAACCAAGCCACTTCCGGACCACTGACTGAGACATTGCCTTTTTTGGGAATGAATTCCTCACTTTTATTAGGGCATGCTGCCATGTTGATATCTTACCTTCACAGAAGAGAACTCTCGGGAGGGGCGGAGGATAATTTTCATTTTTAAACATCATCCTAAACCATATGTTTGAACCACAGTATTATGTTGATGCTGCAGATGAAGAGAGGCTGTTTTCCAAATGCGGTTGGGCTTCATGTCCATTTTGAAGTTGGAGTTACAGAAAGGTCAGCCTCTAAGAACATTTCTGTCGGTTAAAATAGACACAAATCTGGTGGAGACAGATACATCATTAGTCTAGAACTCTGTGTGTTTTTGTGTTTCAGATATCGTTATATCCTTTATATGCCTCTGCCTGTGTGTGTTTGTGTTATGATCTGCTGATTTGCAATGTGTTCTGGTGTTGGCACAAAGAACAGAAATGTGTGAAATTTGCCTGGGTTTTAGCACAAATAAATACTAAGGCGCAGCACTGACAGATAGACAGAGAGAACCGCAATGTATAGATGGACAAGGCAGTAACTCAAAGGAATGTAGCTCACACCCAGTGCACTAAGGACACAACCAAGTCAGAGCTGAGATCAAGAAGTTAAATAGTCAAAATACATATTAGGCAAGTTTCTGCTGTGAGAAACTGGGCATCCAGCTTGTTCTAACAACACAACTGCGACATGATTCCAGTCTGTGTTAAGATTCAATTTTCAAGATTTAGTTTATCATTTTCTTTTTGTATTTGCATATACAAAAAAACATAATGCTGTTCCTCCCAACCCACAGCAGTGCAACGACAACAGAAAGGATAAAGAAAGTACGTCTTCCCTGTCCTGTTGCACCACTGTCCATGTTTCCTCTCCTGTGCAGCTCCAGGCAAGGCCGTTGTCTCCTTTGAGCCCGCTGGATGTAGCAGTCCAAGCGCTCCCAGCCAAAGCAAAGCATAGCAAAAGTCATCTAATACAAATGTCCAAAAGAACCTGACAATCATAGATATATTTCCTTTGTACTCCACATGATGACACAGATGTAGATACATGGACATTTAGCAGGTGACACTCAGTTGTTCTGGTTTAAAAAATGTGCATTCTTGCTGATTACTGCTGTTAACTCTTCTTTAGTCTTTTCTGAAGATGATTTGAAGATTTCATGAGTCTGTCTCTAGTGCAGCCACTCTCTCTCTCTCATAGAACATAGAGAACATATCATATTCTGTGGGCATGTGGCTACCTGAGTGTAGCAGAGATTTATCTGCTGCTATTTTTAATTTAGAAGTAACCTCAAAAGCGAAGCGCCAACACATTTGAGGTTCTGTTTAGTATAATTTTTTTCTTGTTCACTCTCTTGTGCTGTGCCTTATTATTTTATTATTTTTTTTTTTTTACATGAAATTCTTGCCACTGCTTTCAGCTAGGAGGAAAATGGGCATGTGTTTGATAGGGGAGAAATAGAAAGAGAAAAAATAAGTTCTCACCAGAAGCAAAACTTGAGATGGTTTTTGAACTTGCAAAAATGCTGCATGTCTCTCTAATGCGATACGCCGTATTCTTATCTCCATTTCTTGTGTACTATTGTAGCAGCAAGATGTAAACTACACTCAACAAACGGGACATACAGTAGCTTCAGACAGAACATCAAGAATTCAGTTTCTCCTGAAACTCATGGCAGTCTGAACCTTTCATGTGCTTCCATGTGAAGTATCTTCTCAGACATAAATACAACAGGTTAGAACGTATTTTTCTTTCTGAGCATGAGTGTTTTAAATAACTGCTGCGATGGTTTCAACCCAGCAAGAAAGGCTTTGTTTGACCAAAGACTCTGTACAGGCAAGAAAACACTGAGTTTATAAAATCAAAAGATAAAACTCAGTTAGAGAAAAGAGGCAGTACTGCGCCACAGTCAGCTCACCAGTCAGTTTCACGCCCTCATCAGATGAAGACTGAGACTTGAGGCCTTAAAATTTGAATAAATTCTGAAATTTTGGCCTTGAGAATGTTGCACCTCGTTTCATCACACACAAAATAATATTTTTTACTGAAATGCTCAGCCTTAGAATTAGGTATACATTGTATTGGCAGCACTGGGCTTCCATACTGGAACCAGTAGGGTTTTCACATTTCTTACTGACATGTTTGCTTGTGTTTTTTTTAGCACTGTACACTGCTGGATGACCCTGAATGACACCGATGCTTCATCGTGAGGCTTCCTTCTGCATCACACCTCCCAGCACAGGTAATGATGTATGACTGGACACACACACACATACACACACATACACACATGTGCACACATACACACACACACACACACACAAACGCTATGGAAGGGCTTGCAAAGAGCTACAGTTGCCAAATAGGCCAATGTGCTTACATGTGTGTGTGTGTGCGCTCACAGCCCACTCATGTCCTGAGGACAACTGGCTGAGTTCAGCTCTTTAGACCGTATTGGCTCTCATTTGTTGCACAGGGAATTGGTGGAACTCCCAGGAAGTCGCGTATTAAGCCATAAACACCCCAACACACAGAGCTGGAGCACATTATTCAATTTTCATTTCATTCATGCTTTACTCCGTCAGCCGGCTAAAAGCTGCTGCTTATCACCACTGTTCTGGACACAAAGAGTGGGGGAAAAAGAAAGGAGGATGTCTGAAAATTTTGATAAACAGTTTTGTTTTGTATGTTTTTGTCTCGGTTTTATTTGCATATTTTGCAGTGCAGAACTCCATAGCCATTATTTCACAACTTGTGTCGAGGCGTGTGTTTAAAAAGGTAATCTGGCAAAAGGGCTCTGTATACATTTCCAAATGGATTAGTCGAGAATTATTTGGCACAGTTTACTTCGTTTCCGAGCAATTTTTTTCTTAAATGTTTACAAACATGTTGCACACCTCTTCTCTAGTGCACTGTGATTTATTCACTGTGTATGCATGTGCAGTATGTAAGCATGGTGTACTGGACAAGAGTTGTGCAACGTGTTTTCATTTTGATGGACTTGCGTTGAAGCTCACTCTGGTCTGCACCTCACTGTGTGTGACGTTCTTAAAGCAGAACAATGTTACACTACGCCTTATTACACTCTTGTGATAGGCTGACTATGAAGTTACATTTCTGCTGGTGATTGTTTACTTTATGATGATAATTGAGTAAATCTCTCAGGGCCATTACTCATCCTTCCACATCTACATTGTTTCCTTATACAATGTTCCACTTTTGTGATACACTGTTGAATCCACTTGTGTAGAAATAGTCATGACCTATATAATGATGATGACAGTAATCATCAGAACCAATCAAATCTCTTCCCAGTAATAGATACTGCAGCAATAATAAGTGAATGGAGCAAATGTAAACTTTGGAAAGGACATTTGCAAAATAATATTTGTCCCAAGGACAATTTATTCTTCTCTTGATTTTGATCTTTTTATGTTGTGTTTGAGGGAAAGCATGAGGCTTTAGAGATATGAAAAGGAATGTTAAAGGAAGGTCTTTTTTCTCACATCTGTTGAACTGAAACACTTCAAGTGGTGTTTGTTATCCTTTTTTTTTTGCTTTTTTTCCTTGTCTTCTCTCACGTCCCCCTCCCTTTTACTCTTGCTCTTTTGCAGACAGCTCTTTGGGTTATAAAAACCGCCATGATATATGATGTTGTCTGACCAGAACACTAAAAAGTCCCACAGCGTTTGAAAAAGCACAGTATGCTCTGACTTACATACATACATACATACACACACACAAACACACACACACACATTTTGGAATAATGTCCACATCAACAGTTTTTCTGCTTGTTCGATCTACTTTTCTCTTCCACTAAAAATCCCAAGTGGGTTGGTTGGCATTTTACGCTGGACAATGACACACACACATACACACACATTTATATATACGTGTATGCAGGCTTAAGCACATGCTTAACACACATACATACATACACAGTAATTATAAAAAATAATTTGTGGTTTTCTGTTAAAAATGACAAAAGTGGAACATTCTATATGTTTTCCATTTTACTTCAGCTTTTTGTGGTTGGGGCTTAGACCAAAGGTTAGTATGTTTTTGTTTAAATAGGGTAGGCACTAGGTGACGGTTCCACCTTCTTCACTGTACAAAACTGCCCCCACTAAGTCTACACAATTTGCTCCATTCCATACATCAGGCAGAAACCTGACCTTTGTGTCTGCACAGAAAGTTATGAATCATAGCCATGAATCGTAGCTTTTCATTAAAAAGTCACATTGTGATGACAGATTTAAATCAGTAGTTGGGGGATTTTGAGGAATCTTTAAAAATAAAGAATGTCTTTCAACATAGCTAGCAAAATATAAAGTTCCTTCCTTTATACAGTAGCTTTTACAGCTCGGCACCCCTGTTTACTGTCTGCTTTGGCTCTGACTCATATAATGGATTGTCCAGTGGAGTGAATATTTCAGTGAGGATTGTATGTGGGTGTATAGGCTATTCACATTTCACCGGCTTGTCCTGTGTTTACCTGAGTACAGAGAGACAAATTACTGTCATCTTCACTTGATGTGGCAGTAAACGAGTGTAGAAACCTGAAAGCTAGCGCAGACCTTTTGTGATAGTGTGTAGCACGGTGTTTTACTCTGGAATAGGTATTTGCTACATTAACACTGACACTTCAGTGTAGAAATCTGCAATGCAGAAGATAAACAACAAAGAAAGCATCCTGTGGTTTTTCCATAATGGATTTAAGGACTGCAGCGTTTGATTTCATAGAACAGAGTATCGTAAATGTGCCTCCTACCTTTGCGTTCCATGAGAAGAATGCATATATTTTTTTTAGTGTAAGAAAACAGAACTACACGAGTACAACCTATATGTCTTTGTGTTTTTTTCTAAACTGTGTTCCTTTTTATCTACATTTATAAAGCATATGCCAACTACATTATACTACATATAACATCTGCTATATATTTCCTTTTAGATTCCAAACACTTGCTTTCCTTGAAGGATCAGTCAAATATATTTTTTAAGGTTGATATCACATTATCAGTGAATTAGTGTAACTGTTGTAGTGAAATAATGCTTGACATGGAGAAGCTGAAGGGCAGGCACCTCGTGGCCTCAGAGTTGAACCGGATGACAAAAAGCTGGCCCGCTAACATTTGGTGTTGGTCACTTGTTGACAAGTTTTAAAGGCAAGAAAGATGAGTGCAATAAAAAAACTTAATGAGTGTTTCGAGAGTGAATAGACCTTTTACCTTGTTCTTTATGACACAACAGCATAAACCATAAAATACACAGCCAACTTGTCAACTATTTCCTCTACTTTAAGCTCTTTGCTTTGAGTACATTTCAGCCGACCGTTACCCCCTAATCCACTTTACTCTCTCTTCACTTCCTGCCTCGGGCCCTGAGGTTGGCCCTGAGGGAGCATAAAAGCCAATCAAGTGACTTTAACTGTAGGGAGGTGGTTCCTTGGGAATCATAAAGACCAATAAAATTGCCAGGAAATATAGGAGAAAAAAAATGAAGAATCCTCCTGTTAGGTGTTAATCACCGCCCTCTTTCTGTCCCACTGCTTTTTCACATGTGCTCTCTCTCTCATGCACGCACACACAGGGACGTAAATATAGGTGGTGCAGGCTGGACGGAAGAACTCAAGTTAACTTAAAGACAGTGCCATTTGCCCTCAAAAAGGAAGACCCGCATATATCTACATATATACATACATATATAAACATTCAATTAAATGAATCATTTCTTATTTTCTTTGGCATTTTTTGTCATATTCCGATATGCAGTGATGATAGCTGGGTCATATAAATGTCCAATGTCAAGTCACCATTTGATCATGTGACAAGTCAAGAGAAAATACAATGTAGCTAGTTTAGCTAGTTTAGGGGCAAAATCTGAAGGTCAAGACTGAACAGCTGAGCACATCTGCAAGCCGAGCAAGCAAAGATAAAAGCAGCAGTAAGAAACAAGAGGGAAAAAAGGAGGAGAAGGTAGCAAGTAGTGTATCCATGACCATGCAGCAGGTAACGTTAGGATAGCAAACTAGATATAACATTAGTCCAACATAATCCTAACATTAGTCTATTGTTACATATACATGTCAAGAGAAGTTACACACACACACACACATACACACAGTCTGATTGACGGTTAATAATTCCATGATTAGGAAAGCAACCATGAACAAATGACTTCATTACTGTACTGAAAATACTGCAACGGAGGAGTTTGAATTGCAGTTAATGACACATCAGTGTTGTGACTTTCACTTCTTTGAAAGTTTACATCACCAGCAAAAACAGTCTCTCCTGACATTTCAATCACAGACATCAGCTGATGAAGACAACTCTGTTCTGTGAAGCCGACAGAAACAGTTAATCAATGTGGACAGTCAACTGAACGTTAGGTCTCTTCAGCCCTGCATATTTACACTAGTTATAGACATACCTTCCCCATAAAAGCTACAGTTATGTAAACATTCCAGTTATAGTTAATTGATTAGTTGCTTTGTTGATTTAATTAACCATGTTCATATCACTGCGTGTCAGAGCGTTATCCATGCTTCTGATAGCTTTCTTTGGACCTCTCTATTTTCCCAGTGCAGTAGCCTAAGTAACTCATTCAACTGTAAAATCCAACACATTGTTGATAAAATATATACACGCCTGATGGCCTGTGTGTGTGTGTGTGTGTGTGTTTGTATTAGGGTGTGTGCTTCATAACTAGTAACTAGCTTACGCTGGAAGCCATCATAACTGCCTTATGTCATTGTGCACACACATGCAGGCTACTCCGTGGTTACCCTTCGGTGCTTTGTTCCAGTATTTAGCCAATAGATCTTTTCTCTCCATCTTTTTCTAGTGTTCTCTGATACTTGTTGAGGAAGGGAAAGCCATTACTCATTCATGTCCATGCTCAGATTCTACCAGCTGGTCCAGAGATTTGAACCACTGACCTTGTTTGTGGTGGTGGTGGTGGTGTGTGTGTGTGTGTGTGTGTGTGTGTGTGTGTGTGTGTGTGTGAGGCAAAGAGAGAGACAAAGACAGGTTCCAGCACATAGGCAGTACACTTAGTTTAACACACTTTGAACTCAGTGGTCTGTTTCTGTTCATCTGTGTATGCGTGTGTGTGTGTGTGTGTGTGTGTGTTGTTGACAATGATGAAACAAAATATATTTTAGTTTTTCCAAGTTCAAGCCCAAAGTTATTGGGCTATAAAACACACACACACACACACACACACACACACACACACGCACACACACACACACACAAACACATAGGGTTGCCAGATGGAAGTGCTGCACCCATGAAAAAAGTGTTACATCCTGACAGCTGATATTTTGGTGATTTTTCTGTCTTCTGCTTTTTATTTCTTCTTCTCTTCACATTGTAAGTAGCTGTGTACATTACAGAGAGCACAAACAATAACATGACCGCCTGGTCCAAATAATGCAATCCAAATCAATAACCCTGCAACCCTAGCCTTGTGAACGAGTTGCATATGACCAGGCTGAAAAGTCTTTTCAGTATTTTTACCGGCCTCCAAAGCCAGCATCACTGATGGGTGCTCTGTTGCACCTGTAGCTACACCCACAAATGATGTCGCCGAGTCCCAGAGAACACCTCCCCATCAAAGCAGCAAGATGAGAAGTTAAAACAGTGGATCAAACACTGGGAAAACATGATTTCAGGGTAGCTAATGATGTAGTTGAGACAGCTGAGAGATCACTTTTGAAGTCAAACTTAGTGGTGATTCTCATGTTTTAGTGTCCTCTGTTGCCTGTGAATAAGAAAACCAGAGTTTTGATGTTAAATGCTGTAGTCATAGTGGTGAGTAGAAAAAGCCAGCTTCTCTAATGTGTCTCCTCCAAGCAGAGAATACTATGTTGTTCAAGAAGGATAATATTATCATACTTCTCTGGGGTTTATGGGTTTTTGGTTTTACTTGCTCATTAAGTGACACTCCCACTTTTAAACCAGCTGAGATAAAAGCACTCCATCCATTTTTACGTCCTCCCTGCATGCTGTATATGTTTTATGTTAGGAGTTTAGATGTAGTGATACAGATGAGTTCACATACACAAAGGTGAGGTCTCACATATACATACTGTCTATCTGAACACTCAGCATGTTGAAATATACAGCAGTATACAGCTGCTGACTCGTTACATTTTATTTTTATGTGGCTTTGGTGATGCAATATGGAATTTGTCAGCAGTAATCACACAGCAGCGTGCCACTTTAGTGTGAAAGATTTGAGCTTGGTCTGTTCATTAACTCACACACACAACCCTCACATCTTCTGTGTTATCTTCACCAAACTATGCACACATGAGGAGATCTTAAAAAATCATATGATGATATGATACAATATGTTAGACAAGATGATGGCGACGTGCACTTTATCCATTAGGCAGGAAAACAGGATTTTACATTTTAACTACACACGTGAGTTGATTTTGAAGTAACATTTAACAATAATTGTTAAAGTACACTCGGCCGTGTTCCTCTGACAAGATAATTAGACTCTCATTCAATGATTTCATGTAATTATTACATCCTTTCTACTTCAGTAACTGGATGCATGCGCTGCAAAGAGTCGATTCATCCCGCAGAAAGACATGACTCATTTGAGGAGACAGTGTACCGCTGCTTTCTGGACAATCCACTTATTGAATGGTGTTTCATGGTTCACTTGTATTGGCTTGCGCTTTTTTTTTTTCTGGCATTTGTTCAGGATGAGTTGAATTTAATGAACCATCTTATTTTTTTCTTCCTTGGACAAATGATCTTTGTTATTTGTAACTGGTGGTTTTCTTTGCTTGGATAAATGAGATATGTACAATTTCTATTTCTGCCTTGTTACTTTTCTTCCATTGCATATGTGTACGCATCATTGCTTGCACTCTGCATTGTGTACTTCATCTTTCCGAAAACTTTTGGTCACTCACACAGTCACACTAGAAATGTCCTCCAGCCCTGAGCTGACATTTTAAACCTTATTTCCACACTTGGCACTCAAAGCCGTGATAGGAGATGATGGAAAACACCAGAATTGATGATGGAAGTGTTCATTTGTCAGTTTTTGTCCTTGCTTGTATCAATCGATCAATCAGACTTTATTGCTGTGATACCTGTAGCTGATAATGTGATTGTATAAATAGAAACAGTTAAAAAAAAGACTAATGCAGACAGGAAACAACAATAATGATGATAATAATAATAAATACATAATGATAACACCATCAGGAGTAAAAGCAGTAAAATAAATAAATGAATAAAACATTTTACAACAAAATGAAGTAAAGACTACATTAAATAAATAAACACACCAATCAAAAGCCAGACTAAAGATGTGGGTTTGAAGATTCCAGCGCTTTTAGCAGCTCTCAGGTCCTCAGGCACACTGACTGTAAAACACTGAAGGATGATAAAAAGCAGATTTGGTGACAAACCCCACATCAGCACTAAAGTTGTGTTCTGAGTCAAAGATGTTTGCTCAGGGTAAGTCCTGCACGTAGCCTCAGGAGCATGATCTCAGGTGGAGGTGCGGGGGTGCTGACTATTTACACCTCCCACACTTTTTAGTTTCATTAAATACCTGCAGTGATCCCAGCGCTGCACAAACGACGAGTGCATCTCTCCATTAAGAGAGATGCTGTGCATTTACGCACAAGGCACAGCAATATGACTTCATTGATTATATAAATCTCCCGACACAGCGATAGGATCTGATGTTAATTAATGTTCTGTGTTCTTCTACGCGTCCAAAAGGTCAGCTGTTACACACACACAGTCCAGGTCTATACACTGGAGTAAAGCAGCCGTCCTCCTGATAAATCCTCAGCTCCATCAGAGCTGCTTCAAAAATTGAACTTCATAACCTAAAAGTTTAATTCCGTCTATGTTTATACTTACACTTTCCTTTTTTTAAAATTGTTGCTGCTTAAATGTACCCTGATATCTGCTGCAGTGACATTATTGTGCACATTGAAAGCAACCTGCCTAATTGTTAAAATAAACGGTTAAAGAAAACACTCGCATCAATACGACACACAACGAGGAAATCACCTGGTAAGCTCGACATAATGTAAAAAAGCAATAGAGGTGGAGTGTAATGTGCACAGTAAGCAGCTGTGTCACGTTCCAGCTCTGTCAGGCTGCACGAGACGATTCCAACCAGCAATATTCAATATTCTGGCAATATCTATCTAATATCATCATCTATTTTTTTTACTAGGGCTGCCTCTGTGCCATGATAAGCCTGAAAACCAGACTGAAACATCTCTTGTTGTTTGAGTTAAGTATTTCATTTTGTGTGGTGTGTTACGTGTAACTTGATTGTGTTTGATTCCACATCTTACATATTCATTCATTACAGAGAATAAAAAACCCTCCAAGACTACAGCAATCAAAGCCCTCTGTTGATGAACATCCAGCTAGTTATTAGCAAAGCATATTCTTAATGTAATTATATACTTAATTGCTTATTATGAGGCTAATTGCTAATTGCATTGATTAGATGTGTAATTGATGTGTGGTGATTCTCTTAATACAGTGGTGAAGTGAATGTGTTTACTGGGCAGAGGTGACTGGGTGTTTTGCTTTTTTCATTGTTGACATTGTTTACAGTTGCATTGTTTTCATTGTTGATGTTTGCAGGCAATGATTGGCTTTGTATATTATATAGGATCAAATCCTGCCTGCTAAGACCTGTTTGAACATTTAAGGCTGGCTCACTGGTTTTTTCAACTTTCAAATGGTCTCTGTCTTTGAAGTTATTTGTGGTGGCCATTGTTTTCTGCAATAATTTGATATATTTTCACATCTGTCTACATAGCAGTTTGCATACCTAACAGCAAGGATTCACAGGACTTCTAACTGTGCATCTAGCACAGTTTTATCCTAATGACAACGCAGCCCCGCTGTTTATTATTCGTTTCTTACTTTTCACTCTTTTTACACCATGTCAGAGCTATATTAAGTGAGTATTTGCAAACAAAACAGCATACTGCTGCTGCTTTGCATTAAAAACACTCAACTGTTGAAACATATGTAGGCTGTTGATGTGAAGCAGCCACAGTAAACGCAAATATGTCTCTGCAGTTAGCGCTGCGTTCAGCCAGGACTGACTTCAGGTTTGAAAATCCCTCCATGTATTTTTCTGCTTTGTGCTTTCTTGCTAAAACATTGTACATATATTTTAGGTAGAATATTACATCATGCTTTTGTCTTTAGATTTTTCACTTTAATATATACTGCAGTCTCTCTTGACTCTCATCTTGACACAAATGTGGGATTTCCACAAGGACTGAGAAGAACAAATGGGACTAAGATTTTTTCCCTCAACAAAGATGTTCTTATATATCAGTAGCCACTGTTTCTTCTGTGTCTTGCTTGCTCTCCATCTTGCTGACCTCGTCTTTACTTCCATTTTCTGTTTCCCCTTGTTATTTCTAGAGAACTGAAGATGGCTTTATATGTATTATTTCTTTCACTTTATCTCTCTCCTCTGTTCTCTGCCTGCTAGCCCCTCCCCATCACTCTTTGATGATAGATCTCACAACTGAGACATCAGTAAAAGGGGTTAAAACATTTAGAATGCACACACACACACACACACTCGAATTGCTTCTGTGTTAGCACACAGCCAATGTGAGACAATGTTTGTTGACAACCACCAGTTGCCCTTACTCTGACATACACACAGAGAACAGGAGACAGTAAATAGCAGTCTTCAGTCAACCTCGCAGAGCGATGGTGAGTGAGAAAGAGGTATAAAAAAAAAAAAAAAGGTGGAATGTTTGGAGTTAAAGATGGAGTGAGGGGAAGAATAAGCAGAAAGAGGAGAAATGGATGGATTCAGAGAAAGACTGAAAGGTAGAGAGGGAATGAATGAAGCTATGAGAGACAGCTGAGCTAACACAGCAAGTTTTTCACTTTCTTTTACAGTAGGAAAGAATGTTAGACTAAGTTACATACAGTTCTGGGTAGAATTTGTAGATGTTATCAAATAATGAACTTCAATCAAACATTACAATATAAAAATTGATGTTGTCAGTTCCATCTTTATATCTAAATTGCAGACTTACTGATGGTGGCTGAAAGAAAAAAAAAACAAATAAAAAAAATGAAACGTTTTAATGCTTGTGATAGTCAATAGCCTTTTCATCATCCAAGTAGGTTCTCTAAAGTTAATTCTGTGCTCTGAAAGCTTTATTGTTCTTGTTTCTTCCTTTAATTAAAATATTTTATGACTTTATTCTGTCTGTACTTTTTTTTCTCATGTTTTTTTATTGTTTCATACTCCCTGATCCTGATTAAATTTGTAATAACTTCCTTTGCCTTCATCTGAAAAATGTTGACGGAGTGACATTAGTAGGTGGCTGTTACCATGGGAACAGTACTGTAAAGTACAAAGCAGTTTAACAAACCCTCTATTCTACATGTGTGCACTACTGAGTGGAACCAGGATCGATGACTGAAGTTTGCAGTCTTACGTGGGACTCTTGGGTGGTTTTTGATATTTTCAGTGTTTCTGGATTTGATGAACATTTTTCTTTTGTTTCTGAGTTAGTTTCTGTATTATTTTTGAGATAATTGTCATTGTCCTTCTGGGTCATCATGTTTATTATATGTATCTATTTTTTTTTTCTTTTTTTTTTAATCCTAACTTTATTGAGTAGTGTGATAAATGATCTGGAAAGCTCCCAGCTTGGGCTACTATTGTTCTCCAACTCAGTAGTAGGTGCTGTGCTTCTTCTTGTCTTCATGAACACATTATCTATGAAAGTGATTTGGTTGGAGGTTCCACAGACCAGCAAGCCAATCATCAACAAATAGCTGCACGCTGAAAACTGAATATGAGTTCTGAAATCTTGATGTCACAAGGTTTGCGCCAGGTTCGAGGGTGCATGTGCATGTTTGTGGAGCCCACCACCCACGTTGAAGTATGCAACGGCCTTAAGTGCTTCTTTGCAACACATGCACATACATGCATGCACAAACACATTGCCTAAAAGACAATTTTGATGTGGTTAATGATAATGGTTCCTGATTACATTGGTTAGTGAAACAAGACCTTTTGCTTTTGCTTTCCATTATCCTTAATGGAGAAACCTGCCAGGATGTTAAAGACTCATTTTCCCATAGTGCATTGTCAAAGTCCATAATGGAAAATAAATGTAACGTGTGTGTGTTTGTGTTTGTGTATTTGTGTGTTGGTGTGCGTGTGTGTGTGTGTGTGTGTGTGTGTGTGTGTGTAATTGAATGAAAACATATCATTAATTAGCATGTGTAATGGTTGCTCGTAGATGACAGACTACATAATGATGTGTTTGGTTGGTTTGAGTGTGAGAGTGAGACTGTGTTTGATGACAGAGCATAGAAGTGTGTGTGTGTGTGTGTGTTTGTTTGTGTTGATTGTGTGCATTGATGGCAACATTTGCTTTTGACATAGCACCAGCTTAGGTACACACACACACACCTATATTATATATATTCAAAAGCACATCACCTCACACATACAGTACAATACTTATCTTTTCTTCATCATGTGATATTTTCCTCCACTTCATGACTCTGCTTGTTTTGCTAGCAGGCACTCTGCCCTTATCACATTTATCACACATCATTTCCTCTCTCATCACTTAATCACTACTTTTTTGTTTCAGTATGTATTGGTTTCAGGCGGATTATGTGAAACCTGATTTTGATATTGAAATGAAAAATTGCTGGTAAGGTGGCACCAGTGAATGTTTGTGTGTGTGTCTAAACACACTGTTACAAATGTAGGTCTTTTGCTTCATTGTTCCCCAGTGAGCGAGGGAAATTGACTTGTCACAATATGTTACTTTAGTTTCATCCATCTATCACTCCATCTCTCTCTGCTTCAGTCCCTTTGTCCCTGATGTAGTTATACTACAATATACTGACAATTGATGAAATCTGTGTTTGGTTCTCTCTGTGTGTTTGTGTATGTATGTGTTTAAAAAAAGCACCACATGGGGCACCGGCATGCCAAATGCTGAGCCACAGGCAAGGCACAAAAACCACATTTCAGCAGATGCAGTTTCAGTGCTGCATTCTTATTCCAGTGCAAACACAGTTGCAATGACATTTTGCTGGCCCTGAACCGGTTAGGTAATTTTCCAGCTCCAGATGAACCCATTTTTGCTGACGTGGATGGAGTGTCATTCTTTTTGGCATTCTAGTGTGCTTCCACAGAGAGAACTTTCCATGGCTTTTGTTGGTGAGTTTGCACACAGAGACCTTTGAGTATGGCGAGTTTTGCTTAATTAATTTTGCCACACATTTCAACATTCATTCAACTGTGGTGTCCTCTATTAATTGCTACTCATTGTTTGGAGTTTTGGCATTTATTGCTGCAAATTTGTTGCAAACAGTTATATTATGTAAGAACATTGAGGCCAAATAAGCAATTGAATGAATCAATTTTGGAATTATTCAAAGGTAAACATTTGGTAAATGGCAGAAAGTTCTCACTTAATCCAACCCCTTGAACAAGTCATCACATAACCTGCATCACCTCGCTCACATGATGATCTAAATTATTTTACATTTTTTATGTAACAGAATATTTGTAAATTAAATTCAAAAGAAAGATGATAACAGTGGTGCTTTTATCATAACAGAAGCCCATCAATCAAACCCCAGTGGGAGCATTGTGTTGTTGTATCTTTAAGTAGCAACCATTTGGCCCTGGAGTGTAGTGACAGCTTGAACTGGGGGCTGTCAGCAGCAACACTGTAGCCTTTTAGCCCAGCGGAGCATGTCTAGAGAAGCACTCCTTTGGTTTTCATGGATGGATAGATGGATGGTAGAAATTATGTGCAGTGAAAAGCCAACTGGGCTTGTCCTAGTCCTGGCCCTTCAACATCTTTGCATAATGGCTCACTGCTAATGTCTCTCTGCAACCATGGTTATATTGACCACAGGCACATGAATAATATGATTCTTCAGTAATTAATTATGTAAGTAAGGGTCCATGTTAATCCCATATTCTGATTATGATTTTATTGTTAAACTCTTAAGGAGAGTGGATTTCATTCAGGGGAGCTATACTAGTTTTAGACAATTGACTTTTTTGTTTTGTGGAATATAATATACTGAAACAAGTCAGCTAATTGGAGCAGTGGCACAGAGGTGGAATGGTAGTAACTTATTATCCTTTAAATATTTGACTAATCTATTTTACACAATTGTTTCAAGTATTTTGAAGAAACATGGTAATACAGAAATTGGTCTATAATTTGAAAATAATGATGGCTTATCAGCTTTAAATAATGGGATAACCTCAGCCCATTTCAGTTGGTCCGGTACAACACCTGTTTGAAGGGAACAATTGAAGATGTGACACAGTGGTTGTAGTTCAAACTTGATACAAGTGTATCAAACTTGATACAGTACTACATATTTTTGATTCACTTACAGAAGAAAAAGTCAATGAAGGTAGATGGGGAATAGACTCTGTCTTAGAAGAACAAGTGTGTATAATGGATTTTTTTTTCAGCCAGAGCAGGACCTGTATTGACAAAACAGTTATTGAATTTGTTAGCAATTTCAGTGGGATCCTCTGTTATGGTATTATTAATATCACACTTATTGTGAGGCAATTTTCAGAAGAGGGATTATTTACAATCTCATTACTGATACTTCAGGGATTGGTTATATAGTCTTATAGTTTGTATTTCCTGGAGATACAGTAACTCTTTAGTTAACAATGAATATTGAAAGTAACAATAACAAATAACAGAAAACAAATAAGATTATACGCTTTAGATGTATTATTTATGGTCATTATTTTGTCCCATTATTTTGTTTATCAACAAAAAATTTACAGTATATTTTTTAAGTATTTGCAACAACTTGCTTAATCTCAATAGGATGGTAAGCAACAAAAATAAGAAGGTGGTCCGATATAAAGTAGAGAGTATACCAGATTCGAGGTGAACTGACAATTTCATATCACAATTGACAAATGACCAAAATTATCACAGTCATCAGTTTTATTGTGGTATTTTTATATGCTGAGAATGTTCAAAAACTACTGATACACACACTGAAATCATTTCATCAAGTTTTATATTGAAAACCACAAATAAACTTCACAGCACTTTTTGTTTCTATAAACATTAAAATAATAATAGTCAATACCTTATGTAAACTTCAAATCTGCATTTACATTCAATATGGCACCATATAGCCATGCATGCAAACAGGAATGCCTGCCTCATCTGTTGTATGTATGCATTAAACTGTCACTTTTCTTTTTTCAACTTTTTCTTCTGGTTCAGCAACAGAAGGTACAGAAACTCCTCACTGTATTCAGACTGAAAACAGCCCTGTGTAAAATAATACATGGGGTTGTGTTGGTGTGGGCATGTTTTGCTAGTGAGATAATGAAACATGTCCAGTTGGAGTAAGAGATTATTGCATTTTTCAGAAAAAAAAACACTGCATCAGTGGTTTGTACTACTCACAGAGTGGATTTTACAACTCTGAAAAGTTATCATACTACAACCATGTTTACTAGACGATACATGTGGAACATGTCTGTGTTTGTGTTTGTAGTCCTCCAAAAAAAGAAATGAATGGAACCAGGTGTGTGTCTGCAAGACTACAGCTGTCTGTGGATGCGGAAAGCAGAAAGCATGAATTGACCTTGAATTAGTGAATTAGTCCTTTTAAGGCTGAAGATGTCTGGAGCACTGACGCTGATTTTCACCATGTTTATATTGAAGCAAAACAAACCCATGTTGCATGCTTCACCTGTGCGCCTGCATCTGGGAGACTGTTGCTAATGCAAATTTTAATGATAATTAAAATTTGAAATGGTAATGCTAACCTTCTTACCTGACCATACCATGGTTTATCGTGATACTGCTAACCATTTCCTCCCAATACCAGATCCTCCATTTTTATTTTACAGTAATAATATTGTCTATCAATTACTTGCTGAACACAGTAATTCTAGTGTCTTGTGATATACATTGGTATAGAAAGCATCTTCAAATAACTGATTCACAATTGTTTCTGAGTTGGGTTGCAATATATTAATATCGAAATTACCTAATATAAAAGAGGCTTTGCACTTTTTGGCAATAGTGTTCAGTAATTAAGATTTGTGCAAGATTTTTTCCAGCAATGTCTGAGAGATGGACACACAAATTGTGTGTGCGACACTGAAGTTACAACTCCAAACTGTAAGTTACAAGGTCAAACGCAGAGTCAATCTGTCCAATCAGAGGGCAGATGGTTCCGTTGTGTTCATCCCCCTGCAGGTCTTGAAAGATGGACAACAGTGCGAGCCCCCTCACAACCCAGGTGGGCTTAATTATGCTTGAGTATTCTGTAGATAATAATGGTAGACATTTAATGTGCTATGTATTTAGCTTGTAGTGCATAATGTACTGCATATTATCATGTTCAGGAAGGCTGCTTTATGTACCCAGAATAGAACAGTAATGCAGCTTTCTGTTTCTGTAGCATTACCAAAGTAGCAGCATCAACACTGGTAGGAACAGACAAACCAACTATGATGAATTGTACCGTAATTACACATAGCTAGACATGAACACTAGCACACTCCTTAGTATTTAGAATTTTGTGGATTTAGGGCAGTTGATGTATGTAAGATTACAGAAGCTTCATTGTAAATGTGAAGATATTATCAGGATTATGTTTGCTTGCTCATTAAGACAAAGTTAACGTCAGCTATTAGCTTAGGTAAGGTTGATAATGGTAAGCCGGTAAATTTGTGAAGTTGATTATATTTTCTGTGCTGTGATTGGTTTGCATTTTAATCTTATTCTGTTTATTGGTACAGGTACAGCTGATGATGAATCCCTATGGATGCTTCTATGAGCCAACAGTCCAGTGGAACTGTGGCAGTGGACCTGAGCACAGCAGGGGCTGCAGAAAATGGTACAGAAGGTGTTGAGGATCCTGCTCACTGTGTTAGTCAGAAATGCAGGGAAATACCAACAGCTGTGGAAAGTAAATGCCACAACCAATGACTAGAGACAATTTCAACGCTGCTGCAGAAGGAGGCTCATATATTGCAGGAGAGAGTGTAGTACACATGATCAGTAATGATGCCCAGGTAACAGCTACAGATACGGAGATACAGAGGAGATACAGAGGAGTATAATGGTCCCTATATTGGTCCAGGTCACACACTTGTCATCCCAAATGGTGTGGAGAATCTGATATCCAGAGTGTCACAGAAAGCATAGTGTCATCGGTGTAGAGATGTAGACTTAATTTCAATTTTTCATTGTGAATAGTTTGAGGTGCTTTATAAATTGGTTACTTATGTTTTATTTGCTATGTAATATTTCTTGTGCTGCTGTTTCTTTTACAAAAAAGTGACTACAGTGAATTGTTTTTGAACAAATACATGTTTGTTGTACCTAATTCTGTTTTTAATAGACCCTCGCCTTCATTTAGAGTAATGGCAAATGACAAATTCATTAACAGTTAATCATCACATGCAGTCTATAAGAAGATAAACAAAATGAGTTATGACTTTTTAGAGGTGTAAGAATTTATTTGGCTCAAGAATAAATATATACAGAAGGATGGATTAAAAGTTACAAATATAAATAAACTGCTGTATGGAGGACAATTTAATATGGTGACTATGGATACTTCAGAGCTGGTCTTCATCTGATGCAGGGGCATCCTCTGTCTCTGGCCTCTGGAAAAATATGATTAAAAATCTCAAATTATCCACATATTGAGTCTTTACATGCTACTATTGTTAGTACCACAGCAACAACATTGATTACATGATATGACCATGGTGTAACCCATGGATTCACAGAGTATAGGCATAGCTGTTTCTATTTCACAGTTTGTTTTCAGTTCATGAAAGTTAATTGTAAAATTTTGTCACCTAAAAAAAGTCTTATCAAACTTTTGGTTGTGATTAAATATACTCTAAGGAGTTGGATGTTCAGGTTTTTCGGTGAATACGTTTTCTTTGAATGGTTTTAGGCCTGTTTTGCGCTATCAGAAATTAGGATTAGCATTATCACTGCCATAGATTAGATAACCTAGTGCTATGGTCAGCTCCATCTTCTTGTCCAAATATGGTCACTTCTTGGCTCCAAAAATCAAACATAATGATGTCATGGTGACTATGTCCATATTTTTTACGGTCTTTGGGATGAACACAATGGAACCATCTGTCCTCTGATTAGACAGATTGACTCAGTGTTTGACCAATCAGATTCACATGTAAAAACAAAATCAAAATTGGTACTCCTAACTTGCAGTTTGTAGTTGAACTTCAGTGTTGAACACACAAAACTTTTTCACACATGCACAAAATATTTCTACAGCTGCAAAACTTTATTACACATTCACAAACCATTTCACAGGCTTAAGATATTTATGACCATTATTTTATTGAGTTGGCGGAATGAAGCAGCAGTGCTTGATGAACGGGGAAAACACGTTGTTGGCCTACATCTGAGTCCCCTTAAACCTGGGATTTATGTTATGAGGTCTGAGCACCAGGGTAGCTTGTTAGCCTGCATCCTAGCTGTGGGTAGCTAGCACAAGTCTCTGCGGAGCTCCACAAGCAAGAAACCAGCACGCAAGACACTGTGCACGATGGGCAGGATCCTCCAGAGGCGCTGGACTGGAGCAGCTGCTGGAGTGGGAATCACTGCACATTCAATGCACAAGCATTGAAGTGTAAAACAAGAAGGGCCTAGCCTCATAAAAAAGTGTGATTCACTGCTTATCGTAGTTGTGATGGTTTCTTGCCATCCACCACGGTTGGCTTGTCTATAGCTTGTTATTGCAATATTGTGGTTATTGCAGTCCAACTGGCAGCTCACTTGGCCTGTATTTAAGGTACCCACTTAGGAAAACCTACTGTAGAGTGACCTGAATTTGCAAAGTCCTTATTTTCTCTTACAATAATTCAGAAGGTAGGTGTCAGAAGGTTGCCCTGGAAGATTTATGCTCATCTCACAAAATAATTTTGGACTGTCAATAGTCATCATCAGGTGCTTAAGAAAAGTGGATCCAGGTGTTCCTTAATAACTGGGCCAACAAATATTTCCTTATTGGCCAGCGTATAGATTAGATAGATAGAAGAAGAATGGTCTATTAGTGTACAGAGGGAGCACTCATTCAACCTATGAAGGGACATACTTTTACAAACACACAGCATACACACTCACCACAGGATGATCTGAGTGTCCTTATGTCCTACACCTCGGATTTTTCACACAAGACAAATAGATCTGTGGTGACAGCAAGGCTGAACTTATCGTGCCATCTCAGTTCATTGTTCCAGTAATATCTGTGCATACTAATAAAGGAAAAAAAATCTTCTGTTTCTGCCAAATGCTTTCAGCTGCATCCTGGGACTTGATGCTCATTGAACCATATTAATGGGCTTGTCAGGTGGGAACCCACCGAAAGCAGAGTGCCAACACACAAGCCATAATAAATGAATCACAGATCCACTGTAGATATTTAGATCTGTCCCTATTCAGTAGAACAGCCTACACACTCCTCTGCTGCTCTAATTAGCTCTCAGCTTCCCACTAGTACATCGTCATAGGCTCAAATTGCTCCAGGAGGGCCTGTCATTGGTCCCTGCGGTTTCTAGCAGGCAGAGACACACACACACACACACAGATACTCATCCATACATCTACAAAATCACACATATACACACATGCAAGCCACTGTAGGACTGCATCAATCATGTGCATAGTGAGTATACATCAGCAGAGACAGTACAGCACCTCCCACATGGATTTACCATGTTATCATACTACAGGAAATATATTGATTCATACTGTACATGAAAAGACTAAAGATGAAATTACATTCTCACCTTCCTCTATCTTGCTATAATGTTTCTATACTATACGATAATTGGTTTTGCCGATTACATTGGGATGAGAAACTTAATTGTTGCCTGGCGATTCTTTTGTAGAGCGGGAAGTGCAGCATGTACACACACGCACACACACACTACTTCATAAGAAGTGGTTCCAGGTGGAGGGTGGGTATGCACAGCACTGGACTATGGCATCCTCAGTCCTGCATGTGCTTAGGTTTAAAAGGCCTTTGAGAAAAATCAAGGTTTAGTTTTATAAAGTCAACATGTCCTCGCTTGTGCTTCAAGTTGCTGTTGACTTTTTAAATATTAAACTTAGTCCATGATCTTTCTCACCTTAACCAGGTGCTGTGAGTGTCTAAGCATAACTGTAAGTGTTCAATAACGGTTGAGTTTGTATATACTAATATTGTAAGGGCTGATATTGTGGGAACACAAAGGAAATATGTTTTGTCATTTATCGTGTGATCGTTTCCTCATTATGTCGATAGAGAACATGATGCAGACTGTTACCTCATTTATATTTGACAGGTCATAGTCTATTTCTGAAAGGGAAACTCTGCTGAAGAGCACTACTGCATATGGGGAAAAGGTTGTATAATGCTGTATAATGCTGAAGACTAGAAGTTTTAACATGAAAAAAATCAAGGTGTGTGGAGATAGAAAGAAGTAAGGTTACCAGTCTTGAACTGAGCTGCATTGTGTAATGTAGGTACTGAAAGTTTATTTGGTTCTGTCTTTTCTGTTTTGACAAGGAATAATAATACATGCAATAAAAAAAAAAGATTGATTGCTGCATCGATTTTGATCCATTTTTTGTAAGCTGTCAGTTGTGAGTCTGAGAATGTCATAGGAGTGCAATACTAAATTGAAGGATTAATTTTTTTTGATGTTACAAATGCATCATTTGACTGTGTGTGAAAGGGGTTGCTCCCACAGAGAATTATCCCTTCTATTTTCTCTCAACACTTCTGAGCATTTTAGCATGTGCATTGTTTAAGTTTTACAGCAAATGTCTGGACTCGTTCTCATTTCCAGGCACAGCAGGCATCTGTTCATTTATCAGTGATAAACGCTGATATTTAACTGCTGGATGTAAAAATAAGCACATTTTTCTTAACAAGTTTGCCATATTGACTTAAAAGGTGGTGCAATATTTATTACATATATTGACTATTAAACATTACTAATACTTCCAGAGAAGCACTCCAGTCCTGTGTTACCATAAACCTATTAGTCTCAGGCTCAGTGTCACGCACACCTAAACTCAAAGCAGTACACTGATTTGCACACTGGGTTTCAGAGTTGTAATTGGCCATTAGAGATTAACATCTTTAATCTCCTCATTTTGTATTGTGTCTTTCTCTCTTACTCTTTGAGTCTGTCTTTTCTCCCTCCTCCAGTATCTTAACCCTAACCCAGACCATAATACAAGCAATGCTCAAAGCATCGAGCATCTTCATTTTCAAAGAAAACATTTATTTATTATATATAATATTGATTGAGCAGGTTTACTGAAGGCTGTTCTGTAATTCTTGTATCCAAAAATAGTTAATTACAAAACTTGTAAAATCAGAATTAATGACTTGAGAACATGCTGAAAGAAGTGCAAGGACATGAAGAAGCTATTCAAATACAATCACTTAGTGTAACCTTCCACGTCTGCCTCTGTGTGTCTTTATCTTTGACCCTTTAGTGTGTACGTTGCTGTTCACATAAAGCTGCATCCAGAATGAAAATAGCACCGAGAGGCTGAACAAGAAAGCCCAGCTTGAATAATATATGCATGACTTCAAAGGCTTATCAGATGCAAAAACACTGCACAGCTGTATGCATGAGGCAGGACTCCAAAATGCCGTGAAGTTCACATGACAAAAATCATGTTATCCTCTCGGTTAACCCATGTGTTTTTTGGTTGCTTCCCTCTAATCTGCGCCCTAATTTGCCAATGCTACGGTCTCCTAAAGCATGCTCAGAGGGAGAAAGACTAGACAAAAAGTGAAAGAAGCACAGAGAGAAGTTCACTGAAGCAGAGGGAGAAAACATATGTTAATGTCCTATGTTATTAATTCACTGTATATTGTCTTCACTGCCTCTGTGCAGTGCAAACATTTGCTTTTCTATTCACAATAGTATTTCAATCAGGAGAGATACGGTTTCTTATGCAGTAAATGATATTTACTGAACAAGCATGAGAAATTATTGGTGATTGGACCTCATCATGATGTCACCGGATATGAAAGAGAGTGATGAATGTGAGAGTAGAATAGGATAACCCCCCGATGGAGCTCTCGGTGGTGTAGGTCACAGCTTCTGGTGAACTCAGGTCTGGTGCTGAAGTAACAGAGTGGAGAAGGTGAGATGATGATCTGGGATGAAGAGGAGAGGAGCTCACAGCTGAGCCGTGATTGGCGGTTAGAGATTGTGGAGGAATCTGATTTGATAACTAAGAGTGATGTGAAAGTGGGAGCAGCAGGGGAGAGAGAGAGAGAGAGTAGTGATAAATGAATGAAAGGTTAAATATAGTTTTGATCGCCTGAATTCATGCTGAGCTCTATTTATTGATTGATTTTAATATTTTTCTTAGTTTATTTTCAAACATATGAATACAACTGGATTTATGACGGTGATGCTGTGGGGGTTGGTCAGCTGGTTCATCTGTGAAACAGTTTGGTTAAGAGCACCTTGACAACTACTTTGCATATTGCTATCAACATTAACTACATATCCATGTTCCCAATAAGTGCTTTTCAAATTATTTCAGTGAACCTGAACCATTGGTGTAGTACCACCAAAAGGTCAAAACAATAAGATCTGAATTTGTGTAAAAGACTTTGGCTCAGAAGGTATTTCAAAATCTATTGTGTCCTGTAGTGATCAACAAAAGCAAGGTCACTATGAGCATGATTTATAACATCAAAACTCAAGTAGCTAATCGTGGTTCATAATGGAACTTGGACAGTTTTAACAGTTTTATGTGAAATCTTGAAACTTCCAGCACACAGTCAGTGGAGTAGAGAACGTCTTGCATTCATCAATTTCACTTTTGAAAGCAAAATATGTGCATATTTATAGATTCTGGATTTTTCAGTGAGGGAGAAGGACTACGTTTAATTGTAAAAAAAAAACTTCTGACAATGTAAGAACTTTGTTGTGGGCAAGTCATATCAGACACAAATTATTATTAAAGCAGAGTGTTCACATAATGAGGGGACACTTTAATGTGTGCGGTGTCAAAGGTGCCTGTCTGAGGAGCAGAACTTCACTGCTGAAAGTTCTATAAGATCGTGGTGCTGTAATACAATGAGGGAAATACTGTAATTAACAGGAAGGAATGAGCTGACAGTGAGAAAGATAACAAGAAAGAAACAAATGAGGCCAAAAGATGGCCATGCGGCCTGTATAGCAGATGGAGAGATAGTGTGTAATGAGGAGGGGGTGTAAAAATGACATCGAACTGTGTAAAATAGGAGTAAAAGCTGTGGAAAATGATTAAAATAAATACCTCATTGTACCAGACGCAATGCGAGGCAGAAGTGTAACCTTGTTTGTTTTTGTTTTTTACATTGCACATTAATCAAATTACTGTGTATCCATAATCCTGTCGTTAAAACAATCTAGTTAATTAATTCAATAGCACTTAATATAGCCTGCGCTTCCAAACCTTGCATAACCAACTGCATTATCACATGGCAGAACTCAACATGCATGCAGTGACAGAGACAGAGACTGTGTAGCAGGTAGAAGACCCCGCTCAGCTCTGCCCACGTGACACATCATATCCATGCCTGGTTCATTTCAGCTGTTAGATTATGTGACTAAGAGGGGAAGTCACACACATACAGTTTTTATCATTTCCACTATTTTTTTCAATCCTGAGTTTTTCAACACAGTTTTCATCTGTTTCACATTGTATAGGGTTTCATGTAGACCAGACTAGAGGACTGCATTGGGAGCGCAATCTCAAGGGTCCCGTTGGACCCAACACAAATCTATTTTAACTTTGCTGCAGGTGGGAACAGGCAGTCAAAAGATAAACTGCAGGCTGACTCTCACAGAGGCAGGCTGAGGCTCAGTCAGCGCTCCTCCTGGTGCTTCCTGTAACTGCTACCTGCTGCCGCTTCTCCTCACACACACACACACACTCATGAGTGCACACCACTGACTGCTGCAACCTGCAGATGAACGAGCAAAGAGCAAAAAACACCAAACAATGCGTCCATGTTGTGTTGTGCAATACTGCAGGTTGTTGCTACTTTTCAGCTCTTTTAGGAGGTGACGGAGGAGTTGTAAGCTAGCATCAAATTCCATGCCGTCATCAGTCGGAGTGCTACTCCTGATCCCTGATCAGTGTGTTAAAGAACGCAGGGACACAGAACAAAATAAAACAACCACAGCCAACAACTCATATTCTAAAATCATTAATAGGCTAAAATAAATAAATACAATTTAATTTTGGCTAGAACAGGTGCGCTAGAATAACTGTAATTATCGTACTAGCATGAATGTAATTATGCACTATAGTAAAGTAATTTCTCTACATTATTACTGACAAGTATGAATCTCTTTATTACTACACAGTAAAACAATGTGTGTTCTGTGCAGGCATGAATGGTCAGCCTGTTTGTAGGTGCAGGCACATACATTGTGGAGGCAGGCGGTAATGGTCAGAAAGCCAGCAGGAGTGGGATTAAAAAAAACAGTGCTGTGAAGGGCTCTAGACCAAACCAATAATGATTTTGGACACCATCAGAAAGGTTGAATTCTATTCCCATTACAGTTCAACAATGAGATAACAATGAATTTCCACAACCGCTTTTTCTAGACTCATGCATAAAACCTGAAATATACAGTATTGGCAGGTAGAAATTTAGTAAATTATATAAATGATATTGAGATAATCTTATTCCTAAATACTTAACTAAGGTAGGTAAATATGTACATAGAACAATCACAGCTTATTACTATTGTAGCTAGTGTTAAAGGATTTTCTGTGTATGACTATCTATAAAAAAAAATAAAAATGGATCAGGCAAAAATAAAGGATTGAATGTAAATGGCTGCCGGACACCAATGTTAGGCTAGTAACTGCATTTTTAATAGCTTCCCTCAGGCTACACTGAACAATCTCAGAGAGACAGAGGCTTCTTGACTTATGCAGAAATACACATTTCATACATGGAGCTTCTACACAAAACAAGACAAAAGATTCTAACATTTGTGATCATTTTTTTTAAAGAGCAAAATACACACGACAGATCTTTGTTATATCGTCAGTGTCACGATAGTGGCAACATTTCTGTCCGATCAAATATAACCAACATTGTAAAATCCCCATTTAGGTCTAAACAAATAGCTGCTTAAATCTTCCTTAACAGTCAGTGGGTGCTAAATTAAGGCACACAGCATTGTGCTCCCTAATGGAATCTTAAAAACTGTTTTTATGTAGTCCCAAACATTATTTTTTATCATCCTGTGATGATGGAATATCATAGTCTGGAGCCTTGGACCAGGGCAGGTTTTAATAAAAGATCAATATCAGACCAGTATATCATCCTCTTGCAAACTCCAACTACCAAACCAACATTCTAAACAATGGAAGCAATTTTCCCATGAACAATTAGTTGTAACCGAGTCAAAGAGCTTATTTGTAAAGAGGAAAAAAGCTGTATCCCTTTAAGGGACACTACATATGTGTCATCACATACTGTAGATAACAGCTAACCCCTGTTAAAGGACTGGAAGTCAGTGAAGACATGGATAGCATCTGTCTGGATTATCAGGCTGCTGGACGTTGCTGATTCGCTGATGCTACTATCTCCTGCTCTAGCATGCACCCTGCATGTGTGAGCGTGGGTGAGAAAAAGACAAAGTGAGACAGATGTGTCTGAGAGAGACTCACTTCTTAAAAGTGCGCACCTGTATTAGTCTGTTTGTTTCTGTATGGTGTGTGTGTGTGTGTGTGTGTGTGTGTGTGTGTGTATGTACATGTCCTGTAACTGCAGGCTCTGATCCCAGATAACCTTCTTGGTGTCCGCTCACTGACTCTATCACACACACGTAATCTGTGTGTGTGTGTGTGTGTGTGTGTGTGTGTTTGTGTGTGTTTGTCCAGATGCTGAAACCAGATGCTTTCCTTCAGACTGCAGGCGCCTAAGATAGTGACAGGGAGCGGACACACACAAGGTTATCACACACATAGTCACCACCGCAGACACATGCACAGTATATAAAACCTCAGGTAGACGTCCGGGTCAGTTTGTGCTGATATATCACTGCTTTAATATAAATCAGCACTCTACTAATGGCCAACTACTTTACTTTAAGATATTTAAAGCTGAAGTGAAACCAAAGCTGCTGGAATAGATCTGTTCAAAAGGCACATCAGCGATTAGTTATGAATGTATTATCACAACATCCTGTTTTCATAATTATCTTGTTATCTATGCAGTATGGAGTTACTACAATGTCCAGGAACATGTTCTATACTGATTATGTGCTGCTGGGCATTACATATATGTAATGTAATATAATATATGTGCTATGTCAGAACCTGTGTAACTTCTCTACCTCTTCTGAGCTGCAACGACAAAACTAGAACTGTATCCTTGTCATGGTGGAAAAGCCTTTGAGCCAGCATGCCTGATAAAAACTATGTCAAGTGTTCATCCAGATTAAAGAGTTCCCTATGATTTATTTTTCTGTAAATGTCTCTCTGTCAAAATATCTATCATTATCAAAGCTAAACAACCTGCTTGACTGACATGTTGCAAACATTCCAGCACTGATTACTTGTTGAGATCCTTACTTCTCAACATTAATATTCTTGCCCGGAGTAAACAGTCTCAATCAGGCTAAGGCTCTGAAGTGCATAAATTACAAAGATAGAAATCACTTCATCCCACCACTCACCAATCACCTCCCCCCCTCCCCCTACCTATCTACCTCTCTATGAATCCATCACACAGGAATCTCAGCACAGTTTTAGCTTTTTAAATGTCTTCAAAGCATTTGCGTGCAGATGCACTGCATTACACATCCAACAAACACACTTTAAGTGCACACAGACAATCCTTGCAAAAAAAAAAAAAAAAAATCAACATCATGTTGAGAGACAAAAACTCCCTCACACACACACACACACACACACACACACTTTCAGACACGCAGTGAGTCTGTAAAGTGAAGATTCATAAATAAATTATGTTTCAGTAATGGAACAGTGTGGTGTTATTGTGGGAACAAGGCTGATGCTGCCATGACAACCTTAAGGGTCATGTGAGGTCATCGGCAGCTGTTGCTTTAACGCCATCGCACAGCCACCTGGCTTTCCCACAGGGGTTGAGTGTATGTGAGTCTGTGTGTGGATTTTACAGTAGGTTTGTGTGTATTATTTTGTAAATGCATATACACTATGTGTGTAGATGTACTTACCTGTCTGCGTATGTCAGGGTCATAACAAAGTGAACATGGTAACCAAGGTAACAAAATAAAATGAACCAAGCAAATAAAAAAATAGCAAATCCATTTTCAAACTCTGTGCCACTAAATAAATTTAATAAGGTAGACGCACACACACACCAAACTGCGTGTTTCATGGTCAGTCAAAATGTGGGGCAGCCACAGTACCCACAATAGAGTGTAATGCAACATAATACAAAACACCACAAACTACACCCAGCATTCATAAACATGTGCTGCGTCGTTGTATCAGTGAATAGCAAAGGTGTAAGATGTCTATTTAGAGAAGTTATAATGATACAGGTTCGAGCAATGACACAAGGTGAAACCCTATAATAAGCCGTCAAAATACTATTCCATCTCTTTAATTTCTGGCATCTTTAATGATTTTTATTTCTATTTCAGTTTGTGTTGTCTGTGTCTCTCCAGTGACATTAAAGATTTGGATCTGTCAGAGATTTTAGAGGCATGTCCTGCCTCATCGTATTGTATCGTTATCAGTGTGTGTCAAATGTATATGTACACACTTGCACACACACGTGCATACACTAGCAGTTTGAAATCAAGTCGAAAATTATTGCTCACTGATGAACAATTACAGCTGAGTTTTTTTTTTTTGTAATAAATGTTGTGACAATCACCTGTCAATTATCATAATCAACTTCACACAAGGAGACGTTGCTTTGAACAAGACAGAGACAATGAAAGACAAAGAAAGAGGAAGGAGGAGAGAGGGAAACACTGAAGTTCTCCACTGACCAGACACACTTCAATTATAAAGGAAGGGGGTTTCATGTAAAATGGCAAGGTCACAAGGCCTCAGCATGGCTACATTCACAATACATGCTGAAGTGGCCCAAATCCAATTTTTTTTTTTTTTTTTGCCTCCAAGCAATGCTGCGTTCACATGGATTCAGGCGGACGGTGGACAGCAAACCGGACATCATGTTAGTGGACGAGAGCAGGACAGTATGATCAGGTGAGGCCAGCAGAGAATACTGGCAACGCTGGTGGTGGACGGCACTGCTGTCAAAAGTTCAAATATTTTAACCAAATTTACAACTGAACGTTACATAGCTAAGTCACACAAAGAGAAAACATGGGCGATCTGGACAATAAGAAGCTGGTAGGCAACATTAACATTATTTTAAGTTTGCAATAGAATATCAAGAGAAAGCTGCATAGTTACTAGAATCATTTTATAAAATAATAAACGCAAAATCATTTCATTTCATATATTTAATTCTATTCTTTGTAAACAATACGTCATCACCATAGCAACACATCCATTCCGCCGAAACTGTTTGTTTTTCTCATGCCATCCAGAAGGTTTTGTCCATCTGCTGTCTACCATCTGCCTGAATCCATGTGAACGTAGCATAACTCACAAATGTGAAGAAACCAAATCCGATTTATTTATGTCCGATCTGGGCGACTTATCGGCATATGTGGTCCTAGATCTGATTCATATCCAACCTCTGGTTATGTGACTGCTGTCACTTTGTATGCCTATCCTGTAATATGTCATTAAGCTGCAATGTTGAGGTTTAATTGTTTAACTTGTTTCAGTTATTCATTTTGCTTCTACCGGCCTTGTTTTCTCCTTCAGCTTTGAATTTTTATGTTTCTCTGAGGTTCTTTCTACAGACGTCAGAAAAAAATGTGAATCTGCATCAGAACTACATGAGCAGGCAGAGAGATCTGTAAAATACACATTGTCAGACACTACAAAATGTGTTAGCAATGCCAGTGGTGCAAGTTCCACAGGTTAGAAAACTGATAGTGGAAACGTATGGAAGCACTGTAGAGTGTGTGGGGTGACAATGTAGGTTTTTAGATTTTACGGTAAATATATATATATATTTTTTCCAGAAACTAAAATAAATCTATATCTGTTGTATTAGACTCATCAAGGTGTTTGTGCAGCTCTTGCTCCAGCTTCTCATGTCCAATCCTCATCAACATGACTGGAACTCTTGATGGCTTTCTTGATGACTTGATGGCTTTACTGAATTTACAGCTCATTAAACATGTTGCTATCCCACTTGTATTTTTATATTCATCTGGTCCTAATCATGGACTCCAGAGATATGCTCTAATCTGCAGCCTGCACTCAGTTGATGCTAATTGCCTGTCCCAGAATGCTGTCATTCTGGTCTTCTGGTTTTTTTGACAGTTTTAGCCTCCAACAATTACCCAACACCTCTGTGTCATAAGCATCTTGTCGGGATATTTTTCATTTGAAAAGCTGTAGCTACCGGGGCAGCTGGTTCCCAAACTTATTGCATTATTTGCCATATTTCTTGGAGCTATTTGAATCGCATGCACTATATCAGTCTGAATGCCACAGAGATGAGCCAGCTGATATCTGATACATGAGGCGATAGTCATCAAAGGGTTAAATGGCATCATTACAACTTAGCTGTTTGTCTTGTGTTTGATTGAGAAGATGATGTGTTTCATCTTACCATCTCATTATGTAGTGTGTTTTGATCATAGCCATCACTAGCTTTGATTATGTGTAGGGTGTGTTCTTGTTTGTTTTTCATCTTGTTTGATTGATCATTAACCTTCAAGCCAATCAGGAGAGAAACCCAAACTTTTAATAACCATGTGTATATGAATATAGACTATCCCAGATCCCTAACTGATATCTAGAATAAAGAAATGTTCTAAAGAATGATGATGATTTATGCAATTTAATGTCTGAGTATCCAAAATATTACTTGGGGCATGCTGCAAGTACAACAGAACTGCTAAGACACTGGATACATTTGAAAGAATAGCACTCTAGATCGTTTCAACAAGTCCTCATGTCTGAAAAACAAAATATGTCACTTGTCGATATTTTCCAAAACAACCGAAACAATTGACTACATATGAGCATTTTCATTTTTGCCATCTTTATGATTAAAACCCCTCTCCAGTCAAAAGATGTGTTCTTATTCCATCAGATGGATATTTGAGTTTTAAACATTAAGACTGTTGTCATATTACTGTAATCTGCTGAAAGTGGAACGTTTCTCTGTGCTCACCTTGAATCAGATTTGTGACATCACAATTAGTTTAAAACCAATCATGGTCCAGTATCCAATGATCTGAACAATATTTTCATATTCATGGATTCTTAATTTTTAATGAGGCAGAGGGAGGACACATCATTTTCAGGATCTTTTTTTTAAAAACAAGTTTCATTATTAATAACATTATATTATATATTAATTTAAATAATTATTTTTTTCATTCAGCGTATGTTAGTTAGTTTTGCAATCAAAGAGTCAATCACCAGAACAAGAAAGGCTCAATGCACAATGGATTATCATTAATAACACTGTTGTATAGACACATACTGAACACTTTCCAAGGCATTTGGAGTCAATGCATCACTGCTCTATTGTGTTCAAAGTCACAAATTGTCAAATCTCTGTGTTGGTAACAGTGCAGTGCAGCACTGGGGACACTGTGCTGCAGAAGATACTGTCCTTCAGATCGGACATTAAGCCCAGGTCCTGACTCACTGCGGTCATTGAAGACCCATGGCACTTATTGCAAAGAGTAGGGGGTTCCCCGGTGTCCTGACAAAATTACCAATCTGGCTCTCTCCATCTGGCCACCTAATCATCCCCCAGTGTAACTGGCTCAGTGATTCCCTCACTGTCCACCTCAAGCTGATGTGTGGTGAGCGTTCTGGCACAAAAATGGCTGCCATGCATCAACCAGGTGGGTGCTACACATTTGTGGTGGTTGAGGTGAGTTGACCCCCTTCAATGTGACGCCTTTGGGTATCAAGATAAAGCACTGATTAAATTGAATCCATTATTATTATTATTGTCATTGTTATGATGATGATGATGATGATGATGATTATTAGATAAAGACTGAAGTGTCAGCTTATAGAAGACTTGGAGAAACAAGGTGGGATATTGTTTGTAACTGAAACATCTCACTGTCATAAGTGTACTTTCAGCCAAGTGTAAAACCCCACTGATCAGCAGGTAGTATGGGAGAACGGACAGATGGATACATAGATAGTTGGAAGCTGAAGAGGAAGACTAAAGGTGGGAGGGGGTGTGGAAGCAATTCCTTGCACACCTCTCAGTCATAAATATGGAAAAGGAACAGCGTGGCTCAGCCAGCCCTCCTACGAGCAGAATGTTATCCTGCTTCCTTGGCAGAGTGAGAAAGCCTCTAGCTAAGAGAGATACAGAATATGGATAAACAGATGAATGGATCTACTGACAGAATGATATATAGGCAAATAAACATAATTGAGATGGATAAACTGACACACTTGACATTATCTTGCTTGTAAGTCTTGCAAACTCTTTCACAGAGCTGAACATATGGTGAGGGAGAACAGAAACTCATGATACTTTGTTAAAATCCACATAAAGCTAAATTCGACTTCTTTTAATTGCTGGCTATGAGATAACAAATACCATCAGTATAATCTCATATGTATCATAAGTGTATGGACACCCCCCCCCCCAAAAAAAAAAAGAAAGCTTGACCTGCTTGGTGTGGAGCACTTAAGTGCAGTTACATAGTTATATAATGATGTATTCAAAAAAGTCAGCTCAATTAATAGACAGATGGACTTACATTTTGGTTGCAGTGTGGGCGAGCTGTAAGGTGATGCAGGTGTCATATGTTAAAGAGGTGGAGAGGTGACAGGGTGATATGTCTCATTATCACTGCCACAGTGCCAACCAAATGCTCTTGAACCTCCTCTCCTCTCCTTCTCTCATTCTCTCCTCTCCTCTCCTCTCCTCTCCACTGCACTCCTCTTCTCTTCTCTCCTCTCCTCTCCTCTCCTCTCCTCTCCTCTCCTCTCCTCTCCTCTCCTCTCCTCTCCTCTCCTCTCCTCTCCTCTTCTCTTCTCTTCTCTTCTCTTCTCTTCTCTTATCTTCTCTCTTCTCCTCTCCTCTCTCCTTCTCTCCTTTCCTCTCCTCTCCTATAGAGGATACAATACAAGATTATATAACCAGTGGCAGTGTTGGTGCCACATGTTTCCATATGTCATTTTCATTCAATATTGTTTATGAAAACAAAATATCTTCTTATCTCTTCATTAATTACGTTATTGATTTCTCATATTTTACAACAAATGAATGTCATGTCTTATGTGAACAGGAAACTGGTGAACTGTAGGTGAGGATGGGAGTGTTACCTGTGTTTGCCTGTGTGTGTGTGTGTGTGTGTGTGTGTCTGTGTGTGAGAAAGAGAGAATTTGAATTTTGAATTTTCAAAAACCTTTACTTACACAATGGATTCAACAGAGCATCAAAAGTACAACACAAAATTCAGCTCAGTATGTGTCCAAAACAGAGCTCCCCTTTGTCAGTGCAGCACAGAGCATTTTTATAGCACCACACAGAAACAAAATGGCCCAGATCATTCATCATCCTGTAATAACTGTAATAAATTTTTAGTCTACTTGTTATCATTTTGATCAGTACGGTAACAACAAGTCCAAATAGTCGTTTATCTTGTTCCTGCTGCTGATGTAAACAACATTCTTAGCACAAATAAAAGCATTCACAGGCAGGACACCGTGTAAAACTCTCAATGCTGCACTCGATTTAGGCCTCACCTCAGCAGTCAGGACCCAGGTGAGATCTCCATGGTGTGTCAACACATCCCCCTCAGTTAAGCTTTGTTTACCATTACCTTTACCATCAGCTAAAACAGGGTTAAAACTATTGTACTTCAATTGTTAGGAGTCGATGTGGGTGTTGGAAAAGGATCAGACTCCAGATGGGTAAAACAGAGCCCTAGCAGTATGAGACCAGGAGGTTGTGTTCAGTCTGTGTGAGCTTCTCTCCACACTCTGAGTTGACCGGTAAGGTGCCTTTTTGAAGATACTCCCAGCTGAGACGCCAGAGCAGAAACAGTCTCAAGCTTAGATCCACACTATCAGTGTTTCCCAGTGTGGCGACAAGGAGACAAACCTCTCAATCACTGAGGTTCAGTTCAGTCCAGACTGTTTTAAAACGAGTCCACAGACAACATGTTCTTGTAAAACCCAGCACAGTAAACTTTTGCTCAGCAGACTGTGCTTCTTGAACTTTCCCCACACCCTGAGCAGCCCCCAAATAAAAATCAGAAAGCCCACTCAGTCGGCACTTCTGGACGTCCATTAAAAACAAATCCTCAGTCAACCCATGACTTCCACTTTAGCCCAGGATTGCCTGAGCCACAAACCATCACACCAGGTCAGCAGGGCTGGTCAGCAATCTCTGGATGTACTGGAGGCAGAAGGTAGTGCTTCTACTGGCCAGGTGAATCAGTCCTTGACCTCCCTCATCATTGGATCAAAACAAGACACTGTGGGATTCAGTGAAGATGGTCCTAGATGAAAACCACAGTCACCCTCTGGGTTTAGCTGGAGGTTAGCTGGAGGATCAACACAGTACGGGCGGTGCCATAACGTGGAAGCAATCAAATTATTAATAATCAGAACACAACCTCTAAAAGATAACTTGAGCTTTCTCTAAAACATTCTCCCAGTTCTTAGAAACTGTGAAGGATCTCCAACGTATACCAGGAGGTATTTAATACCTTTTTTTCCCAGGTGAGCCTCTCAGGTAAGCTGAGCTGCTTTAATCACCTACCTTTACTTTTTTCCCAGGCCAAAATTGTCCACATTGTCACCTAAAGAGTCAGTGCCACTCTGTTTTTGGACCAGCATCATGACATCATCAGCATAGCCTGAAAGCTTGACAACAGAATTGCGATTAAAACCACAGTTGTGTCTTTAGTTTATGTAAAAGTGGCTCTAAAGCCAACGAGAACATCATGCCTGAGAGGGGGCAACCATGTCTAACCCCCCTCCCCCACCTTAAAAGGAGCACTTAAACCACCATTTTACTTTAGTATACTCTCAATGTCTCCTTACAAAGCCTGGATCTGTGCTACCAGGATTGAAACCATAAGGTGTAATTCATCCTGGTTTCTGTTTAGAATCATGGGGACCTAGCTAAAGATATGACTTGTTTTAAATGGGGAGATCTACTGCCCAGACGAATCAGTTTTATGGGTGACATGAGTTGCCTGTGTGTGGACAACTTTTTCACCAGCGCTTCTTTTCTAATGAACAGTGGAACACTGATGACTATTTTAGGGGTTAACAAATGAGAACCGGAGAAGGTGTCTTGTATAACCACACCACTGTCAACAACACACTTTACCTTGTCCATGCTGTCCAAACACAAAACCACAGCATTATTCATCCAGGAGGCAGATTTGGCATTATTGTACCCGATGACCTTACCAACAGCCAGGGCACACTCCACACTAGATGTATTCGCTGGAGCCAGCTTAATGGTGTGCTGGCAAGTTAGCATCTCCAAACCAGAGTGTCCACCTGTTGTCATGCTTACCTGCAGAGCTAGCAGCTGACACCACCGAAATCACCCAGACATCACCCAAACACAGTGAGAGAAACAATACAAGCAACAAAATCAACAGTGACTCCACATACTCAAGAAAAAAAACAGAGTTGGAAAAAGTCACTCACTCACAGAGCAAACCCTCCACTGCTCTTACCACGCTCACTCACAGAGAGACAGAGAGAGCGGGAATCTGTCCAGGGTGTTTCCTCGCCTTTCTCAGTAGACGCTGGGACAGTTTCCAAAGCCCTTTTCAGACATGGAGTCTTTAACATCGCGGTCTTCATCTATCTGTTATCTGTATACTGCACAAAAGTATAATGACTCCGCTCAGTCACAATAGTTCTCCCCTTGTGCTCTTACCTTGTTGTGGTGGAGAGGTGTCTGTGTCTCAAGGACCCTGAGAACTACGTATGGCGATGGGAATTTTAGCTCCCAGCAGGTTCAGCCAAAGCGGACAGGTCTCAGATGAGAGACCTGATGAAAGACAGAACACTGGTACTCCAGGTACGGCCCTAACAACAGCAGGCCAAAAGCAACTTTCTATCACAGAAACTATAGTTATGGAGCTCACTGTGGCCTAATGTCCCACAGGGGGCAAAGATGTAAAAATTATGATCAATCCTGCATGATATTCTAGCATCTGGTATGCCTCGGGGAGCTCTAAAGTTGTTCTGTGTCCTCACTTCACTTCAAAACAACGGTTAGTTTCAAAATAATGATATTACATTTCCTCATTTATGAAAGTGACACATATAAGAAAGTATATGTACTCAAGTGCTGTCTTAAAAAGGCAAAACAAAACCCGCACTTCCTTTCTCTGTATATAATATGACACATGTCTCTCTGATAATGTAACTGCATTTGGTTTGTCTAGGCAGATGACTGGTTTATCTTCCACAGGAAAGTAATGAAAACATGTCAAATCACCAGCACATTTACATGTCTGAGAGAGAGTAAGGTTATTGATCATTGGCTATCTTTATTGTTGGTGATCTAGCTGTTGGATTATTGCAGTCTCAGATCTCTGCTTGACACAAGCTTCTTCTCCATGAAAGAAAATGACATCATCTTGAATATTGATATATTCATATAAAGATTTTGAACACTCGTGCATATGTTGTTACATGCATATTAACAGGATTCAAAATGTACTTCACAGAAGCTTTCATTCGGCTGGTGGCGCCCTGCTGCTAATATGTTTAGTGGTTTTTGTGAAGGAGTTGGCTTTTCCATGTGAAGGGTGGTTATGGGGTAAATAGTTGTTTATTCATCGTCATGGAGTAGATTTGGTTGTTGACATGAATTAGTGAGTAAATACGAATCCCTCTCTGCACTCTAAAAGCTCTTCTACTGATTAGTGAGTGACTAGGGGATTGATATAGAAGAGAGGGGGGCTTGAGGTGGAGAGAGAGCGATTTGTTTATCAAACACTTTCCTCCCTCAAATCTGATTAGCTCAATGTCACATTGAAGAGTTGGACCTCACCAGTCTCTGGTGTGTGTGTGTGTGTGTGTGTGTGCATGCGTGTGTGCGTGCATGCATGCATATGTGTAATTCCCTACATGCGAGCATTTTGCCTCTGTAAGTTTGTGAGTTTTTATTTGATCACTATAAAAAAAAAAAACTCTCTCACTTTGATGTTTTGTCTTTATCGGTGTGTGTGGCTCTTCTTGTCTGCCTGTGGCTCTTGCAGGTCTAACAATATTAAAGTTTAGAGGTGGACACTGTCTCCATCTACTATGTATTTAACCTTGACACAGACAAGTGCTCTCAAACTCAAACACCATAGAAATTCATGAAAAAATGAAATATTCATACACATTTATTAGTGACCCTACAAAGAGGACACCGGACACAAACCACTTCTGAATGGAGGAATAGTTTTCATCCTCTTTCTATCCTCTTTTTGTTTATTATTTTCTTATCCTCCATACATATTTTTTTCTTAAAGCATGCTTTAATCATATGTAATCAGACGTATTGTATGTAAAATCAGAGAATAAAAATAATGCTTTGAATCCTCAATCATAGGACATGGGACAGAAAGATGAGGTCAAAGATTTTTCAACAAAGGCCATGTCAAACTGAGATTGCAGTTTGAGCAAAGTTTTTCACAACTCCAGGAGAAATGCCTTATTTTCATTTTTTTTTTAATTTGTTTCTTGCAAACTAAGTGAGTGTTGCACAATTGAGCTGCCTAGTGAGTGTTCTCCACGTGCACCTAATGCTCCTTTTGCCGATACAGTGATTATGGCAGTAATCTTTTTAAACAGTTAACATGATTTAATATACTAATAACTCCCCCCTAATCCTGTTTGTATGACTTACAAGTTTACTTACAAGTGTTTGCTTTGGGTGTCTAGAAAAGCCTGTGTAAATGAGGATCATTCTGCTCCACCCTGCTCCACCCTATCTTGCTGTCAGTGACGGTGATATGTCTGTGCCTGCTACAGTTACAAAATACTGTCCTCTGATATGCCTTTGAATCAAATACTCAACCTGTGTTGGCTTGTTGTTCTTAAAGTTCACATTCAATTTGGCGGGAAAGCTTGAATTCATGTCAGTTACAAAGGATTCCCAGCAGTGGCTAAAAACATGTCAAAATAACCATAAAAAGATGGTCCTTACATTCCATCTACCACCAACATAGGTGCCTTTTAACCATAAAGGTGATTTCTCCCTAACTTTACCAAAATATTGTGTTCAACTTATGAGGTGCCATGTTAGCATAATGTTCATATTTTTAGTGCATAGGTAAAAAAAAAATATATATTTATTGTGATACATTACCATTGTGTCACTATTTGTCACACGTTGGATTCAGGATCAGTTGTAGTTGAGTTAGAACCTCTATCACACAGTAATCGAGGTGTACACAGCACACTGACTGGACCAGATCTGACTGTCATTGCTGACGCTATGTAGTGTTTCCTTAAAAGTCTGGTCTGTCTGACTTTTGCTATTACAGTTTGGTCCACATTAGTGTTGCTATGTAAATATGTATGTCATTCAGAGCATAGGGACTATTGTTTCTGATATTTCTTTCCATATCTTTCTCTCCTCAGTTTTGACAGCATAGAAGTTAATGACACAGGCTGGCAGCAGACCAGAGCCGCTCTACTGCTAGACCACTCAATAAGTTGGTAGGTAACACTCACACCCTCTCACTGCCTCCATCTGTGTCTCTTCTGTTTCTTACTGGATCACTGCTTAACATTGTCTATATGAGTATCAGTTATTTTCTCTGCAATGTATTTTGCTGTCTATCCTGTTCATTTTTCTTGAAATTGTTCTTTCTTCTTCTCTCTAAATCACCCGTTAAAGAGTGAGAAGATTAGCACCAATTTTCCCAATTTGCCTTGATTAGGCTATTCTTCTCACAGTTGGAGGGGAAAAAAAGACAAAAATCCACTCTGCAATTTGAACACGTGCAGGGAACAAGTGATTGCGATCAATAAAAAAGGAGCAGAAAAAAATGAACAAGTAAAGGAATGAATTGCCAATTTCTGTTCTTTTCAAGTGTTTTTGGAAGCCAGCTCTTTAGGAAAAGCTGTTTCCGCTGAAGGACTCAACATGTGCATGTTTAGTGTGCATGTGTCAGAGGGGATGAGGGTGGTTGCTCAGCATTCTACACAGCCTGATTGGCATTTTTCTTTTACTTCCACACTGGGGAATGTGGGATTACAAACAGTAGTTTTTTTTTTTATATTATGTGCAATATTGTTAGTTTCTGTCAAAACACAGTCACGTGCCAAGGTCACTATGGTTCCAGGTGTTGCTAACCTTTCTGGCAGGACTAAGAATGTAATATGATTTGTATAATTTCTGACAGATTGATGTTCTGGGCATCAGTGATTATTAACTCAGCTTTGTTGAGATGAAGATACAACAGTTATTCTAGTTGTTTGTCTTAACTCAACAGCACAGTTCCAGTGTTGTGTTGCTACAAGGACACAAACTGAGCCATTATGAAGATAGTATTATGGTATTCAGGAGGCACTTTATTCTTCTTTACATAGTTAGTGACAGGCTATATTAATTCTCCATGGGTCTTATTTCCATTGGGGCCTTTTGAATGCAACTGCCCTACTTGTGTGTATGTATTAAACAAACAACAATTAAACATCTCATATCACATATTCTACACCAAAAAACCCACTGGAATAGACGGACCACTCAACAAGTTGAGGGGGGAAATTTGTAAATGTTTTTCATCAGTGCTGCTAACTCTGACCTCTAACTTCCCTGTTACACTTTGCCAGCCATTACAATTGTTTTACCTACCCCCACATCCAACGTACAATACAGACTGTATTTGAACATGATTTAGCTGAGACAAAGCTACACCTGAAAACATTCAACCATCATCTCAGGCATCACCACTACAGCCTAATAAATTGTGATATATAATACTGATCCACTCATATCCTGATTATTACACCCTACTATGAAAAGAAAGAATTTAAATATACAGCTGTCAATACACAGCAGGCAATTGATCTTGAAAAGTCAAATGAGTCAAATAAAATCCAGCCCATTTGGCTCTATATAGCGTATGATTCAGTTTCTTTGGTTTGAATCACTGTAGCTCATTAAACTGTGACCTCTCACACATTTAGATTCACTGCAACACTACACATCATTAATTACAAGGGGAAATAATTGTGTTTACATAGAACAACATCATGTATCCAACATGCATACATGAATACACACAATTACATATACGGCTGAGAATGCTTCCTTACATATGGACAATCACTTGCCATAATTGGTTACCTTAATATAGGTCTGTATTGGCTTTGTGTGTATATTCAGCCCACGTGGGAAATATGTCTGAATAATGAAATCTACAAACTAAAAAGCGGTCCATGTAGTTAAAAATGTGAATGCTCTTTAATTTCAACTGTTTATTTTCAATATTTAAAAAAGATATATTCAAAGTCTTTTCTGCATAGGTAGCTATAACTAATGTCAACATCTCAAAATGTCAAATTTCCCAATATGTGTATGTGAGAAAAAGATGTGAATCACTTTCACTACAGTACTAATAATGTAATACAGCATAATGTAGTGTTTCAGCATTAAACTACACCCACTCAACTTTAACTTTAAATATAGAAGTATCCATTCTCTAGTCTCTTCACTCAAAAAGTACAACACCTATACTATTTTTAGTTTCTAAATCTCCTCGGTCTTTGGAAGGAAACCACCTCTGCTGTCTACTCTGAACTTAGTTTATGGTTACATAACCATGTAAGCCCTGGTCAGTGACTGATGTGACCTGACAGCTAGGGAATAACCATGTGACGTCTTCGAAAGACCGCTGACAGGAGGAAATAGACCCACTGGGGCCATCATTGCTGAAGAAGTGCTCTTGACTAGCTGGGCCAGTTGGACGCTTCCTTAGGGGTGAATACACAATAGAGACCTTTTGGGCCAATTTATCCCCAATTCCCTCTTCTGACAACTGGTGGAGAAATCTGGTGCTGGTACTTGGTCAGTTACAATCTTCAGCACTGAATATCTAATAATGAATGTGTTTGAAGGCTTACACTGACATTTTCAGACCTTGATTTTGCAGAAGTAAATCTGGATTATTGCATCAGTAGGGGAGAACAGGGTAACATGAGCCACTTTTTACATTTGATGATAATTGCAAAGCGAAAGTGTATTTGTTTCATATAATAGTTGCTATATATACCTCAGATCATTGTGTAACCATGGAAATGAAAACAAGTTATCTAATTATTATGGTTTAAGAACAATGAGCTATCAAAAAAGTTAGTCCAATGGCACAACTTACCCCAAGATAGGGGTAAAATTACCATTACATACTACCACTTTATGTTGACTTTTCCTTGTCACTACTTGTCTGTATCTACAGTATGTTTAAGTGTGGCTTAAATTTAACATTAATTAACAATGAGGTATTTATTCATCAACATTGTAAAACTTGTACCAGGAATCAAACATTAACATTGTCTTTAGCTCTCGAATAACAGAAAATAATTTTTTGGGGTAAATTGAGGCATTGACTCAACTTGCCCCAGCATCACTGGCACATTTTACCCCACAACCTCCATTTTGACAAAAGTGTTTCACACAGTGGCTCAGATCCACAGTTATGCTAAGTTTATGACCTTATTTTGTAGCTTACACTGAATTAACATAATGTCCAAAACATATCTATTTTAATTAAGATACAAGACAGATAACTTTAGTAACGTGATGAATTTATTAAGCATGACAAAAATCATTTTTTGGCTCTGTTTTGCTGACCACTCTCTCCATGTGCTTGAGTCCAAGATGGATTGAGTAATATGAACTATACTTTTTTTAATTTGTTGTCACATGATTACTTTTGTTTATGTTTACCTAGATAAAGGGGGTGGCTCATTTTACCCACTGGCTATGTTTACCCGGTTCTCCCCTATTTAATGAGCTGACAATCGGTGGTTGAGGGAGACAGATCTATAAAGGAGAGAAAAGGAGGAGGAGTTGGAAACTGCAAATTAGCATGTACATGGGTTGTCTGCATAGCTGAAATTCTGGAGAAATTACTTCAAGTGTTGCAAGAACTGCCTTGGCCCTATATGACAATGCACAACCGGACAGATATCCCCTTTCAATTGCAGGAACTTAGTGAAACATCATGTAACCTGTATCCGGGCAGGAATTATACCAGGGCCAAACTGCCAGTTCTGTGGATGCCCCGCAGTGTGACCGTAATGCCCTTGTAAAATGTAACTACCCACACGGCCGGTTTTGTGTGCTTTGTTTTAAACTGGCCGTTGTGCCCTTTGCGGATTTCCTCATTTAAAACTACATGTGGCGAAGCAAATAAACAGACTGAACATTTCCCAGTGCCTCTGTCATCACGCTGGATATCAACAGTAGTGGAAGATTTCTCCCGCAAATATATGTGTAACATCACCATACACATTAACAGCTAGCCTGCTAGCTTACATTAGCTACCAGCTAACATTATGTGATAAGCACAGGCAGCTAAACACTGTACAGTCTAAGAATTAATACACATTGTGTTTAAAGTTCAGTCATAGGCTCTCAGAAGTGGTCAAATATTATTCTGTCTGGCAGTTAGTATTCATAAGATTGTTTATGTCAGCTGTCTGTGACAGTGCTGACTCATCTGGCAGTTTGATGTATTCCGTTTCTGCAGTCGGAAGACACTTTGGACTCGTTTTCACTCGTCATGAATTATTCCCTCTGTGGCAGAAAAACACGTTACACGATCATTCAGCAACTACTGCAGCTTAAAACGGACTCACAAAAAACTTGAGTGCTGATTGACTCTTACACACACATTATAAACAGACTTTAAGACACTCACTAGCCTAGCAACATTAATGCTAAAAAAAAAAACAAAAAACATAATGCATACTCCATGTTGAAGTCGGTTTCACATCAGTACTATATCCATTGAGAAAAAGAAGCTCTGATGTTGTGAACATATAACTGTTAATAGAGTGTGTATGCAAATGAACATATAGACTGACATGTGTAATTGGCCAAAAATATTCTCAGCAAGTAATTGTTGACTGTTGCTGCGTGGTGCTAACTACGAAAATACATAACCTTTATAACTTGTTGTGAGACCTGATGGGTTGTCACTTTTTCAGCGTGATGCAATATTAACACATTCACACACATACATACTCACACACATTTTTTTGTGTGTGTGTTGGTTGTTACATGACTGGCAGTTCTCCTAGACTCCCCTCGAAGTTTCTCATCAGTGGTTTTAATGTTAACGTGTAAAAAGTGTTTTGTCATTTTTGACTGCTCCTATGATCTCAGACTCAAATGTTTTGTACTGTTTTTCAATACACTGACTACTAATTGTTGATTGTAGACTGTTTTGTCTTTATACAATGTAATTATCACTTATTGTAATTGCACCATTGGTTTTGGACTTGGTGTCCTACATTTTGGCCGTGATGCTCCAATAAATTTTTATTTATCAAAGGCCAAAGTGGCCTTGTCCTAAAAATGACATCATTCAAGGCCTGCTGTATCTATTGTCCATTGTACTCCACTTGAACAAAATTTCTGCATTTTTCAGTAGGTGACATAAATAAAGTTCCAGGTACATTCAGAGGTTCTGGCAGAGCTGACAATCATGATTGGTCAAGCAGACATGTTTTCATATGACAAATAATGGCAAAATAGCGTGCATCTGGAAGAAATGGGGATACAACACAGTGCAACACAGTGAAGCAGTGGGCCACTGACCAGTTTGTGCCGATACTGTGAGTCTGTTTCCTGTCTCTCCTTACCTTAGCCTCCGCCCAACCTTAGATCTCAGCCAGTTGTCATGAGTTTGGTCCTTTTGTAGTCTTATAAATTAAATGTACAAGAAATGTCCCTCTTTGTAAAAGAGCCAAAGCCTCATGAGACTTAAGAGTTCTGGAGTTCCTGCAGTGGAAAAAGCCTAAAAAGAAAAGTTGGGGATAACTCTCACAAGGTAAGAGAAAGAAGCAGACATCAAGATAGAATGATGGAGGGAAATCTTGATGTGTTTCCTAAGCTAGTGTTGAGCAAATGTATTCAAGATAACTAAACATATTACATAATTTATAACAAACCCCAGTATGTCTTGATAAATTAGGGTGTTCTGTCAAAGGTGGCATTTGTGCTATTTTCATAAATGAATGGATCTCCTATGATCCATGTTGGCGTCTGGACTCTTTTGTTTACCCAGCTGGACTTAAATCAGGGGATGACACATTTAAGCATCGTAGACCACCAAGTTACATGACTCGCTACATTTTCAATTTCATGTGGTAGTTTTTGGTCTTTCTGGTATTAAGTTGTTGACCTTAGTTGTTTTTTGTTGTTTGGTTTTAGTTTTTTCTTTTCTTTTTTGTGACATTTTGGCTCAGTGATTCCACTTTCCGCTTTGAAAATGTCTTTAAAATAGGTGGATTGAAGTGTGTGTGTGAGCTCCCTCTGATAAAGTCCATCTTGACAATATCATGTAGTGTGTCATTTTGTGGTAGTAGTTGTATTTTGTAGTCCTGTGTGATCCAGATGGATTTCAAAACATAGCAGATGAAATAAAACCAAAACATCTGCCTCACTTGGAGAATGGGGATATTTTATCAGTTGTATCTGGTCACAGTTTACAATGCTGTGTTGCAGTGATGACATTTAACAGGTGAAAAGGTTTTATGTGTGGCATAATGACATGCTGTTATATCAGTTTATTTTACAGTAAATGTTGTGTAATACTCCTAACACTCCTGAAGCATGCTGAATTGCTAAAAGTTTTACTTTATCTTAAACTTTATCTCAGCTTTTCTAAAATAAAGAACCGGGCTTAAAAAAAAAACAGAGAAAAACAAGTTAGGCAACTTACTATGAATGAATCATATATTTATGCAGCATGATGGGAAAATATGAGCAGACAATGGTGATTGTGAAACTGAAGATGACATGCTTGGGGCCAGGTGTGAACCACCGACATTATATGTTTCTTCTTGCACCTTAAGCAATTAAAAAAAGAAAAAAAAAACTTGTTAAAATAAAGCTACATAAATGACATAACATAAAACAACAATATCAAATCATACTAGGCTAGTAATGTGGTCCACATTTAGATAGCAGCTGGTTTTCTCCTGCCTCTGTGATAACAGTGTTCACTTGCTTCTGGCAGTTGAGGCCTGGATTAACAGTCATACATGCGCATGCACATGCAGTCACAGGATGTGCACAGATGGACATACACAGACATGCCTGTGTGTCAGGAGACACACGTGTGCATGCATGTGCGTCTGCATGGCTAAGTTGTTCTAATCATAAACAGATGCACATACATACACACGTGGGATTTTTAGTAAATAATTAAAAGGGCATATGTACATGTGTCTTGTCCTCTGTGACCCTTTACACCTCCTATAGTGCATGCATTTGTGTGTGTGTGTGTGTGTTTCATATGGTAAGTGGTTTCTGAAATAGCTGCTGCTCACAAGTTTCAGGGATACTGAAAGCGGGCAGGTAGGGGCAGCTCAGGGACCGTAGAGGTCTTATTGAAGGGTAGAAATGTTATCTTGGTGTGTCTTACAGTACTTAGCAGGTGAGCAAAATAGAACCCTAACCCTAACCCTATGAACAGGGTCTTGATGAAGTGTTACCGATCCAGAGCTGTTCACAAATAGACATGTGCTTATCTAAATATATGGTTAGTCTTTGCACTTGGTAGGATCTGTAAACACACCATTCTTCCAAAAGATATTCCCTCATTTGGTGTTTTGATGATGTGACATGTCAGTCCAAAATATCCCATAGGTGTTCAGCTGGGTTGAGTTCTGGTGACTGTGAAGGTCATAGCAGATGATTCACATCATTTTCATTTAGTGACCCCTCATGTCCTGTGAATTAGGGCACTGTCATCCTGGGATAGACCACTCCCATCAGGATAGAAATGTTTCATCATAGGATAAAGGTGATCACTCAGAACAACTTTGTATTGATTTGCAGTGACTCTTCCCTTTAAGAGGACAAGCAGACCCAAACCATACCAGCAAAATGTCACCCAAAGTGTAACAGAGCCACCAGATCTCCTCACTGTAGGGACCAAGTATTCAGACCTGTACTGGTTTTTCCTTTAATTTGTCACCCATCTGTGTGTAAACCAACATAAAAAGTCAAAGCTGTTCAGTGGCTGTTTAGCCGATTTAGTGTGTCAGACAGCAGGGAAAGCAGTGGTTCATCTCTGCCTCCTCCACAGACTGATTCAGATGGGAAAACATGTCATCAGTTATCAGTGACCAGCTTCTTTATATAACTGAAATCAAGAAAACAGTCACTAATGACTGACAGAAGGTTTTCCTGAATGTGGCTCAGCTGTGGACAGCTGCTGCACAGCTTTGACTTTCTATGTTGGTGTTTACATATGTTCACCAGAGAGCACTTCAGTTATAGTGATTGTGAAACCATCTGACATTAAAACATATCTTTTTATCTTCATTTACCAGAGTATACTACTCCCAAAACCCCATCTTTTTTTATTCTTTCACAAGACCTCCTGTTACATACAGCAAACCTGTTAGCTTTATGGACATGTTAACACATTTCTAATCTCCACTTCTCTTTGAAGGATAGACAGTCCATACTGTCCTCTTTGTGACACCAAGGACTGGGTCTACAATTGTTTTTTCTTTCTTTTCTTTTTCTTTTCAGAACACAAAACCGTCAGCATCACACATAGTGCTTCTGTGCTTCTAGTCATGGCTGACAATTTCTTGACCCTCCTCCTTGTGAACTCATGCAAGGTTGTGAATGATAACTTGTCATACACGTAGTGTTGCCACAGCAATAATTTATGGCATTATGATACCATGACATGGTGACCATTGTCAAAAATATCATGTAGTGTGATCCCAGCAATCTTCTTCTCAGTTGTGACTAGAAGCTTTTTTCCCTGATGTTCAACTTGTATTTTTGTCATTGTATAGTACATACTGTGTCTGTGGTTTAGTTTGCTCCCAGTGTCATGAATCATTTTCGAAACGTGTCCATGTGCCTCGATGACATTTGCCAATTCCAGTTTTACTGTCTAAATTAGATTGGAATTGGCAAGGACTGAAATTTTCATCATTCAGGTTGCAAATTATTTTGAGTCTCAAGCAGATAAATGGATAAGGGTCACTTTCCACACTGGCCCCTTACCATTTTTGACAATAATAATGAAAAGTGTCATTTTATACAGTCTTGGCTCCTTGAGTGTTCTTAAACTCCGACTCATTAAAATAAAGCTAAATCAAAAGAGCTGTGAAGTGGCTGCTGACGCTACACAAAGTAGGAACATCTTATCTGTTTTTTTTTTATGTGTGTGCTCTGAAAGGTTAGCCAAACCTTTATTTAAAAATACTGTATTATCATTGTTTTGGACTCAAGTGTATGGATGCATGTATTTCATGAGGAGAAAAGACAAGAACTGCAGTCTCTTTGTCTTAACAGCAGCGATTTATCTGTCTTCCTTTTCTTTCTCTAGTCTGTCTTCTCAGTTTAACCTGTCACTTGCAGTTGCTGCCTCTCTCCATCTCACTCCCATTACCTCACATTTCTTTTTCTTGCTGTGGCTCCACTGAGGAGTCCAGCGATTAAACTGTGTTTGCTGTTTTCATGCTGCTTATGCTGAATATTTCTGGTATGTTTTCACAGCACATATAGAATTATGTATTATGTTTATTGTGCAAAATCCAGTAAATTCAATTTGCTTTTCTGGAATTCTCCAGTAATTCGATAATCCATATGGTCTCTGGCAATCTAGTCTTTGTAAGTTTTCAAGCAGCATGAAATGCAGTGGTTTTATTTTGACAGACTGAAAGGTAACTGTCGTGAAAACTGTCCAGAAGACATTTACTTATTTTATGTGCTTGCCTGCAGAAATGTTCTTACTTATGCAACATTTCTGGAAGGAAGATGATGTTTTTATGTTTATGAGTTAGTGTGCAATTGCACCTGCAGGTTTAGCCTGATCCTTAACATTTAAGGATTCAGACATTTCCTCGCCAAATGTGATTCAGCAGTTAAATGCAATGACTATTTAATATAGTGGCAGGATGGAGGTGGTAGGTGACAAGCATGGATGGTTTCGAAAGCATACCTCATGTTTCAAGTCTGATGATACATTTGTTCTGCCTTCCCACAAGCACCTGAGTGCACCATCAAGTAAGAATACCTGCCTCCCTATTCTGTGTGTGTGTGTGTGTGTGTGTGTGTGTGTGTGTGTGTGTGTGTGTGTGTGTGTGTGTGTGTGTGTGTGTTTGCGCCAGATTCGATCCCCTGCTCTACATACCTTTTCTCTACCCACACCTTTTGGAACCTTTACATAACTGAAACCAAATATGATCAAATGCACTTATTTTAAACTATTTATGTAAAAATGTATTTTGCATCTGTGGACAAATAGTCTCATTTCTTGTAAGCCCAATACAGATGTGGCTAAAAATATTGGTACCCTTCCACCTTTAAAAAAAAAAAAATCACATTGAATATGCTGAAACTTTTGATTTACAACTTAACATTATTTAATACAATAAAACAAATTAAAATGGCATGGCCAAAAATATTCATATCTTCAACTTAATATTTTGTAGCACATCCTTTGGAGGCAGTAACTGCTTTCAAGTGCCTAAGGTGTGAATAAGGTTTCTACACATCTCCACTGGTAGTTCGGCCCCTTCTTGAGCAAACTGCTCCAGTTCTCTCAGGTTTGATGGGTGCCGTCTCCCAACTGCAAGTTTCAGCTCTTTCCACAGATGTTCAATGTTCACATCAGGACTCATAGCAGGCCAATTCAGAACGGTCCGATGTTTTCTTCTCATCCTCTCTTGGGTGTTTTTTGATGTATGTTGGTGGTCATTATCCTGCTGGAAGACCAGTGACCTGCAACTAAGACACAGCTTTCTGACACTGGGCTGGACATTTCAGCACAAAACGCCTTGACAGTCTTCTGGTTTCATTGAGCTGCACAGATTCAAGGCATCCAGTGTCCGAGGCAGCAAACAACCCCAAAACATCACTGAGCCTTCTCCATGTTTCACAGCAGGCATGCTCTTCTTTTCTTTGAAGGCTTCATTGTTTCTTCCGTAAACACAGGGTTGGAGCGATTATGGCCCCCCAACATACAGGGTTGGTGCGATTTACCAAAAATCTCTAATTTTGTTTCATCTGTCCAAAGCACATTCTCCCAGAAGGACGATGGCTTGTCAACATGCATTCTGGCAAAGTCCAGTCTGACTTTTTTGTGTCTCCCTCTTAGAGGTGGGGTCTTCCTGGGTACCATGGAGCCAATTTTCATTCAGACAGTGATGGATGGTGCCACTTGAAACTATTGTACCTTGAACTTGAAGATCAGCTTGGATCTGTATTGAAGTTTTCCTTGGTTCTTTCTCAACCATTCCCTTCTCTTCAATCTCAGGCCAATTTTCCTCTTGCGACCACGTCCAGAGATGTTGGCTACAGTTCCATGGCCCACATCAAGCTCTTTGGAGATGATCTTGTAACCTTTACATTGACCATACTTGGGTATTTCTTTTTTTTCTAATGTCTTCAGACCCCTCTCTAGTTTTCCTTCTGTTTTCCATATGATGCACACAGTGGCACAAAACACTTTTAAACCCTTTAAACTGGCTGCACGAGTGATTATAAGATTGAAAACACCTGCAATCTTAATTAAAGTACAAAAGTCTGCTTAAAGTATCACTACAAATCAATTATGTCTTACAACTTCTAAAAAGGTACCAATAATTTTGTCCAAGCTGTTTTAGAATGTCTTTGTAGGATTAGCATGAATTCAGTGATTTTCACAACTTTTTTGTTTTGTTCCACTGCAAACCAAACATAGACATAACATTGGCTGTTTGTAACCATTGCCTCTGACATATCTTTGCACATTTCTTTCTTCCTTCGTTGATTAGTTTTGCATAGGCATGTACATGACCATCATTATGTGGGCAATTTTCATTTGTTGAGCTGTCAGATGGGACTCTATTTTCAGCACTATGCCACCTGCAACAATGTAGGAGCTGACAATGTTTATTTTTGCACAGTAATCATAATCATAGTGAAAACAGAATCCTGGGAAAAGTTCTTGACAGTGGTGTTTAGTTATTAATAAAATTTGAAAGCCTTTAAAATAGCTCAAGCGATACAGAGCACACCGACATCAAATGCTTAGCGAGACAATCGGCGCAGCTCACTTTTCTAAAAGAGAAAAAAGTGTGATTTTATCATAAATATTAAAACATACCATTTATTTGTGGTCTTAACTGAAGACTAAATCTAATTTCATGCGGTGCCAGACTCATGGACCGAGAGTAAAGATGTGTCATTTCTCTATTATTATTATTGTTATTGTTGTTGTTATTCTGCTTCTTTGCCCCTCTCCGCCATTCTTTCTCAACCCAACCGGTCAAAGCAGATGGGCGCCCACCAAGAGCTGGGTTCTGCTTGAGGTTTCTTCCTGTTAAAGAGAGGAACAAAAGAGTTTTTCCTTACCACTGTTCCCACCTGCCCACCAGTATGGTCTAGACTTGTAAAAAGTGCCATTTAGCACTTTATATATAAAATTAAATTGAGTTGAATTGAAATTCATGCTTTCAAATTTTTGGGTGTGCAGTCAGAAATGGCTGAATATCTCAACAAAACAGTTTTGTTCATAAAATCAGTCATCTTACAGCCACATAAACAAGCCATAACAAATAATGACATTTCTGAGGTTTGCCTGAGGGTTCGATCAGTTAAAACATGAAAGGCATCCTCTTCCAAACCAGATATAATGACTCCATGTGGGGTCTATAGATGTTTAAAAGGGATGTTTTCAGAACTACTCCACAGTGCTAAAAGCTCTAATAATTTCTGTGCATTTACCTTACATAGAAAAAAAAGATGAGGTGAACTGAAACCACCATGGAAGCCTTGCACTCCACTTTGTCTGATGTTAGTGACCTGCTCACATTGATATTTACATTCTGCCATTGAATTCATTGAATTGTCAATGGATGTTGAGTCTTCATTCCAAATCATAGTAGGGACAATTAGTCCTTAATTTACCGCATCATTTCTCCATCTTTTGGGACAGTTGTCATGAAATATTATGCATAGGAAATTCCAAATTTGCCTAACTGATCAAATTTAAATTCCACTGTTGGCAACTTGAAAAAATCTTAGTCCCAACATCCAAAAGTCAGTTAATGTTTCTCAAAAGGTATTATGTATCACACATTAGCTGGTTTTCCACCTAGGTCTCTGGGGATTCTGCCACATATGCAAATGGTCCATTTTAGCCTGGAAGGGATATGCTTTATGGTAATAGAATATTCACACATGCAGATACACACACTTGGTGATCTCCATTACAGAAAAGTAATGGGGATTTCAAACAGATGAGTAGATTCAATTATTTAAGTTTATTTTTGGCCTGAAAACCCAAGAAAATATAGAACATCCCTGAAGTTTCCTGCTTTTTTCACTCCCTCTCTCTTTACTGATCTTAAATAACTTACTCTATCTCAATGAGAAACAAGCTTCTTTAAATATTAAAATAAGCAAAAAAAGTGTAAGCATTCTCGTTTTATTAGTCATTCAAGCTGGTGATGAGCGACACTGTGATGTTTGCATGCATGCATGTGTGTTTTTGTGTGTGTGTGTGTGTACATGTTTTCATCTCAGTATTCTTACGAATGGAAAACATTTTCCATCTCATGCCATTGTTTAGTGCCAGTGCAGGCAGTAGTACACCCTTTATGTAGCAAGGGGAAAGTAGAGGCTTATCTACAGTTTTGGCTGACGCTTCATTCACACTTTATCCACCTAACATGCATTTATTTTATGCATCAAGTATTATTTTTCGAATTTTATGTGCATAACTACAGTAGAGGGATTGTGTGCCAAAATATGGATGACCTGTACTCAACCTGCTGCTTTCACTACACAGCCCTGGTAGACACTGTGTAAGGTTGTGGAGGTTAGGGTGGTGGAGCAAGTGGTGTTTAATACTTTTTAAAACCATGACCTTGATTTTTTTCTAACTTTAACCTTTCAGTTGCTTAACCATAGCTTAAGAATAGTTCATGTGTCATGACCATAATCTTTCTCCAACCTCAACCATAGTGTAGTTGCAATGAGTAGATATTGTAGAAATATGGATTTTTAAAGATATCAGCATTGAACCTTAAAACATGTTGACACCTAATGTAATCTGTGAAACCAACAGTTGTGTTTTTACACCTTCAGGGCAAGAATATTTTTCCACAGTTAAGTCAACATTTCTTCTTCTAGTCCATTTTAGTTTTAGGTTGCAAATGTGGTTTTGGTGGTGAATGAGACACATGAGGATTCACCTGACAGTCATTCGACACACCACAGCTTATCTTTTTTTTTTTTTTAGCATGAATTTAGTCATTAGGGTTTTATATAGTACAGATACATGTGAATTACTTGATGGACTTTTTTCAAATTTGTGCTATCAAAGAAAAAAACAATACTATGCTTTAATCACTGCCACTTTGTCTCTACACGGTGTCTTACACAGCAGCAAACCACCTGCAGTGTTTCAAAAGATATCATGTGGGTATGTGTTTTCTTTGAAAGCTTTGTTATCCAGTGCTTTACTGCAGATGTATACTTGTAACATGCAGTAGGAAATGTGGAGCTAATATAGCCACATAGGTATCCCTACTGAATTGCTGGTGGTAGTGGTGCTTAGTAGGAAACATTTTTCCTTTTGTCCAACCATGGTGAAAAGCTGCTTTCACAATTTGGAGCCAGATCAGTGGACCTGAATCTAAGCATAAGTCTCATTATTGTCACTAGATCCTTCAAAAGTGTTGTCTGTCATGTTTAGACCCCTCAACAGTGTTAAGGTTAAAAACTTGGAACAGGACAGGACTCTTTAAGCGTCAGCAAAAATCACAGCAATGGGAAGAAATAACATGGGACAAGTCAAGTCAGCCATGATTTTTGTGTGCTTTTTTGTGGGTTTTTTCCTCCCACTTTTTGCAGAGAGTGACTGTAGCACTGATTGGTGAGGCTGTAGATGCAATGTTTGTGATTCACCTGCTACAGTGAACATTTATTGTGTGTCATACCCCTCTGTCTACCCTTGCTTCTTCAGCACTTTCAGCTGTTGAATAAAGGAAAACAATAGTCAAAAAAGGTTTTCAAAAAAAGAAAATGAAAATAAACCAATGGTGACTTTTGGTAGGAGGTTAGTTACAAACAGCAGACTGTAATAGAAATGGTATATTACCACTTGAATATTCACATTTAAACTTACTGTTTCTAAATACAGTGGGGCTTATAGTCATCTGTGAATACATGATTAGGGGATAGCTTACTACTTGGGCCATGTTCAGATCAAAACAGTCCTGTGTTAAAATAGCATAAGACGTTGTGGTTGTTGGGGTGTGTTGTTTGAGGTACTGGTGAGACAATGAAATACGATCCAGGAAGTAGAGCTGCAGCTACAGATTAAGACATTTAAAGGATTATCAGACACCAAAACACAGTACAGCACTTTATAATACTCACAGACAGGATTTTATAACTCTGGAAAGTCATCACGGTGGCAAATGTTTTATCTTTTGTCACAATGATCACAAGGTAAACAGTCAAATACAGCGTTCATGTTATAGAGTAATTCACCAGAAAGGTGCGTTTGCATGTATGTAATTGGTCATTGCCTGGCCGGATGACACTGGGTTGCGTTGCGGAAAAACTTGAGCCTGGTTCGACTTTTTTTGTTGGATGACTGCTGCATTCTTTTGCCGAACTGCACCCACGCTGTGTGAACGCACTGTCCTCATTCAAATGAATGGGAGTGCTGCGTTTTTTCACACGGAGCTGATGTCAGTCTGAAAGCCTCCTCAGACTGCCTGCATTAAACTTCTTGTCTCAAGTCAGAATCCAACACATTCTCTCTCACTACTGTAATACCTCCAAGAAAAGGTACATATTTCTCTGAACTAGAACACAGTTTGAAAGCATTTACATCACCAAGGTGGGTTGCTTTATTAATACCCACTAACTAAAAGATTCTCTAATTTAAAAAAAAATAATAATAATAGGAACAATGATAATAATAATGATGTGAACATCATTTGGAGCCATGTCATTAGTTTCAAAGTTGAATACAATTTTCAGCTGAAGGAGAAAACAATGTTTAAAATGCCTGGCAATGATGTGCACATGTCATCTTATAGTACAGAGCACCATGTGTTCCTTTTATATATTTTTTTTTATTTTAGTGACCACTGACAGTGCCACTGGACATGGCTTCTAGAGAGGAAACTGAATCTAATTCTTTCCTGATGTCTTTGTCTTACTCTGCTTCTTTTATGTATTCTTTTCTGTCATTTTCAGGCTCCTCTTTCTCTGTAATACTGTAATTTTGGCCCATTTTGTCCATTGTGTGTGCTGTACTCCAGTTACTATGAGCGGGTGATGGTAATACTGCGTAGCATCTGTCTCTCTTTCTGTCTCAATAGTATAATAACACACTTAACAGGATCCTGTAATCTCCTCTAGATAATCCCATTTATGAATCAGGTGTTTATTTCAGTGACACGAAGAGAACTGCTAGATGTTGTTTTTGCGTTAAAATCTACGTTTGCTGACTTGCCAGTCTTACAAATCCTGCTTTTTTACATTTAACTGCTTTAACATAACTTTTTAAAAATTCATAAAGTTTTTTTGTTTTTTTTTAATTTCATAATAGATAAGAATATAGCCTCAGCCATCTCCTTATCTTCCTCTGTTTTTCCTCCCTCCTGTCTGGAATCTTGTATTCTTCTTCTTTTTCCCTCGGTTGCAGTCTGTTCATGTTCATTGCAGCTGCCTCTCTTCGCCCCACCACCATCACAGGTGCTCATACATAAAAGCTGTGTTAGCAGGATGTAGAGGAACATGTATGCCACACATTCATCTCTTGATGCATGAAGACATAGTGACAGAGAAATGCACACATGCACACAACACACAATCAGTCCTTTGTTATATGTCCAGTTGAAAGCTGCTACCTGAACTGGATGGAGGAGGTGGGGTGATAACAGGGGAAAAAGAGCTGGGCAGAGGAGTGACACTGATGGAGCAATTTCACCTAACTGTAGAATGTTCTATCATCTGTGTTTGAGACATACAACATTAAAAGACATTACAATGAGAGGAACAGAAAGAGAAAGACACAAATGGAGTGTTGCAAGAAGGAAAGATGGAAGACAGGGAGAGAAAGAGGATAGCGAAGGATTGAGAAGATTGAGCTGAAACTTGGAATCAATTGAGTCATTGTTAACAAGAGTTGACCTTCCCTCCCTCTCCGCCTACACTAGACCTTCACCCCTCCCTCCATCCCTCACTCCAAATGCTCAAGGTATGTGTGTATGTTAGGTACTGTATCCACTAGCCACCTCAGATTTCATCTGATGTTGCTAAACAGATGCTTGTGGGAAGTTCTGCCCTTAGCCATTCTGAGTTCCTTTTTTCAATGAAAAACACTCACACAGCTGGATTACAATAGTCGTCTTCATTGTTATGTAGATGGTATAATAAACCCATTATTTGCAGAAAACGCTATTTTTCCAATTACAGGAGCGATATTAAATGCAAAGACACAATAACAGCCTAATAATTACTTTGTTTGGTTTGAAGTGTAAGTTTCAGTCCATTCCAAAAAAAGTGTTTTTTAGAAACAAAATAATTACTTGCTTTGGTTTTTGATAGCATTTCGAAAATGACAGTGCTCATTTTGTTTCTCACTTCCTCCACCATCAATCATAGTATGACAGACTGTAACTCAGGAGGTAGAACTCCTCCTATCCACACACAGTAAGGATGCTTTCTTTATATCCCATACTGTATATGGAAAAATACTGTATCTTATTTGGCTTCCGTTTGTTTGTTAGTGTGGCTTCTGTTTATTTGTTTAGTTTTGAAAATGTTTTTTTTTTTTTTTTCCTATTTCATGTGTTTCAGGTGAAAGATTTTGAAATTTCTGCCTGTGGTGACTCCTAGTGGAGGTATCAAAAAAGACACTGTCACACAGGACACAATGAATCTGGCTTTAATCATAGAGGTATATTCTATAATATTATAACAGGTACATCCTTTGATTTTTTTCCCTTTCAACTTAATATTTGAATGGGTATTATGTACATTAATGCAGAACAGTGTATTCTGTTCTGTGTTAATGTTAAGTTATACTTAAATAAGTGCCTGTGGTGGAGACAGATGTTATGCTAGTAACTGTGCAACATGTTAGTAACTGTGCAACGATAACATTTACATCAATAAGAGACGGTTCCCAGGGGAATCTGGAAGATGATTATCAGTAATGTCACATTTTGATTCTCTGTGTGCAATGAGTGAAGGCCACTAGGCCATGTGTGTTGTGAGAAGTGTGGAACATGCTGAGACAGTATTATTTCTAGGCCAGGTGCAATTGATACATGTTAGACAAATTTGAGACACCATTTTTTTCTGAGATGAATCATGTCTGGATTATTAACAAAGCGTCAAGGTCAAGTGAGGTGGAGTTTAGAAAACAGGTTTGCTTTGTAGTGCTCTTCATGCCGACTTAACATATTCACATTGAACTCTACCAGCCTCCAGTGTATTTCTTTGAATCACTCTCTTATACATTTTGAGTGTAGTGTTAAGTTGTTTGATTTATTGGCCCATCTGAAGATTTTACCACAATATTGCTGTATGTATGATTTAAGCTCTTCACACACACAAGTTTTCTTTTAGGTTTTGAATTGATCTTAAATCCAATTCCAGGTACAGGGGTGATACAAAAGTCATAAATGTAACCTTCAGATAACTTATAATTGACCTGGGCATGCTGGCCAAATGATATATAGGAAACCCTGCAATGTGTCCATCTGTGGTGGATTGTCCTTGAACTGGACACTGAAAGCCCATCCTCTTCCAGGGGTATTGCTTCTGGCTGGCCCTAATCTCACCCTGACCCCCCACCCATGAACACTGAATACTGTGTGTCTCTCATGGAGAATGCCATCCCTCCAACTGCCTTTCTTTTTCTCATCCCTCACTCTTTTTTAATCTGAGAGGAGAGAGGGAGGATTAGGTGGGAGAGAGGGAAAGGTAGGAGATGGAGAGAGATTATCCAAGCAGATTTGCACTTGTGAACTCATTGAGTCTCAGGTCAGATAACATGGGACAGAAAGAGAGAGGTAAATGAAAAGAAAGATGGGAGGAGAGAGCGTGACATGGGCAGGAAGGAATGAGAGAAGGGAGAATGAGACAAACAGCAGAGCAAACGAGGTAAAAAAAAGGAGGATAAAATGGAGAGGGATGGGTAATAAATGATAAAGAAAAAGAATGGGTGGATTATTTCAGATGAGCCTTGTAAGTTTGATTTGATTATTCTGCCAATATGAGAACAGCCGGAACAGATGGACAGAAAATCTGAGGTAGGCTACAGGCTGAAAGTTAATACTGCATACTAGTTACTTCCTTTCAGTAATCCATACATTTAAAGGAAACCATTGTTATGTCTCAGTGATACCTACTCACCTCCAATGAACATTTTGTTTGTGCAAGTTCTGTCCTGTTTACTACACCTGATTTGACAAATCTGTTGAGGCTGCCTCTGTATTACGGTGGCCGACTTTCTTTTGTGCTGTGCTCATTTCATGTGATGTGGGAGATGTCTCTGACTCCCGAACAGCAACCTTTTTATATCCAATGGAAGTAGATTTGTGGCAAGGAGAGAAAAAGAGAAGAAAGAAATAACTTCATTCATCTGTATAGATTCAGGCTCTTAAACCGATGACCATGAGCAAATTTTAAAAGCTTTAAACCACAGGGGCTAGACTGACTCAGTGTTGAAAGATGCCATCAACCTTGTAACAAAAGGCCTTTCTGCATACAGTTTGAACACCCGTGACTTTAATGATTGGAGATGTGTTGGTTCACACAAACCGCAGTAAGAGCAGCTTTTCATCTCACCGGCTCACTGTGTGTTTATTCTTTGGCCATTTTTATCTCTGTGATATTTAAAACCAATGTGCTGACAAAACACTCTGAAGTGCTGAAAGCTGGACATGGACACATGTTTAGCCAATAAGTTTAGTTAGGTGAGTCAGGGATTGTTCAAGAGAGGGGAGCGGTTTTGTCACTTCACAGGGTTCCTGAACATTCACATCCACAGGGCAGTGGCAAATTGTTTGATATTTACAATCTTTTCACCTGGTTTTAATTTGGTAGACTTGAAAGCATTGGCTGTTCCATAGGAGATCAATGCCGTTTTTTGACCACACAAACTGACATTTACAGCTGGAGCTATTCACAGTTGTGTCGTTTCACTAATTTGAAAAGCAGAATAAAAACGAGGAAGAGATGGCTATGTACAATATCCATTTATATCTATCTATATATCCATATACAGTAAACGTTATGTGAGAATACAATAGAATTGCTGCTTGATGGATTGAAGACACAGTTACATTGTCACAACTCAAAGTCAGAATGAATGGAACCAAAAAAGCCATTTGGAGGTGAAGTGCACCTTATGTGTGTGTATGTATGTGCCAAGGTAAAGATACAATACAGTGAGTGGTGAGTGTTGTATGAATGAAATCAATTGTTGGACAGACATTATCAGCCAATATTGACACTCCACAGTGCTACGGCCGTGACTCAGCAACCAGTCGTCCACTAACTGGAAGATCGGCAGTTCAATTCCTGGCTCCTCCACATGTCGAAGTCTCGACGTAAGTGAATGGTTAGATCCTCCTGATGAGCACGTTGGCATCTTACATGACAGCCTGCCATCGGTGTGTGAATGGGTGAATGTGGCTCGTAGTGTAGAAGTGCTTCGAGTGGTCGGCAGACTAGAAAAGCGCTATGTAAGTGCAGTCCATTTACGATAAATCTCATTTAGCACAAACCTTCAGTGTATAAAACTCGAGAACTGCAGGCTTTTATATGAACTGAACTAAACAGCAATTGATGTTCTTTGAGCATGAATTGTATGACTAAAACCACACACTATATAAAATGTAAAGTAATGTTTTCTCCTTAAGAATCTCCTTCAAACGTAGTAGTAAAACCCATTCCATCCAACGTTTGTGACTGTCAATGAAGGGAAGAGATATGAAATGGAGAGCGGGTCAAGTGTTTTTCTCTTTAACAAACATGTTCATGACAGTACCACTTGTTCTTCTCAGAACAAAAAGGATGAGAATTGTCTCTTACAGTACTGTATGTTAGAAGCACTCACAATGTTTTTGAGGGTCTTTTTGTACACAAGAAATCTGACCTTGAGGTATGTCTTGTAATGAGGAGTTTTCCGAGTGCCATGTGCTACTAACAATTGTAAAGGCTGAACCAAACTCTGAAGTGTTTGTTTCCTTTTTTGTAAGGGTGAAACTCAGATATATTAAACATTAACATACATCTGTGACAGCCTCTGCTCTTAGCAGCTTCATCTCAGAAATAACAATGTCAACAGTTGAAGATCATTTGATCACATTATATTTTTCATACAATGTTAAACTGAAACTGTCAGTCTTCTTTGTCCGTTATAACCTTAGTCACTGCATGCCCACTAGAGTTAAATGGCCTGCTGTGTGTGTGTGTGTGTGTGTGTGTGTGTGTGTGTGTGTGTGAGTGTGTCTGCAGATGGTCCCAACAAGCAACAGGGGACATGCGTCGCCCAAAGGCCTCTTGGGCAATGCATGGTGATGCTTCTTGTGTGGTGTGTGTGTGTGTTTGTGTATGTGTGCATGCACAAGACTGTGTGTATGTAGCCTACAGCTCTTTTGAGGGTGACCTCAATGAGACAGCTTTACTTCTTAGTGACACACACACCCTTGAGGCTGTTGCCAGTTTAAAGTAACAGGATCATTGTGACAAAGCTAACAGCAATGAAACGATTAGTGGGCATCTGGTGATAACATTGTGGTGATCAACATGAAACAATTGTGTGTATATAGTGCACCAGCAGCCTATGCAGAACCCTTGGGGTCAGTTCCTGGCAGGTACTTGTAACAAGTTTAGGGGAATTTGGACATTCCAAATTAGGGAAATATGCCAGAATGTATTGATAACTTGGAGACATAATTGGACCCTTTCAACTTCAGCTTTCACAGTTTCATTGATGTCAGGCTTCAAAGGTGTTTCATCTCTATTGAACAATGCTGTTATCACACAGATTGATTAAGGAAAGTTTTCAGTACTTCTATATTCCTACCTACAAAATAAGACAATGAAAACTGCGAAGGACACATTGCTGATAAGTCTTTCTTTTCTTTTTGATGCTCTGAATTTTCTTTTTTCTTTTGTTTGTTTGGTTGAGCAGCAAATATTGCATCTGTAGACCTCTTCATGGCTAGAAAACCTTATAGGGGGTATGTACATGTTTTCAGTTTATTTCATTTTAGTTTGGTGATTTTTGTGAGCCATTTAGAATGCAAAATAGCATAGTTCATTACGTATATTCATATGTTTATTTATGGGTTTTTTCTCTCAGAACCTATTCCTAGCTCCTAGCTCTAAGTATATATATATATATATATACGGTCCTATCATTGGCAGTTGAAAGTGACTTAAGACAAGTCTCAGCTAAGCTACAGACAATTTTGCTGTCTTGCATCTAATATATTAGGCATTCTACAGAAAGCTCCTGTCTCTAAATTGACATTCTTCTCTTTGTCTACCACATTTAGATGATGGGCTCTGACCCTTCACCAAGGAAAAACTGTGCATTATTCACTGTCAAGAAATGCCTGGATGTTGTTTTTGGTTGTTTTGCCCTAACAGACTATTGGTGTGTGCGTTAGTATCAGTCAATGTGAATGATTTGAACAATGTCTTCTGTACAGTAATATGTTGAATATGAATAACAAATAATAGAAGTTGTAAGCCTCTGGTTAGAGTCGATGCAGACACATTCTCTTCTGCTGGTTCACATTCATCACCTTTACAGCTTAATTATATTCAGTAGAATTATTTCTACTTTTAGTGTTCCCCAGAAAGATCTCTTACTCCACATATACCTGGATTTCACTTCTACCTGTAGGCATACAATTAATTGAAGGCATAGCGCTGAGAGTTTACATATATTAGTGTTACTATCATCCATGTGTAGATACTCTACAACAGTCTTTACAGAGTGAATAACTCAGATACTTCTACAACAGTGGAGTAAGGAAGGGTGTGTGTCTGATTTAAATCCATTCAGTTTTACATACATACATCTAACATGACCTCACATATACATTTGGTATTTGCTTTCACACTACTAGTCACGTTCACTCATTCACACACATTCATACACTGAATGGGTACATACAAGGTCCCAACCTGCCCATCAGAGCAAACTAACCATTCATACACATTCACACACTAATGGCACAGCCATCAGGAGCAATTTGGGGTTCAGTATCTTGCTCAAGGACACTTTGATATACAGACTGGAGGAGCCGGAAACCAAACCGCCAATCTTCTGATTAGTGAGCCACAGGATAAATAAGGAGATAAATAAATAAATAGAAAAAAAATGAACACCCTAGCCCATCACTATGAATAGTCTTGTGTCTTTGAAATAACGATGCTGGAGCATGTGAATGTGCTTCATGGTTTTGAGACTAATGGAATATTACTTGAAGAAAATATGCAAATGAAAGGTGATGAGTAAATAATCAAAAGCCACAAGGTTTTCTAGCTGACAGCAGTTAAAGGTTAATTGATATACTCAAATAAAGAGGAATCCCGAACTGGCTCTTTAATCCCTATTAGCTTTTCTTCATTGTTCATTGAAGCACAGTTTTTTAATTAACAATTTAATTATTGATGAAGCACCTGATCAGGCTCTGTTAATTCACTTATTAACAGAAAAAAACAACAGCAAACTGATTGTTGCTTTAACTCGTCTTTCTTTCCTCTCCTCCCTTGCTCTGTCTTTCCCTTCTCTCTCCAGTTCTGCTTTCCATCCCATTCTCCTCCTTTCTTTTTTCAATCAGACACTTGTTTCGTGGAAGCGCTTTGTGTCATGGTATTGTTTCCTTGTTTTTAATTTAAAACATGTATTTGTCTGGCATGCATTGGGCTTGTTTATAACATACTGTAGATTCCATCTATTGGAAATAGAAAAAAATCCCACAATGCTTTTATGGTCTATTGTTGACTCTTTCTCGGTCTGTTTACTTCCTTTGTCCTGTGTATCATCTATAAAGCCTCTCATTACCCTCCTTCACATTGTATCCTCTATATTCTCCTTGCAACTCGTCTTTTGTTTTGAACTTTGACTCTTTTCATCATTTTCTCTCATTTCCCTAATTCTATTTATATGTTGTTTTTCTTTTGTTATTACTCTACTCTCAGTATCTCACACTTTCCTTTGTCTTTTCCATGCAGAGTTGTACAGTACTTGCCTCAATTGAAAATCGGAAACTTCCAAATATAAGACAGCAGTGGTCACACTCAGTCTTGTGTGGTATGGTCCGTTTTATTGTAAGCTCATATCTTTTGTAAAGACTGTAGTTGATCTCACGGGCAACAGCAGCTTCAGAGTTCGGGAATGGAGACCTTTAGAGGAATCTGTAGAGTGCAGTGCAACAATGAAGAGATATTTTATCACATAGGACTCACTCACTTTATCACAATGTCCTCTTCCAGCATCATGCTCACAATGACAATGCAATGTCATCTTAGTTTAGTGCATTGGCACGCTAACATTCGTAAATTAGCATAAAACACAAAGTAGAACTGAGGCTGATGGGAATGTCATTTTTGCAGGAATAGAGATATTTTGACAAAATGAAATTCTGACCTCATAGTGGTGCTAGATAAAAGTCAGAGAATTATTTATTTTAATTCACCCTGAGGGAGATATGAATGTTTGTACCAAATCCATCACATAGTTCAGAAAAATGCCAACCTGCAAGTGAAGGTATCACCAAAGTCGGTAGGATTTGATCATCTGATGAACGTCTGTACAACTAATAATTGGGTAGATGTTTCAGTCTGGACCAAAATAGTGGACCGGCAGGTAGACAGACCAATCCTTAAAGCCATGCAGCTTGAGAGTTGAATATTCTTTTCAAAAATGAACAAAGGCAAATGGGTACATTTTGTCTGTAAAACTGCATCATGTATCAAACAAATCTAATCAAAGTAAAGAAGACTGCAGCTATTTTGAAAAGGGAAAGGAACAAAGTGGGGGTTACTTCATTTATCTGGAAAATTTTTCTGTTTTTTCACCACCAAGATGATGCAAAGTTGACTTAGTTGTTGTACTTGTAATATCAAGTACAACAGAAAAAAACAGAAACCAATGTGGGCACGTTGCAACTTCAGTTAGCTGAGATCAACTAGTCCTTTCTGCCTCAAAGGAAAGTCACCTTGCTTTACTGAAAAAAAAAATAACAATTTCCTCCCCAGAAGGGACAGCAGTAGGCATGACCTGTAGCATTCAGACACTACATCCCAGTTGACATCCCATCAGCGCAGAGCATTACCAACGAAATGTTCCGTCTGCAGTCAGAAGGAGACGAATGAAGGGTAAAATGGCAAGCAGGTGGAGCTGTGGGTTTGGTAGAGCTGGAGACAGCTGTTGCATCCAGGCTGTTGACAAAAGACTTGAGATATTTGACTTTAGATTGCGTCGCCTATTGTTTAGAATGACTAAGAATGTATCTAGAACAACAGCTTCTCCCTCAAAGTTGAGGAGCTACTCAATTAGAGCACTCCATCAGAGCCTCCTCAACAGAGAGAAGTTGATTGAATAATTCACAGTACTTGTCTGAATCATTTTATTCCAACAAGAGTGGCAGCGGCAGCCTCACCTGTTGCAATCTTGGAGATATCAGGAAGTTGCTATGCACCTGTTTTTCAGCATCTTGCTGTGTTCAAATTCACATCTCATCGCCAGATGTTGAGCTGTTGTTTTTTTAGCATGACATACTGACTAACTGAAATAGAAGAAGCATTCTGATCCTTTACTTAAGATTAAGTAGAATCATTAGTGTAAAAATAATGTCAAATCGTCATGGGTAATAATCAGCCAGTGACACTAGCAAACTGCCACCTTCTAAACCTCAATAGTGTCAGAGAAATGTAAATGAAATGAATGTAATCTCAAATTAATTTATGTGGATTTTCCGTCCATTCCAAACAGAATTTAATGATGTACTGAGGAGAATAGAAGACCTTGCTGTTAAAGACATCTGTCTGTTTGTGACTTTCCAGTTTCCAATCGTCATTCAGGATGTGTGAAAAGAGACAGGAAACAGAGTGAGATGAGATATGATGAAATATAGAGGGTGAGTTTGAAAAAAAAAGGGAGAGATGTCACTGAGCGTATAATGTGTGTATTCTTAGGAGCCCTTGAAACAGGGCAGTTTGGAGAATATAAAAATTAATAGAGGAGTGATTAATAGAGGCAGCGGCAGCATGATAGATGTTAGGAAAAAACACGCCTTCTCCAACCTCCAACTCCTTTGTGTACACAGAACGTATTCACAAACACAAACACAGTATCCTCACAGTCCATCACTCATAAAACACACACACACTGAATCACACTTATCACAGAATTCACATTTAAATATACACACATATTCATCCTTAAGCAGTTTTATGTCATTTACATGTTGTTTCACTCTGATTTGTATTTGTTGACCTGTGGTACTGATAAATGAACAAACTGGACACAGTTCCCAAAGCTGAGAATCCAGCTGCTCCTGCAGCTGCTGTGGAACAAAACAAACAGAAAGAATCAAACATGTGCTCTTTAGGGTTGCACACAGGACGAAAGTGGGATTGTTCCTTTTAAAGATGATTTAAATGTCCTGTTCTTTCTGTTCATCTAGCTGATAAGAGCAGAATTCTTAGGGTGCTTTCACACCTGCCTTATTTAGTTCAGCTGGAATGAACCCTGGAGCGTTTAACCCCTCGGTGCGCTTCATTTGGCAAGTGTAAACACAGAAGAAGTGATCTTGGTCTCTGGTTCAGTTCGTTTGTGGTATGTGATCCGACCCAGCTGCAAAAATGTTATATTAATTAATTATTATGAATAAATTGTGCGTTGTGTTCCCTTTTCGGACGACTGAAGGCAGCACGTCTTCTTCACATGACGTGGAACAGCAGATTGTTCTCCAGACTTTGCTTTGAAGTGTGTTCAGATGTGTCAGTCTGCTTGTATACTTTGCCTCGGTATATGGCCCAAATGACTCAGGCCAGTGTCTCTGGGCACCAGCCAATTTGCCATGGGGGGGGCACCAACACACACAAAAAAAAGAAAAAAATGAATAGTTATTGTGTTATAGAAATGGCTGATACACCATTTGTAAAGCACTTGTTTTAGCTTTTATTTAATATTATTATTATTAAAAGTATCAATCAATCAATCAATCGATCAATCGATCAATAATAAGAATAAGAAACAGTTGAAAAGTAGCTGCTGTTTGCTAATTTCAGCAGCACAGAAACATAGAGACAGAGAGATAGAGACGCTGTTTATTTCAATAATAACTAGTACACTTTATTTCTGATAGAAAATATGTTCAAAGACCATTTTACTGATCCACCATCCTGAATTGAATAAGTACACCTCTGTATCCCTGAGAGCCACAGTGTTTACATTTTTTTTTTTTAATTTTCTGTTTTAGAGATGAATTGTTGTTTGGACAAAACAAATGATGTATGCTATCTGTTGTTTCTGTTGTTTCAAATTCAAATTCAGAAAGCTATATTGCCAGTACAGACAATTAAAAAACATTGACAGATGATGACTAATAATTATGCAATAATATGCACATATAATCAATAATTAAAGGTGTGACATGGTGTGATATATATGAAAACCTTTGTGATATAAAACTCCAGTCAATATGAATTTCTATATTATGCAGTAGTTTTGCTGTCTGGATTTGGTTTGTGAGAAGAAACAAAATGTTTAATACGAGCTCTTATAAATATATACAGTACCTCCTGTTCCTCTGAATCATGCAGGGCCCCCCACCATCAGGCCTTTGCTCACGGCATGGCACATCATGATTATCCAGCCCAATGCAGATCAGCAGTTAATATATGAATATCATGTATCTTATTAGCACTTGGCAGCATAGTGGCTCCATGGTGAGCATTTCTTTGCTTTTTGCATGTTCTTGTCATGTTTGCACGGTTCCTCCTGGCGTTCCTGTTTCCTCCTGCAGTCTAAAGGCTGATAGCATTGACACATTACCCTGAACAGAAATAAGCAGGTGTGGTAAAGTACTCCACAACAGCTTGATTTCACTCATTAAAGATAGGATTAGACATGATGACGTTCACTTTCATCTGTACACGATTTAGATCATAATAAAATAGAATGGAATACACAAAGTAAGCACTTGGACAGCAAAGTGCATCACAACACAAGCACACCGTCATTCATACACACTAATAACTCTCACACACACACACACATACACACTGGCAGGTCCAGAAGGTAGGGGATTTAGGGCTCAGTGTCTCGGATTAAGTTGACGTCTTATAAAGCTGTCTGACCATTACTGGCGGTCTTTGCTCCTCCCCCACCCTCTCTCTCTCTCCCTCTCTCTCTTTCCCTGCCTTTCCTTAATTTCTCTTTAACTGACTCTTTTTTTTTTTTTTTACCTTTTTTGTCAAATTCAGTATTCAGTTAAATATGATCTATTGTCATGAAAGTCAAACATAGAGTAATATTGCCACACCTTTTATCACACCTGTCTTTCACAAGTTATGTTGTCAGTCTCTCTTCAAACTTCATGTAGACAGTTTATCTACCTCCTTCTCTCTGAAAACCTTTGGATTTTTGTGTGGTCACAAAAACAGAAGTCTAAGTCCATCTCTCTCTCACAAATGTAAGCTCGGGCCAGTGTTGAAGGCCAACACTGATGTTTTTATATCCAAGCTGCAAACAGTTGATACAGTATATTGTCCTTCATAGCAATGCTCATGCTAATCTCTGGCTGTAACTCCCCACTGACAGCAGCTGGTGACTTTATGTGTATTCAGAGAGGTGCGCATGACTCAAAGAAGTGCTGACAGCCTGTGGATCCATCCCATTAGCTTACCGGGATCAATTCTACCTCATTACTTCTAACTCTGCATAAAGAGCAGCATAAAAACCAGACGGCCTCTCACACTGCCCCTAAGAAATTCTGTGTGAAGGTTAAGATGTGGAAATATAAAGCTAACTTATAGATTCCTACTCGATGGGCGTATGGCTGTGGAACAAAAGCATTGTGTTGAATTTGGTGCAATTTGGACACAGGATATGTTTTATTTTAATACAACTTGAATAAACCAGCGGTTAGTGAGCCACTCCACTCTGTGCAGGGGCAGGGCGGAGCTTCAGGCCTCCGCCAACGGACTCCTGCGTGTCAGGGAGACCAGAGAGGAGGTCTGAGAGTACTTATTATTTATGACATCTCTGTATAATAGAGTGTTAGTCTCTGTCATGTTGTTGGTGTATGTGCTCATTCACACCTCACATCAACTGGATTCATTTTTCTATGCACTGAGAGTAAGCAATCTGCCTGTTCAGAACAGGTATATTTTGAACAGGCACTGCACTAGTCAAGACAAATTGGCCATCACAAGTTCTAAGAGTCCAATGTCTTCAAATGGTTTGTTTGTTCTTAACCCAGAGATATTCAATATGCAGGGGAAGGGGAAAATTAGACTCAGTGATTACCTCTACCTAAATAATACATAAATATACAAGAAAAACAAAATCAGGCTATTAAGAAAAAAAAAACTGCTTGAAATGCTGCATAATAATGCAACCATAGGGCAGTTCAGCATATTTGCTGTGAAGACGACTACACATGATTTTCTGTAGGCGTATAAGCAGAGAGTGATCGGAGCAGCAGCCATGCTTTTGTTTACATACATTAAATGCCAGATGGCACAGTTACATGCATTAACATTATGAACTATCACAGGTTTCAACTGCTGCTTGAAAATGTCAATGTAAAATATATATATATATATATATATAAGTTTTCATTTGTGGTCATCATACGTTTTTGGACACTTCTTATCTAGCCTTGATCCTAATGAATTTAATTTAATCATGACATTTACAGTTACAGTTAACATGTTCAAATGATAAATAATGTTTTATGTAGAAGAATGTTATTATTCTATTCTATTCTATTCTATTTTTGTCTGCATTCTGAGCCTTGTACAGAACCATGTGCTGTATATATAACCACCTACCTGTATTACAGCTCGACTATATAAAATTACAAAGCTTTCTGATCTGTACATCGTGTTACGACACTTCATCAGTGCATGTACAGTATTATTAGTATATATAAGGTCAGTTGTGGAAACAGGAACAGCACAGCAGAGGAGAATGACAACCTGATGTTTTGAAGGCAGATTAAGATGAAGGATGAAACAGGCTACTGTCAAGAGTAACAGTGAGGTGACAATTCATTTACATTCGTGCAAAAGCATTTACATGATACATGAAGAGCAATTAACAGTGAAATGTTCCAGCAAGATGTAATGAGTAGAAACGATGATATCAGTGCAGCTATGCATGCATGAGGTAGTGACCTCCACACTAATGAAATCTTTGAGGTGGCCTGTCTAGTTAGTAAAATGCTAAACTAAATGAAATGTATGAATGAAGAATCAATTTACAGAAGAATCATTAAAGAACCACATGAAAAGAGGCATGCGTGTGAATGTGACATGTGAATGTCTGGTTTTAATTAAATTAACACTCAAATCAAAATTTCCATCTAACCTGAATGAAATGAATGAATTTTCTCTGCTTGTGTTAAAATTTGATAAATATGTGGTTGATAGGATCAGAGGTCTATCTTTGCTATCCATATTAAACCACAGGAGTGAACACAACAACTGAGTGGACTTTTAGTTTTAGGCCAGATCACAAAAAAAAACACACTGATTTGTTAATCAAGTCACCACAAGAGCACAGACTGTATATACTTACACACTATATGCCTTTTTTTGTGTGTGTTTGCAGGTGGAGTCCAACAACCCGACTCTCTCTCTCTCTCTCTCTCTCTCTCTGTCTGTCTGATTCTCTCTGTCTGTCATCATTCTTCACCTCTGTCTGTCTTTCTGTCTCTACCTGTCTGTCTTCTTGTCTATGCAGCTGTATAGCAGCATGCCTGTATGTTTGCCAGCAGCACCAGAAGAAGCATTATGGAAGTGAAAGAGCGACGTCCATACTGCTCACTCACCAAGAGCCGCAAGGACAAGGAGGGGCCGTACACCGGTGAGATAACTCACTCTGCTCCCTCATTCATCCATTCGTTCACTAAAAGGCATGCTTGGAGCCAATGAAACTGTCTCCTTAACAATGAAATCATCTGTTGTTGTTCATGAATCACCTGTCTCCTCTCTGAGAGATTATATTTATGTTGGGTGTGAATGATGATGTTTCACACAACTGGAAAAAAAAAAAAAAAAAAAAAAGGTTTTTGTCACCCAAATAAATTTGTGGATCCTCCTCATTGATCGGTGCCCTCTTACCAGACATTTGGGCAATATGGCTGTGAAAGTCATTGACCTCATAGACACACTGATTTAGAATGCAAACGAGGCAGAGAGCTGATGTGTCACTGCAGGGCTCTCCATATCTGGAGGTGTTCACGCTCTCTAGCTTTCTCTGCACTGACTGACCCCACTAAGACAGAGGCCAGGGGTCCAAAGACATTTAACTCTTTGGAGCATGTTTTTATCTGCAAGTGGGATGATGTGATGATGCTGTGGGAACACTTTGTATCCTACCAAGAGAATGGAATTGCCCAAATGTGCGTTGCAGTTGTCTATGAGTTTGTTGCTGCAAACTGTTTGTATTCAGCGTCTGATTTAGTAAGACAGCAGCTCATTGTGCAGTCAGCTCCTGGACTGATCCAGGGACAGCTCTCCACACACACACACTGAAGTGAAGGAGAGCCTCACAGGCTGCAGGCAGCAGGATCTCTATGAAATCACAAAATATATTCTTATATTCTATATTCTTTAGCTGTGATTTAGCTCCACCACTGATACACGTTTAGGCTACTATTCAAAATATAATATGGAAAATGATTATACTATAATATTTAGCATATATCTTAATATGAATATATTTAGAAGAAATAAACATGCTCATGGGAAAGAAAATGAGATGGTTTTCAGTTGTATATGAGGCTATATTTTACAGAAGCATAACACATTTAGTGGAGAAAAAATACCCTGTTTTTCTGAATTAACAAGATAATTATCTCAGAATTCCGAGAAAAGTTTTCATGGACAAAAATAATTCTGCGGTTTTTCTGAATTAACGAGATACTTCAAAATCTCGACTAAAGCAGTGTAATTACGTTAAGGATGGCTTCTGAATGAGGCACACACATGTTGACTTTCATGTTCTTTCTGCGTTGTTTCATGAACATAATGCATTGTACTTCTTTCTCATGTTTGACCTGTTGTAGGTTTATTTTGCCAATAGGATATCAGATAAATCCTAAACATTGCCGATCCAGATGTTCTCTCTAACAGCATTTAAGTCGAGTCATCTCGCTCTTCTTCTTCTTGTTTGTGGAAATTGCAGACTGAAACAACCTCTCTGTAGGCAGCGTGGTGTGTTTGTTTCACCTGTTTTGGGGTTTTCATGAAACACTTTTGCCTGTCCTGAGGTGCCTGCGCAAAGTCGACAAACTAATAACAATAGCATCTGTATAAAGACCCCAGCATCTGCCCATGTTTCAGCAGGAATGGGAGCTTCTCTTTTGGAATTTTGAGGCGTGCTGTTAATTCAGAAAAACAGAGCAGAATTCTTTTTTAAATGAAAACTTATCTCAGAATTCTGAGATAATTATCTTGTTAATTCAGATAAAAAGGGCTTTTTTTTCTGAACTGAATGTATTATGCCTTTGTAAAATATAGCCTCATATATAAGGGAAAACCAATTATTAGAAACAAAAATGAAGCAAACAGACTTTTATTAATTAACAGGGGTAAACGGGGCAACATTTTCTTTCTCAAGTGAATGCATCACACTGCCGTAATATTTAATACATGTTTATTTTATTTTTTTGTAGTGGGGAAAATAAGCCTGCCTGGTGGTTCTTCTGTTTGCACTATGTTTATACCTCCTTTTCAGAGGCAGAGAATTTTTCCCGCAAAACTGATCCAGTGAAATACATAATCAGCCTCTGCTTACATGTCTGTTATTTATGTGATCCTCCCTTAAATGCATATGCTTTGAGCAGAGAGGTGCACCTTGCAGACACTCACACAGAGGCTGCTGTGTAGGCTTAATGAATGCAGCACATGTCGCTGAAAACAGGCGCAAAGCCGATCACTCACCTGGCCCTGTGTGTTTAGAATGGATGCACAGTACCATTCTGTTTGTTTAGGTGGTTCATATATTTATTCCACTCAACCAGCGGACACCATTGGTACTGTGTTTGACGTCTTATTCCTATCCAGCTTCCAGAAATGTGAAGTCTGACTTTTATTGGGGACTTTTTAGGATTGATGGATCACACCAGCGCAAAATGAAAAATAAAAAAGAGAGTTGTACTGTACACTTGCATGATGATTTTGTCTATGTAAGTTTGTTGTATGATTCAGTGCCTGTGTGTGTGTGTGTGTGTGTGTGTGTGTATCTCTCTATGCTAGGTTCATCAGGGGACAGTGAAGACTGCGCTATTGGCTCTCACGGACTCCGGGTCCCAACTCAGAAGTCCTACTCCTCCAGTGAAACACTTAAGGCCTTTGACCAGCACCAAGACCAGACCAGGTAAGAGCTGGGATTACAGAATATAATAACAATATATTGTTATAATAATGTAGTATATTATTATAATACATTATAATAAATAACACTATAATAATATAATATGACGATATAACAATATAATATTTGACCTGTGTCATGGATAGGAGGTGTACCCAAACATGTCTCTCAAATGGTATTTTCATCAGTAGACTAAAACAGAAAAAAAAATGTACAAATATAATTTGGAAAAATTTGATTGGTTCGGTATATTCACATTCCTGCTGATCATCAAAGTTAGATTATTGTTATTGTTCTGCAGTTGTATTTTAGAAACCTAAAAGAATCACAATAATTATTCTTACTTTATTGTTTTTCCATTCCCATTTCTGCTTTCTATATGGAAAAGACCATTTCAGACATTAGACATTAGTACCACTCTAACTGTCTTTAAAAAGCTTCCATATTGATTGACAGTACGTACATTTAGTTTGAAATAGAGATCTGTATGTGATAAAGCAGATGATGAATGAATTATAAAGATACTTTACAGGAGTCTTAAGTTACTGAGCCACATTAGCTCTGCTTTATTCTCAGTGACTGAAAATCCAGGTATTTTGGTTGCTATGTTCAAGCAACTACCCTTGATATGACTGCCCAGCATGTTCAGGAGAGTGACAAAATAGCATGTGTATGCCACTTCTGCTGTTTTGAATATGTTGTTTATTTCAAACCATATGATTGTAACCCTGAAATGTTAGGCAACAATTATTTGCCTCCCTCCTTAAGGTCCAGTGTGTATATACTAGTACACACCCATTTGACTTGAGCATGTAGTGTATGTAAATTAAGAAAAACAGGTGGTACAGCTAATAGATCTGTCCCAGATTTTTCAACAATTCATTAGACTGTTCATACAACAATATACATACACAGCTGGACTCAATGTCACAGTTAATTTCCTGTTGTCCTTTTTAATTACCAGTAATTACAGCTTTTTAGCCATGCTTGATCAGGAATTGTCTAGTTTAGCCAGCATTGATTCTTTATTTATGTTTTTTAATAATTATGATGTTTTCTAATCTCATAGCAGACAATGACCACAATCAGTGCCTCCAGGAAACTGCGATTTTGCAATCACAATAATTAAAGCAAATTCAAGAAATCTCCACATTTGTGAGAGCTCACAGTTTTGTTAAATTACCACAATTTTTCTGCATGAAATGGCCAAATCAACAGATTGCTTTTGATTGAGACCATTGGTTGCATTTCATGTTGTGGTAACTTAGGTTATCGCAGTAGTCAGCAAGGATTCAGACGCATTCAGGTGGGAAGGAAAAATCTCACCTGCCAACAGAAATCATTCCATAGACCATCAAAACAATCCCTAATGCTCCCACATGAGCTTTGATTCAGTTGATACGTCCAAAGATGGACGTAATATACCTCAAACATAAAAATGGGCATTTTGGAAAAGAAGCTATATTTTTATGTTAATGGAATTTTATTGTAATGGAATCATTCACTGATTTTATTTAGTGCTAATGTTGAGGTGAGAGTTTATTTAATAAAGGCTGATAAATATAATCAAGTACAGTATTTCCTTTTTATATCACTTTGAGCCCATGCTTCTCATGTACAGAAAATACATTTATGAAATAGCGCTGAAATATAGTTGTTACTGTGATATGTGGTATGCTTTTTATCCAGAAGTGATTACATATGACTCTTCATTTGTTGTAGTTAAAAAAATAATATTTTTCTTTTGCTTACAAATTTTGCCAATTCCTACAATTGTACTGCAACAAGAGCGCATAAAACATTGCAAATTGTATAGCAGCTTTAGAACAGCTGCTGGCAAATCAAACATTTTTGGCCATAATATTCACAAAAATTCTCTGCATAGTCCTGGAGGGACTGCTTAATATGCCTGCCATGGTTAACAGAATATTGATTAATAGCAGTAACCCTGTTTTTCTGGACTAGATGCTCAGTTTGCATACTGTAAAAACTCAGAACTTCCTGCCTTTACACAAACTGCAACGCAGTAGAATTTCATAACACTCCCAACACCCATGGCCCAATCAAAGAACATCCAACGGTACTATTAGCTATTGACCAGCATCATAATTAGGTTTCTCTTCCTTTTTCAATTGATTCTCTGTTTTAATTTTCAACATTAATCAGTGTTTCTGTTGTTAAAATGTGACATAATGTCCACCAGGTAACCAGATTTGGTCGTATGCAGATCTGCTTTAGGTTGTTGAAAATGACTAGGTTTTTTTTCCATGAATTCCCAGGGGGCAAGCAACACAAAACTTGAGATGTACAGTTACTGTGCAGTAGCACCATCCGTGGAGACACATCACCCTCCACAATCTGCAGTCACCACTTTTGGCATTTTACTATATTTGCTGACACACCCTGTGAATTCCATTGGATTTATTGATTTTGTACAGCAACAGATGACTAATGTCTTTGTTGTTAACAGGTTACTGTACGGGACAACCAAGGGACACAAGGACATGGTTAATCGTGAACAGGATGATTACAACAGACAAGGTGAGTCCAAACACACCAACACATGTACACACACATACTGTATGCCGCCCTTGCCTCCTCTGTTTGATTTGCTGTGCACACTTAAAGCAATGATACTCAACATTGTGAATCCCATATGAACTAAGTGTTACCATCCACTCCTAGAAATGTCATGTTCATTGTTTGCCTGCTGTTATTTAAACAGTAATTTTTATTATATAACATTTCTTTCTAAATAGATTTTTAAATATTGATTTTTTTCTTTAGCTGCGTCTTAAATGTGTAATTGATAGGTTATCAGATTTTTAGAGACCAAGATGAAACTATTTACTCATAAAGCTTACATGCAGTGAAGAAGGGTTGATAATAAATGAAACGCTTGTATGTTGCACTGTAAATAATTCATTTGTTCACTTTGACCAAATATTTATATGAACTTTTGAATTTTTGGAACATGCTCAATATTAATGGTCCAAGTATCCATGGATGCTTGTCAGATGGGGGAGTGGAAAGAGATATATTGTATATTGAGTAGTATATATCTGATGAAAACCACAGTAAACCATCAGAAGTGAGGGGAAAATAGCACATTAAAAGGAAACATGCTTAACCACAAAGTGCTTCTATTGTTCTCCAGCTTCAATTAACACAACGTCAATATTTGAGAAATGAAAAAATCGTAATTACTCAATCATCTTATCACCTTCGTTTTCACTGCTGGCCTAATTGGAGCTCATTTAAAATTAATATAACTTTTAATTGAATGGCAGCGCTCGTTATCTCTTGTTGTGCCATTAATTACGGAAAGCTTTTATAATTTCCCTTTTCATTTGCTGATTAAAGATGAAGAAGCACATACTGCGATTTTTTTTAGATAATTTGTTTGCCTTCTTTTCATTTATATTTTAAAAGATTATCACACATGTAGTTTGAACCTGATTTCAACCTATTTCCAGTTGATGTGAAAAGTTACTCCTGATGACTTGTGAAATTTAATGAAAATTAAAAAAATGAAATATTCTGAATATATAATCCACTCATGAAATTCCCCAGTTTGCATGTTTTCAAATATTCAAGAAGCAATTTTTCGGGAATAGAGGAACAGCACTCCTTCTTAACAACCCATTACCAATGTTCCCTTTGGTTTTTGGAGGAACTGAACTCTCAAAAATGTATGAAAGGTCATTTGAAAATGGTCTAAATTCACTATAAATTCACTATGCATCCCTTATGTTAAAGGGATGTTAAAAAATAAAGTCAAGTAAAATCAATAATAATAATAATAATAATAATATATATATAATAGTAATAATAGTATATATATAATAGTAATAATAATAATAATTATATATATATATATATATATATATATATATATATATATATATATATATATATATATATATATATATATATATATATATATATATATATATATATATATATATATATATATATATATCAGATCTCAATTTTATGGGCAGGTTAGAAATTTAAATATATCAGCCATTTTAGATAAGTCTTCAGTCATTCAATCTTTTTTTTTTTGTACTTTTTTTTTTTTTTTTAAATCAGCATTATTACACTCTTCCTCAGAACCTGAAATACACTACAGAAAATGTAGAAAATTATCTCTCAAAAGGAATCAAAATGTGTGGTATCTATATATAGACTTATATATAATATGGTAAACAATATAATTAACAATATACTGTCCTCACAAAATAATATGTTTAAATTCTGTTAAATGTGGGAACTATTTTTGTGTGTTTATGTGTGTGTGTGTGTGTGTGTGTGTGTGTTTGTACTTTTATCATCAACTTATTAGTAGTAGTTTTAAAGTATGTATTAAATATACATACCACATACAGATACAAATAAATAAATAAATAAATACTGCACAAAATAAAACTGAAATGATTCAACATTCATCTTTGATCATATGAACCATGAGAAGCCATTCATACCTACAGTGGGAGAATAGTAATGCATATTTTTGTGGAATCAAAATCAGATCAAAATGTCTGTTTCGTTTAAGTGGATTAATAACCTCTGTAGTATCAATTCATTCATCATTAATCGACCCCCTGTCATCTCCAAATGACACTAATCTTTGAATAGCTGAGGGTATGATATAGAGTTGAACGGTTGATTAATGGTTCCACAGAAACCTCGTAGTAACCAACAGTCCAAAGTGTGAGACAGCCGTGTCTCTCTGAATTGTAGAAATTCTGACCTCTTTAACATATCATGATCCAACATTATAACACATAACATTTCTGAAACTTTTTTTTTTTATGTCCTTGGTTTTGTATAACTCTTGATGCTTCAAAATGACCTCACTTTCAGCCTTGAATCCCTTATTTACTCTTTTATTTTGTTTACAGTAAGCTATATATATTATTAAATATGGACATATATCTGAGCAGATGGTATAAGAGAATCTATATGCATTTTGTACGAATGATTCAATTTGTGATGTTAAAGATATACATCCTAATATGTGTTGCGCAACCTTCATAGTCTACTGTATGTCTTAATCATCTCCAGGCTTAAAGCTCTTGTAATCTGTCTCTTCTCCTGTAATGACTAAATTGGATTTAAGGGATCTAGTCAATTAGTATTCACCTTCTCTGTCTGCTTCGCCTGCTGGGCTGCTGCTTATATTTCCTATGCTTTTATAAATAAATGTGAATGTTTTGGGGGTGTTTTTTTCTGTTTTTCATTATTAATATTATGCCTGAGAGCTTTCCAACAGTTGTCAAAACCTTGGTTCAGTATGACTTTTTACACTGAGTCACATGTAGGCTTTTCTTCTTAGAGACAGTGAATGTATACTTGTGCAGGTCAGGGTGTGTGTGTGTGTTTTCCTTTCTTAACTGAGATCCTTCTCTCCAACCCTCCAACAAGCTTCTTTCCTCACACACACACACACTGTCAAATGTAAGAACAGGTGTGTTCATTACATGGAGTCAATAGTGTCCTTCAATTACAAACTCACATGGACACCATTAGTGGTTGATTAATTATATAAATACCTTTTAAGTGAAGAAAAAACCATGTTCTCTGGTTCCATCCTCACAAATTTACATAATTCACAGATTTAAATGTTTTTTTTTAACATTCAAGTTTTTAAAAAAAAAATCCCAAAACTCTCTATTTCAGGTCAGCATTTCAGTCTTCGTCAGCTGGGAATCTGCGAGCCGCCGTCACGCCGTGGCCTGGCCTTTTGCTCTGAGATGGGTCTCCCCCACCGTGGCTTCTCAGTAGGCACAGCCCAGGACCTAGATACCGACAGTCAGGCTGTGATGTCACCAGAGCGTGCCATGCGGCTGTGGGGCCGCGGGGGTCTGGGTAAATCATCTGGGAGGAGTTCCTGCCTGTCCAGCCGCTCCAACTCAGTGCTGACTCTTACCGACACCGAGCATGAGAACAAGTCTGACAGTGACAACGGTAGGGCATCATCCTAACTTTACTCTCTCTTCTTGGTTTTCTTTTCCTCTCTGTGCTCAAAACCTGTCAGATGTTATTTTTTAACTTCCTGTGTATTTATGAATGTCAGAAGAGTGGTTGATGATTTATTTTTATTCTGTGAACAACCTTCCTTCCTTCTGTTGTGTTGTTGTGGTGGTTTACTCTAACCTGGGAACCAGATGAATGTGTAAGCTGGTGTTTTATTTGCTCCGGCAGATGCGTCTGGCTCTCTCCCGTTCAGACAGATTTCCAGCCAACTTGGCCTGAGGTGGCCCAATCACAAGTGTTTATCTAATATGGGGCAGGTTTGATATGATGACTGTACAGAGGAGCGCCTTTGAGGCATTTTTGTAAACAACCAAGAAGTCTGCCGCTGATGTGGAATAGTCTGTTGAATCTGCTATCGCAACAGCATTAAAGGAACTGATGAAATGACCATTCACATATTAATGCTAAACCATCGCAGCTTATTTGCACGCTGTACATTTTTCCGTCACTCAGCACTTTGTCACATTTCGTAGCTCTGATTGGAATTTTGCGTTCCTTTTGGCCTGTGCCCCGTGATAATGCTCCTTGGAAAATGAACTGAGAGCCTCCAGAATAATTTACATGTGTGGCTAGTTCTCTGCGTCAGTCACAGAAACACTTTCTAGTCTTGATCATGATAATGTGGAAGTGTGAATTACAAGCATTACTCACAGGATAGTTACAGTCCATACAGTGTACAGGGGCACCTCTACACTGTTCCATGGTCTCTCAATACTCTCACATTTCTCAAATGTAGTTGTAAGTTTCTCTCTTATTCTACACACTTGATGTCTCGTTCACTTTTCTTGACACTGATAAAGATGCAGCTAAATGCTTAGAAAACCATGTTCTTCAACACTTGTGTTGACACTGTTGCTTGAACACTGACACATGGTAAAAAGCACTTTAGGATCAGTGCATCTGGAATCACTTTCAATGTTGAGATTGATTTCTTTATTCTGTTTAAAAATCAAATTACAAAATATAAATGAAAATACAGAATTTTGACTCTGTATCTACTTTTATACAGATGACCATGATGGTCATTTTTGATTGTGACTGACTAGAACGATCTCTCCTGTCATGTTTTTACTACACACAGTTTAATCCAGATCTTTATTTTTTTCCTATAAAATGAAAAATCGTGTTGCGTGTGTTTGTGTGTGTGTGTGTGTGAGAGAGAGAGAGAAAGAGAGAGAGAGAGAGAGAGAGGATAAGATGTGCTTGCTTTTGTTGTTCCATCCTTGCTGAACTTTCTCATTGTTGTCTAAAGACATGAACTACAATACATAAGCAGCAGTTAATGCCAGTGTGTTTTGTTAATGAGGGAATATTAAAACAGTTCCGCTATTGTTTGAGAGAAAATGGGTGAAGAGGCTTTATTGTTTTAATAGCATTGTGGTCATAAAGTTATATGGAACAGCAGTTTGGTAACAGTAATGTAACAAGTCTGTAACATTAAGATGTTTTAAATTTCAGGTTTTGCATTAAGAAGCCAATGTTGAATTTACCAAAATGAAAGAAACAGCCAAAAGAAAAAGGAAAAGAATGGGAGGTGGATCAGGACGACATGGTGAACCTCTCACAGGGATGTTTACTGAATATTGTATGTACACCCCCATACTACTGGGTGGGAACTGGGGAAGAGGGCTGGTGAGGGGGGGTGCGGGGATGCAGCCAAACAAAAGAATGTCCTGCTAATTCACTTCATTAATGATCACAGTTTAGCTGAGCTAAATGTTTTCTGTCTTTTGTGTGTGATTCAGGGTCAGTGGGCACTTATGATTTCATAGATGTATGCACAAAAAGGAATATGTGCAAATATCTTTGTGAAGTGCTTCTTTGTGTGCCTGTGTGTACACATGTATGTGTGTGTGTGTGTGTGTGCGTACGTGTGTGCGTGTGTGGTGGTGGTAGTGGTAGTTTTCCCTAACAGGTGTGAATTTCATACTTAATAAAGGACTTGTTCTTGATTTCAGTCGCTCACATATATACATATGCACACACACGCTCAAAGAGAAATGCGCAGTGTATTCATTAAGCCAGACAAACACACATACACACACACAGAGGTGTGATGTTGTAATTAACAGTGAGATAAAGTGCTGAGTCGTTGTGTTTCCTATATTAAGTCTGATAATGTTTTTATTAAATGGCATTATGCTGTGGATGTCAGAGCTCTGGAGGATACACTTCCCATCTCTAAAAGTGAGTAGTCGTCAAGTTTTCATAGGCTAATTGACTCTTTAAAATGCAGCTGTGTGTGTGTTTGAGTGTGTGTGTGTGTGTGTGACTCATTTTAAAAAAGTCTTCCAAGAAGTCAGCATGCTAGCTCTCATTTGTGATTGTGGAAATGAAGTGGCTCAAATGCTAACACATAGTCATGGTGGGTTTAGTTATATCAGTAGTAACTAGATTCCTCATGTCCCCTGCAAACAGCATACCAGCAGCTTCTCTGTAGGAATATTATAGACAATACTAAAGGACGGGAAACAATATTGACAGTACAATACAGCAATAACAGACTGTTTAATGTAAAGATGTCAGACACAGACGATCAGTATATTAGCATCAGAGGGAAATATCCATATCACATCCTGAACACGATTAAAAGCAGGATAACACACAACAAGGAATAGTGTGCATGTAAAGGTACTAAGTGACATGACGCTCATCAGAAGTTAAGTGAAGTCCAATGAAGCTACATGTAAAATAATTAAAAAACATTATTCAGTAAAACATAATGAAAGATCAGTCCCCTCAGTGGGTGTCTCACCCACAACATCAAGTCATCATCAAAATGTCCAGAAACCTTCGTCCTTTGCTTCTCTATGATCAGTGTGCTACTGAATTGCATCAAGAGGCTCTTATGAGAGTAAAGTGCAAGTAAAGGACAAGAAGTGCCTTTACACTACTGTGAAGGTCTGTTCTAAGATAATCGGTATCCGGCAAAGAGACTTGCGTTCTCTGTGGGAGAGGCAGGTGGGGAATAGTTTCCCACCTGACCACATCCTGTCCTCTGACTTCATCTGAACGCCCTCAGGCTGTGGTTTTACAGCGCCACCTGTAAAGACTAATTGTCTTTTAAAACCTCTCAATCCTTCTGCCGTCAGGCTGTTAAACTTTGATAGCAGTATGTGGAATGAATAATATTTCCATACTCTTGGAGTTTGTATTTGTCCTAACTACTCATTTTGGGGCCTGTTATTGTTGGGACTAGGATTTGACTTATTTATAATGCATCTATTTATTGCTTATTTATTTACATGTCTGTGAGAACCAGTGTGCTGACTGTTTCTGGCAGGATAAATAAAGTTGTCCGTCTGTCTAAACGTACGTGGTGAGACACTACTCTGCTGCCACCTCACCTTCATCTCTTCTCTTGTACTGCTCTTCGCTCTCTGAACGGAACGGTTATTGTGCTGTAAACAGCCGAAGATGTATCCTCCGCTGAGACACTTATTGTTGCTCAGTCCCTTGATACTGACCCCGGTTCACAGCAGAAAGTGTGTGTGCGCGCAGGCATGTGTTTGTGTGCGCACAGTAACTCGAACCAACTTCTGTTATTGTCTCAGCGGCTTTGTTGACAGAGGAAGAGGGAGAAAGACTACATAAGTGGGAGGGAGGGTAGAATGGGAGAAGAGAGGAAAAGATCAGAGCGAAGGAGAAGAGAACACAATGAGAGACTCAGTAATTCAAAAGAGAAGCAGGGAAAGTAGAGAATAAAGGCAGAACAGGGGAAAGGGAGAAGCCTCTGCATTATTTGCTCTCCTGAGAGGAAATATTAGACTTGAGACATCTGGCTGGCTCCCCAGTGGACACACACACACACACACACACACACACAGACAAACACGCATACACACATGCTGGCAGACGTAAACACTTTTTGTGTATGGACCCATGGGTGCCCAGCTGCTGCTTGCCCAGTTACTTGATATCAGTGATCTCAACTACAGGGACAGACAAAGGAAGATACATTTACGTTTGTCATGATTTACATCTGTCCTCTGATACAGGTGTGTCTTTCCTTGAGGAAGTACATGAGGTGATGCTTTTACATTCCTGCTTCATGGGAATGAACAGAAGAACTATCAAATGACTGAAGTGTAAAATCCACTCAAGAGAAAACAGTCATTGAAGTTCAATTTAAAGCAAAGATGTTGTATATTTATATGAAATAGGTGGAGGAGATACTAAGTCCAGCACATCCGAGCTTAATGGATACAACAGATGTCTAGTTTTGCGCCATAGTAATGAGCTTATAATATATTAGCTGATCCCCTTTTCTGTCCCGTCTCTTAAAATCTAGCTGTTGATGTGTGAAGAGATGGGATAAACGGGGAGAGTGAGAAAGACATGATAAAAGTATAAAAGAAAAGAAAAGGTATAGGAGAGATGGAAGCAGGCAGGCAGACAGAGAGGAAGAGGGGTCTACCTCTTCTTTGCAAACCAGATTACTTTACTATGTGTCAACAAAACACTTAATCCATTTGGCATCTCTAAGCCGCTTAACACTATAACCTTAGCTGTTACACTCACACACACACACACACAGAGAGAGAGAGAATATGACAAATATACTTATACTTAGTGATATAGCTTTATTTAATCATGAAATGAACACATGCATTCGGGCACTGGAGTATCTTAAAAAAGTGACTATTATAAGTTGTATAAAAATCAAGAATTAATCATGTATATATTACATCATCTATTCTACCAGACTAGCTTAAAGCCCCTGAAATGTGGCTTTTTCTATTTACTTTTCAAATCTACATCTGACTACATTAAACTAAACTAAACATTAAACAAATCTAAATTAAGAGTTACACTCAAAGATGCAAATGAACGAGTTTCTTAAGTGTGACTAAATCCTGACTGGTGCATGGATGTCTTCTCCCAGCTGAGCCCCTCACAAGAGCACAGAGAGAAAAAAAAAAAAAGGAAATGTGAAATAGCCAAATTTGTTCTAACTTTAGCAAGAAATAGCGTTTCAATGTTGGAGCCTTTTAGTCATAGTAATAAGCTGATTGAGAAAATACATTTTACAGTGTCTTTAATTTTTCACTACTTTCTGAAGGAATTAGAGAGAATACTTCTAAAAAACTGACACTAAAACTTTGAAACCTGGATAGGGACCTCGGAACATGACAGGGATTTTAGATGTTTAATTCATCAAGGCGCTTGGTGTGATGTCAATGGGAAATGTAGACTCTCTTTTGGCGGCCTCAGCACAAAAGCCCCATAATGCACCATATCGTTGAACAGAGAATATTACAGTACCCATGAGCTTAATTGTCTCTGGCTGTGAAGAAGTTGTTCTAGTATATTTTATTGCTTAGTCTTTGTTGTGAAAATTCATGCAGAATTGACCCAGAATCCAAAACTGGGATTGGTTCATATACCTCAATGTATTTATTTTCATCTGCAAAGCTCAAAATCCAACCATTACTGCCATGAGCAACATAAAGTGAAGCCATTAAGTTATCAAATGGTTCAGTTGTTGGGTTTATTTTCTTTCAGTTGTGCAGCCTGGTGTCTCATGTTTCAGCCCAGAGAGTTCCATACCAATCTCAAAGTTGCCACTCATCTTACAATGTCAATGTGAAAAATAACCAAGGCTATTTCCTACTTTGCTACTTTTATATGGTTCTTTGAAAGCACCACATCTTTAAAAGTTAAGGCTGCAGACGCATATTCTTGCCCTAAAGACCTTGGAGAGCTTTGAGGCTTTCACGGCATCTAAATCTCTTCCTGTAAAAACTTACAGTCCATTCTGCCTCCACATGACGCAATGAGCGGAACACATACACAACCGAGTCACACTTGTTGTTAACGTCGTAAATCGTGATTTATAGTGCAAATGCAAGATGGCACACACTGCTGCTTGTCAGCTGCAGAGCTCCAGTATCGCTGCCAGAGGGTGGGATATGTCACCTGAAAGCTCTCCATTGACAGAGCCACAAATAGGAAGGCAGACAGATGGAGACAGACAGAGACATAAAATAGACAATGATGGATGGATCTGTTCATACCCTAATCGCTCTCAGTCTTTCAATTAAATTCAGTTTAGCTCAGTTCAGTTCAGTGGCTGTTTTATTGGAAAGGCTCAGGGATGCGACCCATGGTGAAAGCAATGGCTTCCATTCATACACAACAATGCCGAAGCAGAACAGATTTTCTAGCCTTCTACTTGTTCTGTATTCAGTATTGTTGTCGGCTTCTCTCAAAGTGAAACATTCACATTTTACTGCTGAATTGCACACTTCTTCAAACATAAATATGGAGCTTTGTGACAGACAGAAGACACTACCTTTTGAATATTTTTTTTAGAAATAAGTCAATGGCATAATATCTCTCACTGTAGCTTATTTTATACAGAGAACCTGCCTTTGAGCTACTTTTGCTTTTTTTTTTTTTTTTTACACTGAACCACACAAAGCCGGCATACAGCTGCTTCCATGTGTGCTTTTACATAGCATGCCAGCGTCCCGGATTCAGAGGTGTGATATGAGATTAGACTGAGGGGAGGACATTTCTCTTTGTTTGATAATGTTAGACTTTTTTTGTCAGCTTCCTGACTCATTTTACGGGAGATCACGGGAGAAAAAAAGAGAGAGCTGAGAGCACCAGCAACAGAGACAAAGAGCAGCTGTGGTCGAGTGAGCTAGAGAGTGAATGAGGAGAGGGAGCGCTGGTAGCAAGAAAGCCAGTGACTGAGATTAATAAAACGTTATTTTCTGATTGTTTCACAGTGGTTATGTTCTAAAGCACAAACACACCCCGCTGATGGATGCCCCCGCCCCAGTCCCCACCCCCCACTCTGTGTCCACACCTTTGATACAGTACCAGGCACATTACAAGGTGCCTTGAACAGGATGTGTCAAAGGGGTTACTGTCTCTATGGCTAGCTGTGTCCACTTTATTTGTTGTTGATACCTCATTTCCTTCTATTCAGCATCTCAGTCTTTGTCTCACTCCTTTTGATTTCATGGATGGAATTAAATAATATTACTCAGTTACACAATAGTAGCAGCAATAAAAGTTTGTTTTTATTTTTGTTGCATTATTACAGTATATACAATACAAAGTGTGAGTGCACTGAAGCTGGATTTGTCAGAATACACAACCTTAGCTTTTCATGAAATGGATTTGCTGCAGTCTCACACACTTTTATTGTAGTGTTCATTTAGGCTAAAAAATGTCAGAAAATTATGAAAAATGTGGATCACTGTTTCCAAAGGTCTAAAGCCATGTCCTCAAATCAAATATGTTCTATTATTGGTGAAGACTAAACCAGAAAATATTCATTCATATTATAATATATTCATTTGAGAGGCTGGAACCAGAGAGTTATGACCTTTTTTTTCCTTTAAAGATTACTAAAAAATAATAGAACACATTTAAAAAAATATATATTGTTGCCATTCTAGACTTAAAGTTTCAATTTAATGATGATGATGATGATGATGATGATGATGATGATGATGATGATTGTTATCCACTTCAGTTTAAAAAAAAAAAACAACCCACAATTGAGAGCTTCTGGAAACTCAAATCAGTCTGATCACTTCCTGGCTGATTGTAGACAAACCATCACACTCTGCTTGTATTAAGTGTATTTGTCATATTTCTGACTTGCATAGTCATTTCACTTGGTACTGCACCAGTACTGTTGGTAGATTACCCCTGTACTCTCACAGGAATGTTCTTCCATCTGTGTGTGTGTGTGTGTGTGTGTGTGTGTGTGTGTGTGTGTACTAGTGCTTTCAGATTCCATGTGCTGTTTAGAATAATATGTATTCCTTAAAATATTTATATTGTGAACTTATTAAACTATACATCAGGTAGCCCTAACACAGTGTTCATATGCCTGTGACATATTTACTTGTGCCGTTGCAAAAGAACTTCATATATTATCCAGTACAACCCAAACACACACATATGCATATCTACAAATTCACACACACACACACACATCATGGTAGATAGAGACAACGGATGTGACTACGGCAGAAGACAGATCACTGTAATAAGCAAGGTGCATATGTAGACATTACACATGCTCATTCATGAGGATCCATTTGAAGATATTTTTTCTGTCATCCACGCTGCAGTATTGATACATAGATATTACTGCTGGTTATGTTTTTGCTCAGCTGGTGCTGTGTGCTTAATACAAAACAGCCTTCAGGAATAAATAATGTATAATCTCTCTCACAGCGAGAAGGCACAGAGAGAAGCAGTGAGTGTGTTTGTTACACAAAGACTGCAGGTACTAACTACAGATGTGTTTCAGGCTCATCTTTCACACTCTTCCCCGAACTAGTTGATTGTGTGTGTGTGTGTGTGTGTGTGTGTGTGTGTGTGTGTGTGTGTGTGTGTGTGTGTGTGTGTAGGTACAGGTTCTCTTTTGTGCCAGTGAAGAGAGAAAAATAAGTTTCCCTCCACTAACTGAAGTACACTTGAGTCCACAGGATGCATACACACACACATACACACACATACACACTCACACACAGCTCTGGTGCCAGTCATATTCCATAGCAATCTAGTGCTGACCAGAGAAATCAATGAATAACAGACTAAATGACTAGAGGGTTTAACTTTGGCGCCGCTAACATGGAGAAGACACTTCATTCCATCAAGTGGCTAACATTAAATCATTAACCGTAGAGCATTACTCCCTCCTCTCACTCTCTCTCCTTTTATCCCCCCCCTCCTCCTCTCTACGTGTTCTATCCATTCCTTTAATCTTCCTTCTTTCAGCTCTACTGAAATAGGGTAATAATGTAAGGATACAGGTCTGTTCTCAGGACAAAAAGTGTACTGTCATCATTATGGACAATTTTGATAATAGCGGTGCAACTATTAATAATGTATGAACTTGTCCAGTGTAATAAAGTAAAATCAGACAGACTGATCTACTGGATACAGTAGTGGTTTAAATATTTTACCTTCCCCTACTGGCTGTTCTATTCATGTACAACACTTTCAGGGAAAAACGCAAAAAAAAAATCAAATTACTGTAATGTAGAGATTTTTGTAAACTGTAAAAAAAAAGATAATATCAATAGTTACTAATTTGTTGATGCTACAAGGACACAAGCAACAAGTCCTCCCTTTTCCGTCCCCTTCCTGTATCCCACCTCCTCTCCTCTCTTCTTCCTCTCTTCTTCCTCCCTTCACTTGTGTTTCTCAGAACCCATTTAGGCAGAATCCATTACCAGAAGTGCAGAGGGATAAGGAGCGAGCGAGGTAGATAGACAGAGAGGAATGGAGAGAGGGAGATAGAGAGAGAGAGCATTCAGCCTAATAAATTCTACAGCAGCGTTTTCTCGGTTTCACTGAGTCTTGGGACCTGATAGATGATGGCCTTTTTACTTGTGGTGACAGGCAAGGCTTTCACTGCAGTAACTCAGTTTAGCTGTTTTTCTTTTTCACATTGCCCAAACTATTTGACTTTATCTCTTGCATACAGAAAAAAACCATGCAGTATACATGCTCCGAATCTTTCGAATTTGGATATGGCAATGCTTTTTCAGCAACTGTGGAACATACAGGATTTTCATTATAATTCCTAAGAAGGCGTCTCATCTCCACTGGGAAGCGTTCCACTTTGACACACGTATAAGTATGGTGTTGATATATGGACACGGGTGAGACATTCTCTCCACGCCAGAGATGAGAGATTGGAGCTTTAGAGTGAAGTGTCCCCTTCCCGGTACTGACTGTGTGCCCTGTACACACTCTACATGACATGCAACACATCACATGTGCTATTTTTAGTGCTATAGTTGCAGTCAGAGTGCTTTACTCCTCTTGCACGGATGCAACTAGAGCTCAAATAATTAGTTGAGTTATTGACATGTGGATCAATAGAATATTAATCAGCAACTATTTTGTATATCAGTTAATTGTTGTCAAGCAAAAATGATCTTTCTTTGTTTTATGAACATCTTTGGGGTTTTGAATGTTGCTTATAGAAAAAAAAACTAAGCAAAGAAACAATTTGAAGACATCTTTTTGTGCATGATAAATCTTTTTATTGACCACACCATTAGTTGAAAACATAATTGGCAGATTAATTGAGAATGGAAAGACATGATTGATCACATGACTTACACACTGAGTCAACAAATCTCACCTAACAGTTTTACTGGGTAACAAAACAACATTTACCATCACCACTCATTACAATTTCATTCATTCTTTCATATTTATTAACATTACCAAATATTTACCTATATTCCCATTTGTAATATTCAAGACCTTTGATGAATAATTTAAATATTCTCATAATTGTATTGAATTGATTGTAAAGGTTTAGTGTTGTTTTGGTGTCCCTTAAGTTACACTTTGTGTAAGAAGGTTCTTGATAAATGTCAGCCGTTAGTATACTATACATTTACTACTGTCAATGTTTTACTGCCTAAAATGACTTTTTGTTTGTTTGTTTGTTTATGGTTAGGGCTTTTTTGCAACATGAGTCTTTAGTTCAAGTTTTTTTTTTTCACTACTTATCAGGTAATTTAATATGTCTGATTGATTGAATCAGACATAATAGAATTTTGGTGAAGGAGAAGAGGTGTGGTGCTCTCTTCCAATGAATATGCATTGCAGCTTGGTGATTTCAGACAGATGACAAGATATTTTATGCCGGATGTTTATACATGTGTGTAGGGAGGGCGATGGTGTGTGTGGGTCAGGAGGTACTGAGAGTATTCAAGGTGAGAACTGAGATCAGATATCAAGCAGATTTGGTTTCATATCTGTCACACTGTAATGGGAGTATTGATGAACTGTCATGTCAGAATTACACACACAAACACACACACACACACACAGCTATCCTTGTTAGGAAATGGTATTGATTTCCGCCTAACCCCGACCCTAACCTAACCTTAACCATAACAAACTCATGCCTAACCTTAACCTTCAGCTAACAATTCACACCTTAACCCTAACCTTAACTAGGACTTCACAAATGATGTTTTGCCTCATTAGGACCAGGCTTTGGTCTCCATGTCCTAATGAGGTGACAACCCTCCCACACACACACACACACATACAAACACACACGTTCACATGCACAGACATAAGCCTACACACCTACTGAGTCATTGCAACCTGTTTTTTTTTTTTTTTACATACAACACTATATCTATCTGTTATCTGTCTGGATCTACCTGTTATATATTGTTACTCCATCTCTCGCTCTCTCTTACAGACACACACACACACACACACACATACACACGCACACAATCATTAGTATGTGGTGCTGTATAATAGCTGGATCAATAGCTGTGCTGTTCTTACAGGATCATTTGGCCTCTGAAGCAAATGCTCTGACAGCCACTACATCATTAGGACATTACCACTCGCCCGCTCCCTCCACTCTCTCCCTCTCTCACTTGGTCTTCATCTGCCCTTCTTTCTCAATCCTTCATTCACTCCTTCTCTCTCTCTCTCTCTCCTCTCTACTGTTTACATCATTAGGACAGTGCCACTGTACCCTCTCTTTCCTCTTTCACTGCTTCCTTCTTACTCACAGCACTTCCACACACATTTGTCTGCATTCTCCTCGACGCTTTGATGTTTAATGTGTACAGCATTGAAGATGCACTTGGCATAAAATGAGAATGAAAAACTGTTTTAAAGGCAATGATTTTTTTTTTTTGTGCTAACATGGCTTTACACCAGGCACATCTCTGGTGACCAGTAAGGCTCAATCCCTCCTGTCATTTGGAGCGATCTGATTCGTCAGCAGTTACAGTTGCGCGGTCACATCAATTGTGCCCATGCTAACAGAGATAATTAAAGACACTGCAGGGGGAGTTGGAAAGAAAGTTGTTTATTACATAGGCTGGACAGGTGTGTGTGTGTGTGTTTATTAGAGGCCTTTGTTTGTATCCAGTGTGGTTAATTAAAAAGATGAATCAACCTTTAACATACTGAAGCTATAGTGCAGGTCATAGCCAGTTAACATCGCTGCCTACTGACACCTAAATCGACAGGAAAGCAACTCTAAATGACACTGTTCACACCCAGTATTTGGAACTTACACTTGAACAGGTTTTTTTAAATGAGCAAAAGGTGACTTGAATCTGCTGCACTAATTATAAAAAGAAATTTCCATTCTAAATGGAGAAATTACCATAATGTTTCTCCCCACCTCCCTCTCTCTTCCTCACACACACACACACACACACGCACACACTATGCAAGCCTTCCCAAAAGTGTCTGGAAAACTAGTGATAGTGTGGCTGACCTCAGCATATGGGTGATTTAACCGAGAAACTTCACATAGCCATGCGCACACACGCGCACACACAGAGCCTTGTTTTCTCCGTATTTTCATCTCTCTTCCTCGCAGACAAACTCACACTTTCCCACATGGCCTTGTCTGTCCTTGGCAGCTATTTCTAGTGTCATATGGCTTCTACTAAATGTGATTATGACACTAACAAAGGCTGTTTAGCTGAATGTGTGTGTGTGTGTGTATGCAGGCCTGTTGAGTGGGTAGGCCAGTCTGTCTGTCTTTCAGAGTCGCTATCTTAGTATTCTTCTCTCACTCGCTCTATTACTGCTTCTCTTCCGTATAGCTTAAATATACAGAGCAGCATCAGATAAACAAGTAAATATATTTAGGCTACAGAATGAACAAAAAAAAGTCTGTGTGTGAGAACGGTTGAATAATGCCACAGCCCGTGGCCAAAAATTGGAGTCATATTCAACTCAGATTTTCCCTGCAAGTCATTTTTAATCCACCCGAGATGCCAGAATTCTCCCCTCCTTTGTCATCTTCATCCCCGTTCCACTAATGGTATGAGGGCTCATCTTACACACACACTGTGTGCCCAGTTACATGAAGAACTGCTCAGAAAATGACAAAATATGAGAGGTCATCTGACAGAGAATGATCAATCTAACAACATGTGTACCCTGATGGATGTTTCTTTTTTTTCTGGATTTGAAAGAAAAAGGTTTAACAGTACTGGGAATCACAGTTTAAAAACTCAAATTAAATTACACTAGAATTCATAATTGACAATCAACTTTTTCTCAAGTGGATGAGCCATGATTTTTAGTTTCTTTACGAGGAGACGGCGTTCCAGAAACATATGATTTTCAGGTTGGCTACACCACTAATACCCAGCAGATCATTTCTCCAAAAAATAACAGACATCTCTGCCAAACCACCAAAGTACAAACAATCATCAGAAAACCTAGTGTAAGCATAAATATTCATTGAAACTGTCATGACTGTATTGCACTTTGCCATCAGTGTATTTCACTCCAGTCTCATGCAGATAGTTCTGCTTTTATTTGTCTAGGTTTGGAGATATCTGCCTCCACCCCGTCACAATGTAGCAGAATGGACTTTATTTCAAAGCATTTGAAAGATTATGAAATTAAACAGCAACATCTCTTTACAGGAACAATATCCTGATTGGTCTGGATCGTTCTAACAATGTCGCTTTGAACTGTTTTCAGTGGAACTCCTTTGTAGTGAAGAAATAGTCCCTTGTTGCTGCCCAGAGTCTTTGAGAGCTCCCTCAAAGAACACAACCGTTTCCACTCAATCTAACTGTGTAAGCATTCACTAAATAGTCAGTTTTGTCACTGTGTCATGGAAGAGATGCAGAGAACGTTATCTCTCATACAAGTGAGGGACCATTCCACTATGCCCCTAATATATACATACAGATATACATATATTGGAGAATATATTGAAGTAATTGAAGGAACTGTGAAGGAAGACTAGAAAAGTGCTATACAAGTACGGTCCATTTTACTTTTGTGAGACATTTGCAATAATCAATCTCCTGGTTCTTGTAGCGATCCATTTAAAATCATTTTCAAAGTCCTCACGTGACTTTTTAGTATGATTTATTTGAAAAACAAACAAGAAAAATAAAAGAGATATAACCTGCAACAATAAAATGATGAATTCAACAGCGACAACATAAACAGCATATCATTAAAAGCAATCTCAACCATCCCTGGAAATGTCACATACTTTAAAAATCTCCTTGGCTAAAGCAGATTAGTGTTTACCTTTAATCCTGTCAGGGTGCTGTGTCTACAACACACAGTAGGTACTCCACTGTGTGTATTAGAACAACAAGGTGGCGACAACATGACAGAAGGCCGGGTCTCGTAAGTGTGAGCGACTTGCAAAACTGCGATAATGTGAATTACAGCATGTTATTAAATAAGAAAGAGAGTCTTAAAGTTCTAAGTGGCTCTCTCTCTCTCTCTCTGCTTATTTGGAATCCTGGGATTCCTCTGGGCAGTTACAGGCTGAACAAATTTTACATGCGTCTAATTTAAACACAAAGTAATTACTGAGTCATAGATATCGATCAACAAATCCTATCATCCCCAGATATGCCCATCCATTTTTACTAGAGGGTAATAAAACCTTAATCATTCAATCTTTAAAGGCTCCTAGTAGGGTGGTGGCAAAAAAAAGCAATAAACAGTCAGTGATCAAGTGAGGGAGTCAATCTGTGATTGGTTAAAGAAGCCAAACTAATAAAAGTCTTTACCAAACCTTATTGTTTTCATTTGTATTAATGTAATTCTGCATTAAACAGCATTTTTCAGACCTGCTTAAGCGATAAAGGTGTCCGCCACAAACCTACCTGCATGCTAGAATAGTGTGTGTGTGTGTGTGTGTGAGAGAGAGAGAGAGAGAGTGTGTCAGAGAGGGAGAGAGTCAGGTTAGTAACAGCGGGTGAGGTGGTTTTTGAATGGCACCTCTGCTGTGAGCCAAACACACACACACACACACACACACGTACATGCATAAGGGCATGCATGTGCAGCCCTTTCTGCTTCCATCGCCATCAGCATGATGAGCGGATGGAGGCTTTTAACTAATCACATCATCTAAAAGGAGAGAACAAAGGAGAGAGTGAGAGAAGGACGGGAAGGAGAAAAAAAAAAAATCAACACTTGTACGAGAAGAAAGGTGAAACGTTTTTTATGAATGAGTCATCCACTTTCTTTGTCTCTGTCCCCCTCTCTCGGCCCCTTCTCTCCATCACTCTCCTCTTCCCCCCCACCCCCCCACTCTCTTAGGTCTTATCTTCTTCATATTGCACACTCAAGGTATTTGTAATCCTCTTACACTTGTTCAGCCGTCTTCTACATTGTAACTTAATATGGGCCCTGCCCCTGTATGTATGTGTGTGTGTGTGTGTGTGTAACAGATATAAGGTAACAGTATTACTACATTTACCACCTGCCATTGTGTATCTCTCTCTCTGTGGATGAAGATGCAGTCAAGGTTCTTGTAAATGATGATGGAGGTATGGACTTGGAGAGAGAGGGAGGTTAAGGATAAGGTAATTAAAGGATGTAATGATACTGTAAATGCATGCAGGATGAGAGAGAGCGTACACACAGGAAGCAACAGTTGAGTGACGAGGGCATTTAAAAAAAAAAAGAAGAATTAAAGAGAGATCAAAATGCTTACTCAGATTTGTCTAGCACTTTTTTTTTTTCATCTCTTTTTGGGGATCAGCCCAAAGATGGCACACACACAGTCTGTCCATCCATCTGTTGCTTTAATTATTTGACACAGGACAAGAGAGCTTAACAACTACTGGCTGCACTGTAATTAATTTGGTATGGATATACATGGTTTTATGGCAGACTGCTAACTTTCCCTCCACTGACAATGTCAGGTTTAAAATTTCCATTTTACTAGTACTTTGATCTTTTGACAAGATACCTCAAAACTGGTATATACACCTCGATAAAGCATGTGCACTGATTTTGAAATTCCAAAATTGTCAATATACTGTATATTGTTTTAACATTTCCACATTTTGGGGTGTAATACACATGTTAGCCTCTGGGGATCACTAGTAGGCTCACAACTTCTCTTTTGTGAACCATTAACATACTATTGCCAAATGAACATATAACAGTTGGCTCTAACCAAGCAATCTGATTGGTCAACTAGACATTTAGAATGTGATCAAATCAGCATGACAGCACATGCTGTAGCTAAATCTGTCCATTGAAAAGCAGATACAACAAGACTTAGCTAGCAAAGCAGTTTTCTTTTTATATATATGTGCTATTTATACAGTTTGGGAAATTTTGCAATCTCCAGAAAGCAGCTGAAGTTGGCTGGCTGACTCAACAGGCACTGGAAATTGCCTCTGTTGCTAGGTTGTTACTAAGAGTTGGCCTACTTGTCGGAGTAGTAAACTAGGTTTCATTACTTAGGAGTCTAGTCACATGACATGTATTAGTCATACCCCATGTGTTTCTATGGAAACTGAAATAACACTTTTTTTTTTTTTAGAGTGAGTCGCCCCACAATATTAAATAGGTTTTGTTTCTATTTTTATTTTCTTGGTAAATGCTATCTATGGCTGTCAGAATATTACACTTGAGGGTGTGCTTTACCATCACTGGTGGCACAGTGTTGTTGGCAGTGACTGGCCGCATCACTGTCGTTCTAGAAATGACAGTAAAAGATACCCTTGGTTGTAATATTGCTTAAATGCTACCTAGGTAAGATTGCTGTAAACAAACAGCGACAGCATAAACTGGACAACATCTCCCACAAACCCTCTGGCATCCAGTCTCTCATCTTCCTCCATGAAGAGAACACCATATGTTTGTAGTGGCTTTTTTAAATCAGTCTAACTCTCACTTCTTTCACCATCTGCAACCAACTAGGAACTCTGAAACCTCAAGTTCCGTTTCCGCTGGAGGAACAGCGCCCTCTTTGTGTGTTACATGAAGCAACCTGACTAGAGGAGAGCATGGAGTCACACCCTCTGTGTGTGTGTGCGTGTGTATGTGCACATACGTGTGTGTGTGTGTGTGTGCATGTTTGCGTGTGTGCTTTCTGTCAGATAGGGCGACTCCTCTGCATAGAAAAGGCAAACCAGCAAATATCATTACCAGCTGGATTCAATCATGCCATGTTCTCATAGTCATGCTCATACACACACACACACACACACACACACACACACACACACACACACACACACACAGCTGGTCCTGGAGAATAAGGTCTCTAATTGAAACCTTTTATTTGTTTATAACCCCACGCTCTCGCCTAACACACTGTCTGTTTGTGAGACACAGAAAATGACAGAGCGAGAGAGAGAGAGAGAGAGAGAGAGAGAGAGAGAGAGAGAGAGAGAGAGAGAGAGAGAGAGAGAGAGAGGAAACTGTGTTTTCATTTCTTGTAATGTATTTTCAGTGCTTGTTTTAAATAACCTGGACTAGTTTCAGTCTGGTCTTCTCATCATGTGGTTACATCACAGTTCAGGCCTGATCAAAATGGCTAGTGTTGAGCTTTAGGAATGACTTCACTGAGACCAACTTCACGTTGATTCATTCATTTGTAAAACGGTTAAATGTACAAAAACAAAAAAAAAGAATATCCCATCTAAAATTTCAGCTGATACATTGAGAAGCAAACAGTGCAGTGAGCAGCAGGGTTGTTCACAGGTTAGTCTTGTTGGGTGAAATGTCAGCTCTGTTCCTTTCTTCAGGGCCTCTGCAGGTTTCCTCTCTCCAGTCAGAAGACTCAGCTGAACTGGAAACTCATAATTACCCGTGCATGTGTAAATGTGTGGTCTGTTTTACATGCAGGGATATGCTTTAGCCACCTTGTTACCCTGTACGTGTGTGTAAAAATGAAAATAGATGGACATTGAACATGTTTTTAGCAGAGTTTAAATGTGAACTTGTCTTTAAATTCACTTGCTTGAATTTCATATGAACCTTCTCCAATTGAAGTTTAACAGATGCAAAAAGATAATTGCT